>CM052445.1:66049221-66061765 GCA_028533085.1 Varecia variegata | reverse complement strand
CTTACAGCTCGAAGAAGGACCTCTTTAGTGGATATTTTGGTCAGTCTGATGACTACATGACGTGGTGTCTTCCTGTTTGGTATGAATGTCCCACGAGTTCTTTGAGCTTCTTGAACCTGTATATCTAGGGTTTTGGCAAGGCCTGGGAAATTTTCCTCAATTATATCTTCAAATAGCTTATCCAACTCTTGCTTATTGTCTTCTTCACCCTCAGGGATGCTGATAATTCTCACGTTAGGCTTCTTCATATAATCCCACATTTCTTGTAGACTCTGGTCTTTTCTCTTATTTTTTGCTCTATGTCTGTGAATGACTTAAATTGGAAAGTGTGATCTTCGATCTCTGAGATTCTTTCTGCTGTTTGATCTACCCTTGCTCTTGAGATTTTCCACTGTGTTTTTTAGCTCCTTGAATAAATTCTTCATTTCCAGGAGTTCAGTTTGATTTTTCTTCAATAATTTGATTTCTTTAGTGAATTTTTCTTCCAAGTCCTGGATTTTTTTTGTGGTTTCTTTGTGATGGTTATCCATTTTTGCTTGCATAATATTCAGCGTATTTATGATCCATGTTTGAAATTCTTCCTGTAACATGTTACTATTTTGAATTTGGTTTGTGTCAATTGGTAGAGAGCTGGTATTCCTCTTTGCGGGAAAAATTTCAGCTTGATTCTTTATACTCCCAGAGTTCTTTCGCTGAGCCCTTCCCATCTGGATCAATGGTTAGATCTTTTCTTTCAGCTTTAAACTGGATAGAGGCACGCTGTGTGCGCTGTTCTTAGGCTGTGTAGCAGCCTAGAATTGTTGCTTTTTTTGCCACTAGGGGGAGGCTGTTGTGTGTTATTTAGGATTTTACTACCTCAACTGGGGGGCTGCTCCTGATGGGTCCAGCCCCAGAGAATTAATTTGACCTAATACTGGTTTGACGAGTTAAGTCACTGGGTTGTGCTGGTTGCAGACGGAAAGCGTCTTTTTCTTGTCTCTTCCTCTCTGGAGATGGGTTCTGCCTCTCTGTGCAGGAAAAACAGTGGCTAGGGGGAGCGGGCGGAGCCCTCACTCACCCAGTGCCCCGCTGCTGCAGCTCCCGCGGGTGCACGACTGGCCCGCTCCAATGACTGCGAGGTCTACACACCACTCTGTCACGACTGGGGAAGCACTCAGTGTTCACGCAAAGGCGGAGCTCCCAGAGGGGGTCCATGGACCAGGGAATGGAGCTGCTCAGGGAGCCGCCCGGTACCCCATCGCTCTGCAGCAGCTAGGCTGTGGACCCTGACAATGGCACTGCCTGCCCGCAGATCGTCAGTGCTGGGGGTGAATGTTCAGGGTCCAGTGGGCGCCGGAGGAGCTGGGGATTTAGGGAGTCTAGCCACCCGCAGTCTCCAGGCTAGAAATCCGCCAATTCAGCGAGTCTGAACCGTGGCTCCTAGCTGCCTTTAGCTGCAACCCAGCGCAAACCGCGACAGGTGTAGCCCCTGCACAAATCTCCAGGGTCCAAAAATGTCTCCCACGAATAACTCCTCTCCACCACGCCCCACGTCTCCCGTGGTGATACTGCACTGACTTCAGGCAGTTCCCTAATTGAGCGGGTGTGGAATTCAGTAGGGAGACAAGCCGCTTTCCTGTGGGGCTGAGCCCACCTCACTTGCTGGTGAGGCGGGTACGGCTGTCCCATGCTCCGCTCTCTATTGTACCTCCGACACTCTCCAGATTTTTGCGACCTTAATTCCTATTCACCTCTGTTTTTTCTTGCTATTCTGCGTCCCTTGCTGATTCACCGTGGATGCACACCACTGTTTTTGTGGGGGAGGAATCCTCTATCATTGTGGCAGACGGAAATCCATGCCTTCCTCTCCGGCAGCACAAATCCAGGAGGTCACCACCACTCCGCCATCTTGGAAGCCCCCCATACTTTGTGTTTTTTCAATTCCTTGTATGCTCCCTGTCCTTCCAAGAAAAAAAAAAAAAAACAAAAAAAAACCTTCCACATACGTAGAAAGCGGGACTCAGTGAAGCCAGTAATATGGATAAGCTAGCACAGCTAGTACAGAGATTTTAATTTGATGAAATCCAATTTATCACCTTTCTACATGCTTTCTCTACTCCATCTATGTTGGCTTATGCCAGTGGTACAATGATGCTTATCTATTCTTTTCTCATAGGGAACATATAGCTTACCCCTTTTTAGGGATATGATACATTTATAATCATACATGTATAATTGAGTTTCAAGTGTGGTTTCAAAGTTCTTTTCTGTTAATGTGGATGCCCAGTCATAACATCATTTGCTGAATAGATTTCTTTTCCCTGTTGGATTTTTTTGGCTCTCTTGCCAAAAATCATTTGTTGGGATGTATGTGAGTCCATTTCTGGACTCGTCATATCCCTTTGAACTATGTCTATCCTTTTGCTTATATTATACTAACTAGATAACTCTAGCTTCATAATAAGCCTTGACATTAGATAGAATAGATCCTCCATTTTTGTTATTCTATTTCCAGATTATTTTGTCTATTCTAGAGCTCTCGATTTTTCAAATACATTTTGAAATCAGCTTGTCAATTTATCCAAGTAAGTGTTCTGATATTTCACTTAGGATTTCACTGAAGCTACAGGTCAGTTTGGGGAGAATTGGTATCTTAACAAGAGTGAGCCTTTCAGTGATGAACATAGCAACATGGCGTATTTTCCCATTTATATAGGTCATTTTTATTTATGTCAGCAATGTTTTAAAGTGTTCATTATAGCAATAGTGTTATTTAATTTGCAAACATTTGGAAATTATTTTAGATTTTCCACCAAATATTGATTTCTGACTTAATATTGCTATTGTCAGAGAACATATTCTGCATGATTTCCACAACTTTAAATGTATTAAAATTTGACTTGTGGCATATCATAGGGCCTATGTTGTTGAATGTTCCATGTTCACATGAGAAGAATGTATATTTTGGTGACTTTGTATGTGTTGGTTGGTCGATATTGAGTAAGTTACACAATAATGCATAAATCTTCTATAAACTACATTTTTATACAGTTCAATCACATATAGAGAAAGGGTAAAAAATTTTCCAGCCATAATTGTACTTTATTTACCTTTAGTTGTGTCATTTTCTATTTTATGTTTATGGGATCCTTGATATTAAGTAATACATATGTAATATTATATTATGTCATCTTGATGAATTATACCTGTTGTCATTATAGATGCTCCTCTTTACCTTTGGTAATATTTTTTGTTATATACTCTCAATTTGGATTGGTATTTTTTCTTTTACATCCAACTAGCTTTCTTATTTTTAGTGTTTTCATTGTGTATATTTAAAAATATTTTTTGTAAATGTAATCAGGTGTTGATGCCATTGGCAGCTGTAGTCCTACTGTGCCCGGCTGGCAGACCCCACTCGGAGGACATTCGATTCCCTCCCCTTTCTCAGTTCCGTGACTGTATTTTGCTCAGTTTTGTTTGTTTGTTTTGTTTTCCAACATCAGCCCGGTTTACGTCTCATCCACGCTGCGATGCTCAGGCCTCGAAGAGCACTGCTGAGTGGGTCCCTGCTGGTTCAGCCCGCCGCTGCTGCGGGCCTCCTGCTCCTGCTCTCGCTGGGCTGGCGGCGGCGCCTGGCACGCGTTTTCTTGGGCCGTAGATCCAGGGGTTCCACTTCTTGCTCTTCTAGAATTTCCTGAGGTTTTCCTTCTGCGTGCAGTTAATAATGTGAGAACACGGGCAACGGACTTGAGGACGACTTGGATCCTGGAGAGCTGGGTCACCCTGCCGCCTGTCACTTTGGCGACGCACAGCTGGGACAGCTCCACCTTCAGGTCTCCCGCTATTTCAGCAGCTCCTCCTTCTTGCCGCAAAGGTCCTGAACCATAGTCTCGGCCCCCGTTCCGCAGAAGAGCAGAAGCAAGTCCTAACCACGCGTCTTTCTCGGCCCAAGCACGGCAGGGGAGGGGGCGGGAGGCGGCTGCGGTGGCTCTAGGTCCTCCTGTCCGGTGCCCCACACGCTTGGCTGGCCGACCCCGGTGTTCAGCTGGCGTCCCACAGCACTCGGATGGCATTCGATTTCCTCCCCTTTCTTAATTTAAGTGATTATATTTTGCTAACTGTACTTGGTGAGAGAGAGGGAGGGAAAAAAAGCAGGTACCACAGAAATAGGAGACAGAAATGTTCTAGAGGATGGGAGATGCACTGCAATAGTTTATGGTTTTGCCACATCAGAAAAGTTTTTTGGGGCCTAGTGGTTTGGGACATATTTAAGATATACCTTTATGAAATGAGAAAAAAAAAAAAGTTTTCCTTGATCCACCCGTCATGACATGTAGAAGACTGTGCTGGAGGCCCACCTTTTTGTACACATAGTTTGACCCTTGTGACCTAGCCAACCCCAGGGTATTGGCCCTGCCCCCGCCAGACACAGACTATGTATGAAGTCTCTAAAAGCCAAGATAGGAGTCCCAGAACAGCCCCTATGGAGTTGGAGTAACAACTGGTTTTAATTGAAAAGTATCTCGGTTTTGTGTTAGGTCCCGGTAGAAATTGAGCAATCAGTGGGACAATGATGAGTATCATCTATTAAACCGGATATCACCTCACATCTATCAGGATGGCTATTATGGGAAAAAAGGTTAGCAATAGTTGGTAAGGATATGAAGTAACTGGAGCCCTTGCACACTGCTGTTGGGAGTGCAAAATGGTGCAGCTGCTATGGAAAACAGCATGGAGTTCTTCAAAAAGCTAAAAATACAAGTACCGCATAATCCAGCAATGCCATTCCTGGCTATTTATCCAAAAGAATTAAATCAGGATCTTGAAGAGATGTTACCACTCCTGTGTTCGTTGCAACACTATTGACAATAGCCCCGTTACCATTTTAGTATGCATGCATTCAATGTTATTTCTTGTATTTGTTTAAAACATATCCTCAAGTAGCCAAACATAATGCACATCCCTAATATTAGTGAGAACCCAAAAATTAGTAACTGAGAAGAGAGTCACAGTCAGTTGAGGTTTACTAACCCAAAGTTTGAGATGTGCTGGGGGAAAAGCGCAAACCACAGAAGCATGTGTGACCTGTGCTCTCCACAGAGGGGTTTGGGAACTTAGTATTTAAGAGGATAGGGCATGCAGGAAGAGAGGGAATAAAAGGGAGGAGGTAGGCAGTGAGACAAATGGTTCCATTCATGTGAGGCTCTATTTAGTGCTCAGTAAATCTACATTTTACATAAGATAAGAGTAACATTTCAAAAAAGAGGAAATAGAAGAAAAAGTCAATTATGTAGCTGTCTCAGGGGAGGCAGAGGGTGATTGATCTTATCTTGTTCTTGGTCTGTATCTGTAGAGCTAACCTTGTAATGGACATTGTCAGTATGAGAATTAACAGAACTCAGGTTTAAGAATTTAGTTAGGTTCTAGTCCTAAGGTTACAACTGGCATGGACTTGTTTTATAGGGGGCTACATACCCTGAAAGGTTTAAGGGCCAACAAGAAAGTTCCTTGTAAGCAATCTGTGAGGATAGCCATCCAGAGAGGGAAAAGACCTTTATCATTGTGGGAGCCTGGCTTATGCATAATGTCATGACACTGCGCTGTGACATCACTGCTGTCTGTTGGGAAAAGGATGGCAGTGCTGCATGACTCAGTTCCCAAGCTTAACTTTCCCCTTGGCATAATGAGTTTAAGGGTCTTGAGATTTTATTTTCCTTTATAGTAGGCACTATAATAATTTTCTTATTTAACTATATTTTAAGCATGAAATTCAGTCAATTGTTTTGGTTAAGTTGAAACAAATATATTTCACTTTGCACTTTACAAAACAATAGTTCAGCTAGATGAGTAGAGCCTATTTATAAAAATTAATATAAAATATGTCTAATGCATTCTTTAACTGGGAATGAATTATGAGCTACTAATACATCAAATCTTCACTTAGTAAAACACAGACAGACAAGCCATGGGAATTTAAAATGTGCCCCCTTGAATCACTGCCTCACAAAATCGATTCAACTAGTCAAAAAATTCCAAATAGTTCAAACAATCATGTAGGAAACATGATTTTAACTTTTTTTTAAACAGGCTTAAATCACTTTTAAAACTAAATAGACACTTAAAATGGATTTTTATGCATAGACAGGCTAAATGACTAACTACTGAATATTGTGAGTCACCTAATTTGAGGAGTTGTTGGAAATTTTGTCAGCAATTTAGCCCCAGGGGGAGTTAGTCTAGCTACTTTGGCTGGTCTAAGGTCTAGGGAATAATCTGTAGTCTGCCTCTGGGATTGTAGAATTTTGGTCCTCAATTGATTTTAAGATCAGAGTTTAAATTAGAAAAGCTACTGATATTGATGGATGGTGGGTGGTTTAATCATTCACGTTGCTATTACATGTGAAAGAAAATCTCAGAGCAATTTCTAAGGCATACAACAGATGATTATAAAGAGTCCTTATGCATTCATCCCAGGTAATGGTCAGCCAGCTTCGGAGGAGTCTGAGTGAGTTGATCTCAGGTCTGATTTCTTCCTGCTTCCATACACAGATCTTTGCTTCAATCTCTGGCTCATGCCTCCAACTTTTGCTCATTATTAACTTTCATCCCTGGAAATGTCCTTGATTTGACCCATATAACTATCTTTATTCCATCCTGGTGCAGATTTCTTGGATTTTTGTGTCTTATATCTGATTATTTTATTCTCATTATTCCTTTTTCTGGCTAGATGTACATGATAAATCAGTGCAACAATCAGAATAAACTATCCAGGTAGGGCATCTTCATTTACTTATTGTTAAGTACAAATTTGTATCTTTAAGACTTGATCATCTCTGGAGATGTTGACATTTTGTGAGGCAAACACTTCAAATTTGCTTATAAAGTCAATAATACAAATACAAATATTTTTATTTGTAGGTTGTTGTTATGAATACATGAAATAATATATTGCAAAGCACCTAGAATGCATTTAAGTACTGTTTATATGGTGATATTTATTACTCAAATATCCATTCCTATTGGTACTTTTCAAAATTGTTTTATGAATTTTGTCTAATCAAATTGACTTTACTGCTCTTGATATATGTGTATGTGTATGAGAGAGAGATAACAAGAGAGAAGAGATACTGTAACACAAATAGTTATATCAATACATAAGTTTAGGGTTTTTTTTCATGAGTTTATGGACAAGAACACTTTGTTTATTATACTTATTTTCCTTTTCTGAAGAGAAGGTAGTATTGGTGCTTTTGCAAGATATATCAAAATACAACAAAATAGACTAAATTATAATAAAATCCATAAGAAAAAAATAGAGTGTGGTTAAAGTAGAATCTGAAATAAGCTAAAAACTACAGAATATTGGTATTTATGATTGGTGAGCTGTATTTCAGAAATCAAGATAATTTAGTCATTAATAAAAACTGGGAAAATTGAAATACACTTATGTAATGAATATTTACATTAATATGTTATACTCCTTTGTGGAATCTCTATCCTACAAGTGCTAAGTTTGTTTATATTATTTACACTCCTATCTGCATAACCCTGCATGTTTCCCCCAGCTGGAATCTGTAGCCTTTCATTCCTTCAAAATACTTCCCATTCGTTATATGACAACTTACAAATTTACTTATCAATATCTCAGCTTAAAATGTTTTCACTGTTCTTTGAATTTCTATAGGACATTTATTTCACAGCTTCTGTTAGACGATAGATTGGTAGAAAGATGTGTGCATGTTTGTGTGTGTGTGTACATGCATGTGTGTGTGTCTGACTCCTGGTTTATAAGAGCTCACAATGTATTTCAAAGGTATTGTTACCAAAAGCTTGGCACTTGTCCTTGAGGCCACATCAGAAGAACAAGAACATGTTTTTTGAGGAGAAGGAAAGAGAAGTTTATCACTTTGTTTGCAAAGGAGGAGGATGAAGACTCCTGTCTAAAATGCCATTGTCCTCCCATAATAAGCAGAAATACAGAGTTTTTAAAAGGTTGGTTCCCAGGTTCAGGCAATTGCTGTTCAATTGCAGTTGATAATTCTGATCACTGAATCTCCACTGAAGATAATCCCAGGCAATCCTCTGACTTCCACCCAGGACCTCCCTTTACCAGGTTGGGGCTGAGCCATGCCTGGTACAAATAACAAAAGACTTACGCTGCCCCTCCCAGCCACTGACCTGAGGCAGGGATGCAGGTTTTAGTTCTCAAAAAGGAGTGGAGGATGTTTTAAAGAGACAGAAAACATTTTTGCCATTTTTTCAGGCCATTCCCTTGGTTACATATTCCCCACTGTCAGTATTTCCCTTCCATATCTATGGGAGGAGGGGAGACTATCTGTTACAGTATCCATATAATGAATACTGTAGCACAGTATTCATAGTATATATGCCATATGCTCATATTTGTAAAATATGTATATATTGAATATTAATTATTGGATATATTTATATATAATAATTTGGTCTACCTTTGAAGTATACTATGAACACCTGAAAGGCAGAATATATTTATTTTTGTACATCCAATGATGTTTTCTCATTATGTTAAATGTTAAGGTTTTTTTTTTTTTGCCATATGAAATAAAAAAGACAACACCATGTTCTTGCTAACTACTAGTCAAATGGTATTTGGCCTCAGGGATAATAGCTCACAGTGAACAAGATATAATATAAAGAAGAGATGAGAAAACTATGCTTAGATGTTAAGTAACTTGTCAAAATTGTAAGCTGAATTTTAACCCAGGACACTCTGAGTCCACAGTTTTATGACCCTTAAAACATTGTCTCAATCGTTTTCTTTGAATGGATACTAGAGTAAATCATGGAATGTTATTAAATCTTTTAATTATTGGTGCTTGAGGGCAGATAAAAATACGTATGAATGAATCACTCTCCCCAGACTCTGTTCACCAGGAAGTCATTGTCAGGCAGATCAGGGAATCCTCCCTCCAGTTCCTTCCTTTCTAGATGGGTAGTCCTTGGGCATTCTATTTTCTTCTCCAAAGATCAAAAACTGTAATCTGGTTTCTTACTAACTGTTATGGGTTGGATTGTATCCCCTTCAAAAGTTATCTGTTGAAGTCCTAACCCCCTGTAACTCAGAAGGTGATTGTTTTGGTAAGAGAGTCTTGAAAGAGGCAATTAAGTTACAATTAGGTCATTATGTAGGCCTTAATACCATACGACTGGTGTCCTTACAAGAAGAGGAAATTTAGACGCAGACAGGCACAGGGGAAAGTCATGTGAAGAGACACAGGGAAGGCATGGCCATCAAACAGCCAGGGAGAGAGGCCCGGAATAAATCTTTACCTCCCAGCCCTCAGAAAGGACCAGCCCTTCCAACTCCTTGTTCGTGAACATCAGGCCTCCAGAACTGTGAGGAAGCAAATTTCTGTTTAAGCCACCTAGTCTGTGGCACTTGGTTGTGGAAGCCCTAGCAAAGAAAAAAATACACTGACATTCTCTAAAACTCATAATTTTTTGTACTTCATGTCTTCCTAAAGAGGGTAGAACAGTAGAACTTTTCAATTAGTTTTTGAAGTAGTTTTGACCATATTTTATCTTTAAAACTGTGTGATTACAATGCTAATACATATTTATTTTGCTTTTTTAAAACATCATTATTATCCCATTTCTAGAGATAACCACTATTATTTTATTTTATGCTATATATAAAGATTGACAGAGATTTTTAGATCACAGTTCAAACCTTTTATTAAGACTGACAAATTATGTTTTAAAAATCTATTTATTTATAATAACACACGAGGTATGTCATGATCCATAAAAGTTGTGGAGGTGATGGACTCAAGACAAAATTTAAATTAATGTTTGAAAAATCAAATTTGAATGGGTTCCAGTTTATTTTAACAGCACTTGCTGTTAGTAGAATACGAGCTTTGGTGAGTGATTCTGATATCCAAGTAGCTGTCTTTTATTCAAATCATGTAAGTCAGCAGACTCTATCTTCCTCAAATCACAGTCCTTTGTTCCACACTCAGCTTCTCATTCATACTATAAAATGGTAAGTCCTGTGAGTCCAGGTAGAGCAAGCAGTATGAACAACCAGCCAGTCCAGTGCCACAGGGCGAAGCATGTCTTCAGGACTGGCAAGTCCTGAATCAGGGCCAGCTGTGTGCCAAGTGTTTCAGAGCTCTCTTCCACATGCAAGGTTTCTCTGTGAGAGAAGAATCTGGGACGGGATATATTCATGATCTAGCCTACAGTTGTTCTGTTTGGAAGACTTGGAAATGTTATGCTAAAATCAGAACATTTATTTCTGCTTAAAAATGTGAAGATTTGACCTAACAGTGCCTGAAATCTCATACAGGTAACATTTAGCTGGACCCATCGCATTACTACCTGTTCCTGACCTGCTAAGATAGTAACATTATATGCTCAGCTGCTGTTAGCATTTGAGTTATAACCATTTCTTCCCCTTCCCCTGAAACAACATCTACCCAATGCAGTAAATACAGCAGTTGTTTAGTAGATAATTACTGAATCAATAAGACCATTCATAAATTTTTGTTTGTTTTTTTGTAGTTTTCATTGATATAGTTGTACATAGTTTTGGGGAGTACATGTGATATTTTGATACATGTATATAATGCATATGCTGTAATTAGGATAAATGGGATATGCATCACCTCATTTATCTTTTCTTTGTGTTGTGTTGGAAACATTAAAATTCTTCTCTTCAAGATATTTTTGAAATATACAATAAATTATTGTTAACTATAATTTCCCTGCTGTACTACTGAATACTAGAACTTGGAAGTAGAGTGTAGAAAATACTTAATAGAGGATGGGAAGGGAAGAGGGGAGGGGGGAAATGAAGAGATAGAAAGACCATTCACCTTTTGCATTCAGTAATGTATATTCTTCCGAAGTTTATTATTTATTGTGTATATATATAATCCATTGCTTAATGAACACGTTTATTCTCTTTCTTTTATTTAGAATCTGCTATTTCTTAGACTTAACGGAGAAGCAGAAAAAGATAAAAAAAAAAAAAAGAGAGAGAGAAGCAAATGTTTGGGACCAGATTTATTTTCAATCACCTCTGTGGACCACTTTGTGATTGTGTCCTTTGCACTAAATATCACTAAGACCCCAACTGTTTTGAATATTCTTTGACTCTGCCTCTATGACTTGGAAAGCAAATGAGACCACTGTGACTGAATTTATTCTTAAGGGCTTTTCAGACATGCCTGAAATGAGGCTTATTAGCACCATATTTTTTCTTTTCATCTACCTCTTTGCCTTCCTGGGGAACATCTCCATCATTGCAGCTGTGACCAGAGACACCCGCCTCCACACTCCCATGTACTTCTTCCTGAAGAATCTGTCCTTCTTGGACATGTGCTATACCTCGGTCACTGTCCCCAAGGCACTGATCAATTCATTCATGGGCTTCAAAGTAATTTCCTTTAGGGAATGTGTGGCTCAGTTGTTTTTGTTTGTAATGCTGTGTGCTTCTGAATGCTTCTTACTGACATCCATGGCATATGACCGCTGTTTAGCCATACACAAGCCTCTCCTCTATGGTGTCATTATGAGCAGAAAGCTGTGTACAGAGCTTGTCATTGTGGCCTGGTTGAGTGGAGCTCTCTATGCCATATTTCACACTGTCAACACATTCTCCCTCCTGTTCTGTGGGCCCAATGTCATTGACCACTTCTTTTGTGACAGCTCTCCCATCATGAGACTCTCCTGCAGTGATTCCCACACCAATGAAGAGGTTGGATTTGCAGTGGGTGGGTTCATCATTCTTGGTGCCTTTGCCCTCACCATAATCTCTTATGTGCTCATCATCTCTACCATTGCTCAGATTCACTCTGCTGGTGGCCGTCAGAAGGCCTTCTCCACCTGCTCCTCTCACCTGGCCACTGTCATTCTGTTTTATCTCACTGGGAGCTTTGCTTACCTGACTCCCACTTCCCACTACTCTCCCACTCAGGGACGGTTAGTATCTGTGTTTTACTCCATCCTCACACCCAGCCTGAATCCCATTGTCTACTGTTTGAGAAACACAGACATGCAGATGGCCCTGAAAAAGCTATTTGTTCCATCTAAGTAGACATGTTTTCTTGTATTGAGCATTTTGCTCTGAACGTTGCCTGATGTTCCCTTTGTGCTTGTTTATGCAACTTACTCTTTTGTAGAAATCAATCATAGATTTTGCACTTGCTAAAACTGCAAATTAAGAAAAGAATGGGTATCTACTGTGGAATTTATTCTGTCAATTAAATACATTTTCATAACTTCTGCCATATTTCCAGTTTCATCTGATACTTAATGATGAAATGGGGAGCAAAACTTAGTGCTGTTTTGGCCAGTTTGGATTTTCCTTGTCAACCTGAGAGGAGCTGAGAAAAAATAGCCTCTATCTTTTCAGCCTATCATCCCACTACCTCTGTACAGACAGTGGAGAAAAGAGTTGATGTGTCTTGCTCACAAAAGATTGCACAAAGAGGGTGGTAGGGAATTCACTTCTTCTTTTTTTTTTTTTTTCCTGTATCTAGTTACCTTATATATTTTTTTAATTTTATTTCAGCAT
>CM052445.1:66030331-66049121 GCA_028533085.1 Varecia variegata | reverse complement strand
TATAAGAGGTGCTATATCCCCATTGTTTCTTATAGCTGAGTAGTACTCCATGGTATACATATACTACATTTTATTAATCTACTCATGTATTGATGGGCACTTGGGTTGTTTCCACATCTTTGCAATTGCGAATTGTGCTATCAACATTCGGGTGCAGATGTCTTTTTATATAGAATGTCTTTTGTTCTTTTGGGTAGATGCCCAATAATGGGATTGCTGGATCAAATGGTAGGTCTACTTGTATCTGTTTAAGGTATCTCCATATTGCTTTCCACAGAGGTTGCACTAGTTTGCAGTCCCACCAGCAGTGTAAGAGTGTTCTTATCTCTCTGCATACATGCCAACATTTATTGTTTTGGGACTTTTTGATAAACGCCATTCTCACTGGGGATAAGTGATGTCTCATTGTGGTTTTGATTTGCCTTTCCCTGATGATTAGAGATGTTGAGCATTTTTTCATGTTTCTTGGCCATTCTTCTGCCTTCTTTTGAAAAATTTCTGTTCATGTCCGTTGCACACTTTTTGATAGGGTTGTTTGATTTTTTCTTGCTGATTTTCCTGAGTTCTAAATGGATTCTAGTTATCAGTCCTTTATCAGATGTGTAGCATGCAAAATTTTTTTCCCATTCTGTAGGTTGTCTGTTTGCTCTCATGGCAGTTTCTTTGGCTGTACAGAAGCCTTTTAATTTCATCAAGTCCCATTTATTTATTTTTATTGTTGCTGTGATTGCCTTTTGCGTCTTCTTCATAAATTCTTTGCCTAGACCAATGTCTTTTTTAAAATTTTTATTTATTTATTTTTTTATATTATTTATTTCAGTTTATTATGGGGGTACAAAAGTTCAGGTTATATATATTGCCCATGTCCTGCCTATCCCCCCGAGTCAGAGCTTCAAGCGTGTCCATTCCCCAGACAGTGCGCATCGCACTCATCATGTAGGTATACACCCATCCCCTCCCCCCTACCCCTACCTCAGTCCGATATCCAATTGGTGTTATTTCCAAATGTGCACTTAGGTGATGATCAGGGAAACCAATTTGCTGGTGAGTACATGTGGTGCTTATTTTTCCATTCTTGGGATACTTCACTTAATAGAATGGGTTCCAACTCTCTCCAGGAGAACAAAAGGGATTTTATATCACCGTTATTTCTTATAGCTGAGTAATACTCCATGGTATACATATACCACATTTTACTAATCCACTCATGAATTGATGGGCATTTGGGTTGTTTTTCCCACATTTTTTTCTAGAGGGAATTCACTTCTTGATGGCTAGTATCTGGGGAAACAGATTTAAGGGTCTCATCACTTGATAATAGTGACTGATAAGGGGTGAAAGGTATGTCTTCATCTTTTAAAGATGTAATTATGTCCACAACCAGCATACATATTTGTGTTAGCTATCTACTGGACATGTAAATATGTTTCTGAATAAGCCAAGTTGATGATATGGATTCTTGGGGAGGTTGTTTAACAGGTAGACATGGCAATGAGAGAATTGTAGTATTTTGAAGCATCCTGGAATTAGACAAGTATTACCAGTGTTTGTGTTGATGCATTTTTGTCTTTCACAGGTATGGCAAATAAATCTTACATTTCACTTGTTCTTTATATTTATCAAGATGGCTAATATAAGATGATGTGTAAGATTTTTAAGTTGCAGAAATGAGACCTATGTTTGTATGTTTATTTGCTTGTAATAGAACACACAAACACACATACATATCAATATGTATATTTTATATATAGAGAGAGATATAAATAGAGAAAGAGAGTGGGATGTACCCAACATATTGCATTTTAGAGGAACTGGACACAATGACTGCTTATTTATCTTTAAAATAAAATAAAAATTATGAGACCAATTGGACCTAATAAATATATACAGAAACTCCACTGAGAACAGCACAATATACATTTTTCTCAAGTGCAAATGGAACATTCTTTAGGATAGAAGACATGTTAGGCCGCAAAAAGTCTTCTTAAGTTTAAAAATACTGAAATCATAAAAAATATTTTTTTAAATCACAATGGAATGAAACTAGAAACTAATAATAGAAGAAAAACTATAAAATCCACAAATATATGGAAATTAAATAACACACTTTAAAAAATGTCATAAAAGAAATCAGAAGGGAAATTAGAAAATATCTTGAGATAAATTAAAATGAAAATGCAATATACCAAAACTTATGGACATGGCAGAAGTAGTGCTAAAAGAAATACATAGTTGTAAATGCAGACATTAAAAGAAAACAAAGATCTCAACAACCTAATTTATACTTTAGAAAACTGGAAAAAGAACAAAATAAACCCAAAGTGAACAGAAGGAAGGAAGTAATGAAGATTAGACATAACAAAATTGAGTACAGAAAACCAATAACAGAGAAAACCAACAACACCAAGAGTTGGTTCTTTGAGTAGATCAACAAAATTGATAAACCTTTCACTAGACTGAAAAAGAAAAAAACAGAATATTCAATAGACTAAAATTAGAAATGAAAGAAGGGACATTAAAACCAATTTCACAAAAAATTGTAAGATAATACTATAAATAATTGTATCCCAACAAATTAGATTACTGAGATAGAAAGGATAAATTTCTAGAAACATAATCTATCAATAAAGAACCATGAAGAAATAGAAAATGTGAACAAAACTCTAACAAGAAGATTGAATCAGTAATCAAAAACCTCCCAATAAAGAAATGCCCAGGACAATATGGCTTCACTGGTGAATTCTATGAAATATTTAAAGAATAATTAATATCAGTCCTTTCCAAATTCTCCCCAAAAATTGAAGAGGAGAGAACACTTCCAAATTCATTCTATGAGGGCAAAATTACCCTGATACCAAAGCCAGACAAAGACTCCACAAGAAAAGAAAACTGCAGACTAATGTTTTCGATGGATATTAATGTAAAAATTCTCAACAAATACTATTAAATCACTTTCACTACTTCTATTCAACATAATTCTGGAAGCTATAGCCACAGCAATTAGGCAAGTAAAAGACACCAAAGTTCTCTAAATTGGAAAGGAAGAAAAAAAGTTATCTCTGTTTTCTGGTGACATGATCTTTATGTAGAAAACCCTAAAGACTCCACTAAAATATGTTAGACTGAGAACACAATTCTGCATAGTTGGAGGACACAAAATCAACACAGAAACATCAATTAGGTTTCTATATACTAACAATAAACAATCTGAAAAGAAAATTAAGAAAACAATACCATTTACAAAGCATCACAAACAATAAGATTCTAGGAATACAGTTATTCAAGGAGGTGAAAGACAAACACTAAAAACTACAAAACATTGCTGAAAGAAATTAAGAAGGCACTAATAAAAGGAAAGACAACCCATGTAACATGGTTGGAAGCCTTAATATTGTCAAGATGCCAATACTACCCTAAGTAATCTACAAATTCAATATAATCTCTGTCAAAATCCGATTTTTTATAGAAATTAAAAAAAGCATCCTAAGATTCATATGGACTCTTAAGGGATTCCAAATAGCCAAAACAATCTTGAAAAAGAAGAACAAAACAGGAGACTCCAAACTCCCCAGTTTGAAAACAGTTCAAAGGTACAGTAATCATAACTGTATAGTACTAGCCTAAAGACATAGAAAAAATTAAATCAGAATAGAAGCCTCATGTATATGGTCAAATTATTTTAGACAACAGTGGCAAGACCACACAATAGGGAAAGAACAGCCTTTTCAACAAGTGGAATTGGAGACTGGACATCCACACACACACACACACACACACACAAGTTTGGAATCATACTTTACACCATATTCAAAAATTAACTCAAAGTAGATCAAAGATTTAAACATAAGATCTAAAACTATAAAACTCATAGAAGAAAACAAAGGGGTAAATCTTCATGACACTGGATTTGACAATGACTTCTCGGATATGACACCAAAAGCATAGAAAAGAAAACTGATAAATTTGACTAAATCAAAGTTAAAACTTTTGTGTATCAGAAGACACTATCAAAAGAATGAAAAGGCAACCTACCAAATTAGAGAAAATATTTACATATCATATATATGATAAGGAGTTAATATCCATATGTATAACAAACTACTACAAGTCAATAACAACAAAAAACTGAATTCAAAGATGGGTAAAAGATTTGAAGAAATATTTCTGCAAAGAAGATATACAAATAGTTAAGCACATGAAGGGATTCTAAACATAACTAATCATTTGGGAAATGCAAATTAGAACAAGAGTTAAATACCACCACACACCCATTAGGATGGCTACTATTTAAAAAACAAAACCAAACCGAAAATAACGACTGTTGGAGAGGATGTAGATAAACTGGAACCCTTGTGCACTGTTGGCAGGAATGTAAAATGGTGCAGCCAATATAAAGAACAGCATGGTGGTTCATAAAAACATTAAAAATATAATTACCACAAGAGTCAGCAGTTCTACTTCTGGGTATACACCCAACTGATTTGATAGCTGGGTCTTAAGAGATATTTTTACAGATACATTCATAGCAGCATTATTCACAATAGTCAAAATGTATTAATACAAGCAACTCAAGCATATGTTAATTGATGAATGGATTAATAACATGTGATATCTACATACAAGGAAATATTATTCAGCCTTAAAAAGAAAGAAAATTCTGACACATACTACATAATAGATTAACATTGTGATTATTATGCTTAGCAAAATAAACCAATCACAAAAAATTAAATACTATATGATTCCACTTATATGAGGTACTAGAGTAGTCAAACTCACTGAGATAGAATATAGAACAGTGGTTGCCAGAGGCTAGGGGAGAAATGAGGAATTGTTTGATGTGTATAGAGTTTTAGTTTTGTCCAGTGAAAAGAGTTCTGGAGATTGATTGCACAACAATTTGAATGTATTTAACACTATTAACTGTACACTTAAAATGTTTAAGATAATAAATTTATGTTATGTGTATTTTACTATAACTTTTTAAAAAAATAACAGAAAGTATATCATAAAAATAAAATTCTGTAGTCCTATAACTCTTCTTTGTAATGAAAAGAGTCATTAAAATGAGTCAATGTTTTTGTGTCTCATGCCTTATTAGTGAGAACAAATTCTCATTTAACTTTCCCATGACCTTCTTCTGTTTGTCTATTTTTCTCTCAGGCACACAGAGCCACACACACACATAAAGAAGGAAAACACCTTCTCTTTCTATTGCAGTGAAAACTTTAAGAAAAAGGGCAGCATGGAATGTAACCATGTGGCATAGGGAAAAGGTGGCATCAATGGGCAATATATTTAACCGGAACTGTTGTACCCCCATAATAAGCTATAATAAATAAATAAAAAAAGAGAGAAAACTGTGTCCAGAAGCTATGTTGAATAAAAGTTATCTCCACAGAGTGTCTTCAGAAATTGCACTCACTAGGGGCTAATTTATCCCGTCAAGATAGTATGACAATGTGGACAGGTGCTAGAGATATAGATAATTGAGCAGTGGAGTTACAGAAAAAATAAAATGAATTTATTTTTGTTTTTTATTTATTTAACAAACTCTAGTGCTTACTCTGTACCAAGTGATGAGCTGAAGCAACTTGAATCTCATTCAAGGAGTCTATGTTCATGAAATCATTTTTGCAAAGTGTTTGGTAGCTTCTACTACAGCTGAACCTACATATGCCATGTGACATTTCCAGTATAGAATGAACAAAAGTGAGTACATACGTGTGCTAAAATTCTTGTACAAGAATTAGCAGAGCATAGAATTTCTTCATGATTGACCAAAACTGGAAACAGGCCTAATGCCTTCACCATAGGAAGGAGAAATAACTTATGACCTCTTCATAAAATGTTAATGCTTTGAGCATTAACCTACTCTCTGTGGGCGCTATGCAGATCTCTCTTGCAATTCCTCGAGTTCAGGCAGCAGAGTTGACCCTGGGCCCAGGGTCTCCACTGCTGAGCTCTAAAATCCATCACTGAATTTGCACCAAGGCCATGCTTTCCATGAGCTACTTTTTACCAGGGACTGAGTGTGGCAGGGAAATCAGGCAGGCATCTTCTTGGGAGACACAAGACATCTCTTTATGGCCAACTTTGACTCAGGGACTCCCTGACACCTTACTGAATCTTCTTTAGGCTGCATGTGGTCAGCAGACTAGGACTCTTCTGTCCAACCTTCCATGCCTTTATCCTTCCTTCACCTGGGGTCAGACTGGCATTGTGGTGTTTAGAACACTGACTTCTGTAGATCTCTGCCCGTTCTCTCTCACTGGGTTTTTTGCTAATAAAATTCTTTTTTATTTACTCCTATATTGGCATATTTTTCTTGAAAGACTCAGAAAAGTAATACATCTTCATGCACTGATAAGAATGGATCTCATAGAGTGACAGAAATTAGATAACAAAGAGGATATACAGTGAGATTCCATTTTATAAGGTTCAAGCTCAAGCAAAACCAATCTATCATAATAGACATCAGGAGAGTTCATTTTTGAAGATTTATTGTCCAGAGAAGTAGTAAAAGAATGCCTCTGGCAGCTGGTGATGCTCTATATTATGGCATGGGCAGTGGTTATATTGCTATAACTTTTGTAAAATTTCAATAACGATGCTAAGTTACTAAAACATTTAATTTCTTAACAAAATTGGATAAATGGGCTTTATAAATTAGGAAATAGAAGAAAATGTAGACTAGATAATTGAAAAGCTGGTGCTTTGGGATAAACATACTGAAATAGAAAAAATAGCTGATTTTTTTTTAATATCACATTTTGGCATACTTGCTCTCTGCATTGTTCTTCTAACTAAGCCATCATCCTCAATTTCTACAGCCTCTTTCGGCCTGAGAAAATGAACAGTAGGTGCACTCATGCTAGAGTTAGAAGTGGAAATGTAATCTTCTTCCCTCTACTATTAATACCTTTTGGCTGGCTTCCTGTTTTGACATGCAAAGTCAGAAATGGCTGTAGTTATTCAGCAACAATATTCCAGTGTCCGTTTTCCAGCTTTCTGGGCCTGAAGGGCAGTTGTGGTTCTGTCATTGAGGGAAGTGGCTTTTCTGTCAGCTTCCTGAAATCTGAATTCATCTACAGACACAAGTTCTTAAAATCAATGATTAATAGTGGCCTTAAAGGGAATGGTTTCCTGTGTGTCAATTTTTTATTGTTCTGTGGGAAGTTTAAAGCCCTATTCTCCAGTCCTTTAATAGCTATGGAAACAGTTAATTCCAATTTTCCTTGCTTAAAATCCTGTGCTCAACAGGATTTATTCTTCTGCACTGAACCCTGACTGGAAAAGTGTATGTTCCCATTAGTGGATGCACACCATTTGAGAGGGTTTATATTTTCTGCATATTTCTAAGCCAAGAATGATCCCATTGCTAATAATAGGTGAGATACTAATAATCTATGATATATTAATAATAGCAAAACAATACTTAACTCCTGTGACTACCTGGAATGACTTTCCCTCATGATGGATAGGACTTAGGAGACTGAGTGATTCCTTCAGTAGCCATCACGTTGGGACTTTGAAATACAAAATTTATCTAGCTGCAAAGCTTAAAGAAAGGTTCAGGGTTTATAATTCTTGGCACAAGTCAATGGTTCAAGTCTTAAAAGATTCTTTTTTATAACTGATGGACCATCATAAGTAAGTTGAATTAATAACATTATCTGATTTTCTATGGACAGTTAAAACATTGACCTGAAAAATGTGACGCTCATGATAGGAATAGTAATATTTGATAGGATTGTTTAAAATCCTTGTCTCAGTATATAACTCTTCACAAAAAACCCAAAAAACAAAACAAGACACAAAACAACCTTTCCTTCTAACTGTTATGAGAATGGTTGTGCCCTGGCTGGAGAGACACAATGAACCTACCTGAGACAGTTGCCATGTAAAGTATTAGTGATTTCCTCTTACTCTATCCCCATCAGTTTTCATTATCTCTAGACTCATGATTTGGGCTGATCCAACAGCAGGACAATTACAGCTTCATACCCAGGGGGAACAGGTAACTTAGGAGAAAAATAATTATATGAGTTTGCTAATTTATTTGCCAGTCCTTTACCTTGTTTAAAATACCCTGATAAATTTTAAGTTGCCTTTAGTAGAATCCATGATACTTCTCATTTCTGTTTTTACTTGTGACAACATTCCCTTTCGTTATAATGTAATTTAAAGCATTTTGAATTAAAAATTTAAACCATAGTTTTAATTTATTTTATGAAATTTTGATGGCTTTCAGGTAAAAATTGAGGTAATTTACTATTGTCAACAAATTATCTTAAAATCAGAGGATAAATTCCTTTGCATAATTGTACTTATTTATTTTTTTCAAAATATTAAGGGGGTACAAATGTCTTAGGGTACACAGATTGCATTTTTAATGCTTAAGTCATGGCTATAGGTGTGCCCATCACACAAATAGTGTTCACTGTACCAAGTAGGTAGGTTTTTGCCCATCCCCTCCTCCGCCCTCCCCCCTGCTTGATTTCTTGTGAGTTTTACTTCCCTCTGTGCACATGTGTGCTCATCAGTTAGTTACAATTTAATAGTGAGTATGTGTGGTGTTTTTATTCCATTCTTGAGATACTTCACTTAGGAGAATGGTCTTCAGTTTCATCCTGATTGCTGCAAATGGTGTTAATTCATCTTTTTATGGCTGAATAGTACTCCATGGTATACATATACCACATGTTATTAAGCCACTCATGAATTAATGGGCACTCGGGTTGATTCTACTTCTTTGCAATTATGAATTGTGCTGCAATAAACATTTGAGTGCATGTGTCTTTCTGATGAAAAGTCTTCCATTCCTTTGGGTATATATACCCAATAGTGGGATTGCTGGATGAATGGAAGGTCCACTTTTAGTTCTTTGAGGAATCTTCATACTGTTTTCCATACTGGTTGTACTAATTTGCAGTCCCATCAACAGTATATAAGCATTTCTTTCTCTCTACATCCCTGCCAGCATCTATTGTTTTTGGACTTTTTAATAAAAGCTATTCTAACTGGGGTAAGGTGATATCTCATTGTGGTTTTATTTTGCATTTCCATGATGGTTAGTGATTTTGAACCTTTTTTTCTATGTTTATTGGCTATTTGTCTTTCTTCTTTGGAGGAGCTTCTGTTCACGCCTTTTGCCCACATTTCAATAGGGTTATTTTTTTTCTTGCTGACTTGATTGAGTTCTTTGTAAATTCTGGATATTAGCCCTTTATTGGATGTGTAGTATGAGAATATTTTCTCCCATTCTGTAAGTTGTCTATTTGCTCTGTTGTTTCCTTGGCTGTGCAGAAGCCTTTAGGTTAATCAAATCCCATGTGTTAGTTTTTGTTGTTGCCATGATTGCCATTGGGGTCTTAGTCATAAATTCTTTGCCTAGGCTTATATCTAAAAGAGTTTTACCTAATTTTCCTTTAGAATTCTTATGGTTTCATTCCTTAGATCTAAGTCTTTTATCCATCTTGAATTCATTTTTGTGAGTGCTGGGAGGTAGATGTCCTGTTTCATTCTTCTGCATGAGGCTATCCAATTTTCTCAGCACCATTTTTTGAACAGGGCTTCTTTTCCCCAGTGTATGTTGTTGTCTGATTTGTCAAAGATCAGTTGGTTGTAGATAGGTGGTTCTATTTCTGAGTTCTCTGTTCTGTTCCTTTGGTTTATATCTCCACTTTTGTACCAATACCATGATGTTTCAGTTACCATAGTCTTGTAATATAGTTTGAAGTCTGGTAATATGATGTCTCCAGACTTGTTCTTTTTGCTTAAGATTGCTTTGGCTATTCAGTCTCTTTTCTGGTTCCAAACAAACCGTAGAAATAGTTTTTCTAGATCTGTGAAGTATGACATTGATAATTTGATGGGGATTGCATTGAAATTGTAAATCACTTTGGGTAGTATGGATATTTTAACAATGTTGATTCTACCTGTCCATGAGCATGATATCTTTTTCCATTTGTTTGTATCCTCTGCAATTTCTTTCCTAAGAGTTTGGTATTTCTCCTTATAGAGATCTTTCACCTCTTTGGTTAAGTACATTCCTAGGTATTTTGTTTTCTTTGTATCTATTGTGAATGCTGTTGAGTCTTTGATTTGACTTTCAACTTGACTGTTATTGGTATTAGAAATGCTACTGTTTTAATGTACATTGATTTTTGTATGCCAAGACTTTGCTGAATTTATTTATCAATTTCAGAAGACTCTTGGTGGAATCTTTGGGGTTTTCTAGATTCAAGATCACATTGTCAGCAAAAAGTGATAGTTTGACCTTCTCTTCCTTGATTTGTATACCACTTATTTCTTTCTCTTGCCTGATTGCTCTGGCTAGGACTTCCAGCACTATGTTGAATAGAAGTGGTGACAGTGGGCACCCTTGTCTGGTTCCAATTCTTAAGGGAAATCCTTTCAACTTTTCCCCATTCAGTATAGTGTTAGGTGTGGGTTTGTTACATATGGCTTTTATAATTCTGAGATATGTTCATTCTGTGCCTAGTATGTTGAGGGTTTTTATCATGAAAGGGTGTGGATTTTGTCAAATGCTTTTTCTGCATCTATCAAGATAATCATATGGTCTTTGTTTTTGCTTTTGTTTGTATGGTGAATCACATTTATTGATTTACATGTGTTGAACCATCCTTGCATCTCTGGGATGAAGCCCACTTGGTCCTGGTGGATTATTATCATTACTGTTATTTTTGATGTGCTGTTGAATTTGGTTTGCTAATATTGGGGATTTTTACATCTATATTAATAAGGGATATTGGTCTGTAGTTTTCTGTTTTTGTTGTATTCTTTCCTGGCTTTGATATCAAGGTGATACTGGTTTCATAGAATGAGTTGGGAGGATTCTCTCCTCCTCAATATTGCGGAATAATTTCTATATTATGGGTCTTCTTTGTAAGTCTGATAGAATTTGGCTATAAGTCCATCTGGTCCAGAGCTTTTTTGGGGGGGTAGGGTGGGAGGGTTATTCCTGTTTCAATCTCACTGTTTGTTATCAGTCTGTTCAGGAGTTCTATTTCTTCTTGGTTGAGTCTTGGGAGGTTGTGTCTTTCCAGGAACTTGTCCATTTCCTCTACATTTTCTAGTTTATGTGTGTAGAGATTTTCATAGTATTCATGGATGATGTTTTGTGTTTCTGTGGTATCAGTTTAATGTCACCTTTTTCATTTCTGATTGGGATTATTTGGGTCCTTTCTCTTCTGTTCTTGGTTAATCTAGCAAGAGGTCTATTTTCTTTATCTTTTCAAAGAACCAACTTTCTGTTTCAGTAACACTTTGTGTTTTTGCTTTTGTTTTCTAATTGATTTAGTTCTGCTCTGACCTTCCTTATTTCTTTTCTTCTGCTGACTTTGGGTTTGGTTTGTTGCTCCTTTTCTATTTCCTTGAAGTGTGACATTAGGTTGTTAATTTGTGATTTTTCTGTCTTTTTGATGTAGGCATTTAAGGCTGTGAATTTTCCCCTGAGAAACATAATTGTCTTTAATTGCAGTTGATTTTAGCCATGGTATTCAATGTCTATATTCATGACACTTGTGGTATGGTTATATTGCGAAGAAAAGTGTAAAGAGAGGATTGCTTGTCAGGGAGAGTAGAAAAATAGAAGAACAGATAAATCCTGCATCTCTTAAGCTTCAGAAAATGCCAGGAGAAGGCAGTGATGCAATGTTGTTTCTCTTAGTCTGAGATGGCCTACATCTTCTATAATGAATATCATGGTCATGAATTATAAAAAATTCAATGTTTTTTTTTTTTTTTGAGACAGAGTCTCGCTTTTGTTGCCCAGGCTAGAGTGAGTGCCGTGGCGTCAGCCTAGCTCACAGCAACCTCAAACTCCTGGGCTTAAGCAATCCTACTGCCTCAGCCTCCCGAGTAACTGGGACTACAGGCATGCGCCACCATGCCCGGCTAATTTTTTCTATATTTATTTTTAGTTGGCCAGATCATTTCTTTCTATTTTTAGTAGAGACGGGGTCTCGCTCTTGCTCAGGCTGGTCTCGAACTCCTGAGCTCAAACAATCCGTCCGCCTCGGCCTCCCAAGTGCTAGGATTACAGGCGTGAGCCACCGCGCCCGGCCTTATTTATTTTTTTATTCTCTTTCATTTTATGCAGTCTTGTTTAAATTGCACTTTGTACTACTAGCCTTTGAGTGCTTCCTTGTTCTCTCTCCAGCCCTTGCACCCTGTTTTTTCTCTCTCAAGATGATGAAGAAACTCCAAGAGTACAATATAAAAGCTTTCTCTTAGCATATTATTTGTGTTTTCTACTATCATTTATTTTACTGGGATGAGATTTAAAAAGTGAGAAAGCAAAAATGATGTTTTTATAACATACCATATTCCACCCTGTTTTTCCTTTCAAAGCTGTCTGTCCACTGCATACCAAAAGGATACAGTTTCAAACTTCATGCCATTCTTACATAATTCTGAGTATTTTCTACTTTGTCTAATATCTTTTATATACCCTTTCAGTTACCAACAATTAGGTCATTCCAAAGATTATAAAGTATATTTATTCTCAGACAACATTCTGTCCCCAGTAGCAACCCTTCCTGAAACAGCTGATTACATCAGCATTCCTCTGGGTATATATTTCTCTGAGTATACACGATGGGATTCACGGTGGGGGGAAGCATCACAGTTTAACAATTTGACATAGATGAGTCCAGTGTTGATATTGTCTCTCTTGGGCAAATTTTCCAAAACTGATAACAAGAGGGCATTGACACAATTGGAAAAGGCATTAAGGGCCAACACATTCACAAACTCATTAATCCCAGTGAAAAGTATATACACTCAAGGGATGCTTACAGAAACAAAGGAGATTAAAGAAATTCACAAAAAAATACAATAAAAACTCCAGTGACTGGAAGCTTTAGCTAATGTACAATTTTAAAGAAAAAATGATGGGACACATTAGATAGAACTGAAGACAATCAGTGATTGGGGGTATGAGATGACTCAAGCCACCGGAGACCCATGAGTTTTCTACCCATCAACTCTGACCACACTGTTTATGGAGTCTGCACAGCAATTGCTTTTATTAGTCATAGAACATCGCTGTCAGGAAATCCAGCTGAGATCATGAAACCAGATTCAGAAACATGCAAGACCTTGTAAGAAACACTCAAGGTTAATGGATCTGCTGTTAGATATGGAATTAACAATGCACTTGGCAATAGAGATGCTGGCATAGAAGACAAAACAGATAACATGCTCCTGTGGAAACAGGCATGGCCAAAAAACAAAGAAGGTAAATAAAAAAGTCCATGGGTAAATGTATCAGAAAATATGAAAGTCCATAGGTAAATATAAAATTTCTTAGGTAAATATCTGTATATACATAAGAGTGCATGGGTAAATATGTTTGATGATATTAATAAATATAAAAATTGTTTTCTTATTTTTACTAAATCTCTTAAATATTTAAATAACAAGAGTATATTATGCTGTTTATAACATATGTACAAGCAAAATCCATGATAACGATAGCCAAATGGCTTGAGGGGATTGATGTAATTACATTGTTATAAAAGTCTTACTCTAGAATAATGGTGCTATTTTATCTGTTATTTATATTTAATAGCAATTTAAGGTAGACTGTGACAAGTTAAGGACACATGCTGAAATCCCTAAAGCAACTACTAACATAATAAAACAGAAAATTATAGTTAAAAAAAATTGGGAGGCAAAAAGGAACACTGGAACTAGTTCATAAATCTGAGATAGATTTAATGTCTGCAAGATAGCAGACTAGAATTCCCTCGTGCTTGTGCTCCCAACAAGTACAGTGAAAACAACAAATAAACAACTACGTTTAATAAAAATAACTAGATGAGAGCACCAGACTACATCAAAGGAGTAGCAAAAACCCTGTAGAGCACAAAAACCCAGGGTGACCACATAGAGAACAAAAGGAAACACTTCACCTCCACCACCCTATCCCCCAGGCAGGACCAGCTCGGAATCAGGAAAGACTTTCCTTGCAGAGAAAAGGTAAGCAAGTGGACCCCAGCAGCCCCCATCACCATTTTGAACACCTATAGTCATCACCACTGTAGGAGGGAACGCCTGTAGTCATCACAGGTACTAACCCAGCTGAGGAAGCTGCCTGGAATCCACACCGCTGTGTTCTCCCCAGAGGAGAAACCAACACTGTGCCTCCCTCCCTGTGGTCTGTGCAGATACTACACTGTGCCATCTTGGAACCAGAGCCACTGCTGGAGTGTGTCCTGCTCTGTAGGCAAGTAGCCACTGCACTCTTCCATCCTTGAAGCTTTATCACTGCCTAACCACTCATGCCTGATGGCCTTCTATCCCTGAGTTGAGCTGCTGCTGCATCCTGCCTATGGGGTCCAGCTGCCACAGAGCCACTACGTGTACCCCTTCACCCCATTCACTGTGTCCTGCCCCTCGAGGCTTGAACTGAGGTGGGTGTTCCCTGCCTCCCAGGGCAACACTGCCTTGGACGTCCAGAGCAGTCATGGCTCCCTGTGCCCCAGATGAAGCAGCACCCCTTTTCCCAAGCAATTACTGCCTTGGCTACCCAGAGCAATCATGCCCCACTGTGTCTCAGTTGAAGCAGCCCCTGCCTCCTAGGGAAACAATGCCTTGCATGCTAGAGGAGTCATGCCCTATGGTGCTTAAGCTAAAGGTAAAGCAGCATCCTGTATCCCAGGGAATTGGTGTCTTGGCCACCCATAGCAATCACACTTCTAGGGCCTGAGTGAAGTGGTGCCCTGCTGGGGTATTCGTGCCTTGGCTATCCAGAACAGACATGCCCCTCAAGCCTGAGCTGAAGCAGCACCCTGCCTCTAGAGAAATATGGTGCATTGGCTGCCCACAGAAGTTATGCCCCTTGTGCTAGAGCTGAAGTGGCACCTCACCTCCCGGGAAATGGTTGCTTTGGCTGAGCCAAGCAGCTGCACATCACAGTGCTAAGCTTGTATGGCTCCTTGCATGCCTGGGAAAAGAGCATTGGCTGAGCTGAGTCACCCCACCTTGAGGGCCAAACAACCATAATACCCTGCTTCCCTGGAGCTGGACTAATGCCTATGGTCTGAGCTCTTGGGACACAAGGGAGAGAAGTCATCCCTGTACTGCTCTCTGCCCTCCAGGGCCCAAGAGACAGCTGCATTCTGCCATTTTGGGGTCTTTGCTGCCATTTCACCTGGCCTCACAAAGTCTGAGCTACTGCTGTGTCCCCCATCGCAGTCCAGAGTCACCACTACACAGTGGCCTGAGTTGCCACTGTGCCCTATTGGTTCTGGTTCCCAAACTACAGCTGTACCCTTCTCCCCAGGCCCACACTTCCAGAGCACTCTTCTTCCTCAGAACCAGGCCAGTGCTATGTCCCTCCCCATGGGTCAGAATCAGCTACAACCCAGCACCCAGGACTGTTATCTAGACACAAAATTAACAAAGAAACATTGAACATAAACTAAACTTTAGATAAAATGGACCTAACAGACATTTACAGTACATTCTACCCAACAGCTACAGAATATACCTTCTCATCAACACAGGGAGTATTTTTCAGGATAGACCATACATTAGCCTACAAAACAAATCTCAACAACATCAAAAACTCAAAATCATTTCCAGTATCTTCTCAGGCCACAATGGAATGAAATCAGAAATCAATACCAAAAGGCACACTGGAATATGTGCAAATGCACAGAAATTAAACAACAAGCTCCAGAATGACTACTGGGACAATAAAGAAATTAGGAAAATTTAAGAAATTCTCAAAACAAATTAGCCGGGTGCGGTGGCTCATGCCTGTAATCCTAGCACTCTGGGAGGCCGAGGCGGGAGGGTTGCTTGAAGTCAGGAGTTCGAGACCAACTTGAGCAAGAGTAAGACCCCATCTCTACTAAAAATAGAAAAATTAGCCAGGCGTGGTGGTGTGTGCCTGTAATCCCAGCTACTGGGGATAGTGAGGCAGGAAGATCACTTGAGCCCAGGAGTTTGAGGTTGCTGTGAGCTAGGCTGATGCCACGGCACTCTAGCCCGGGCAACAGAGTGAGACTATGTCTCTAAATAAATAAATAAACAAACAAATTAATTAATTACCAAAACCTATGAGATGCAACAAAAGCAGTACTAAGAGGAAAGTTTATAGCAATAAATGCTTACATCAAAAAATAGAAGAATTTCAAATTAACAACCTAACAATGTACCACAAGGAATTAGAAAGCATGAACCAATCAAACCCAAAATTAGCAGAAGGAAAAAAATAACGATCAGATGAGAACTAAACACAATATAGACTACAAAAAACAATACAAACATCAAACAAACAAAAAGTTGGTTTATTGAAAAGCTAAACAAAATTGAGAAACTGTTAGCCAGATTAAGAAAACAAAAGACTCAAATAAGTAAAATCAGAAACAGAAAAGAAGACATTACAACTAAAACCACAGAAATACTAAGGATCATTAAAGACTATTATGAACAACTATATACAAACAAATTAGAAAACCTAAAGGAAATATATAAATTCTAAGAATGAACAGGAAGAAATAGAAAATCTGAACACCAATAACAAGTAAGAATATTAAATTAATAGTAAAAAAGTCTCCCAACAAAGAAAAGCTCAGGACTGGATGGATTTACTACTGAATTCTAGCAATTTTATGAAAAAGAACTGACACCAATTCTTCTAAAACTATTCCAAAAAGTTGAAGAGGAAAAATGTTTTTCTAACTCATTCTACAAGGCCAGCATTACCCTGTTGCCAAAACCAGACAAGAACACAACAAATAAAGAGAACTACACACCAGTGATGAATGTAGATGAATATAGATGCAAAAATTCTCAACAAAATATTAGCAAACAAAATTCAGCAACTCATTAAAAAGATCATTCATCATAATCAAGTGAGATTCATCTCAGGGACATAAGGATGGTTCAACAAACACAAATCTAGCAACACATCAAAAAAAAAATAATACACTATGATCAAATGAGATTTATCCCAGAAATGCAAGGATGTTTCAGCCTATACATATCAACAATTGTGATATAAATCACATCAACAGAATGAAGTACATAACACATATGATCACCTCAATATATGCAGGAAAGGAATTTGATAAAATTCAACATAACTTCATGATAAAAACTCTGAGCAAATTAGATATAGAAGGAACATACCTCAACACAATAAAGGCCATATATGACAAACCCACACCTAACATCATACTAAATGGGGAAAAGTTGAAAGCCTTCCTCTAAAAACTGAACAAGACAAAGTTATAGTAATTAAAACAGTGTGGTACTAGCATAAAAGCAGACACATAAACCAGTGGAACAGATAAAAATAAATCCAAACTCTTAGCATGAACTAAATTTTGATAAGGTCACCAAGAGAACAAAATGGGAAAAGGATAGTCTTATCAAAAATTAGTGCCAGGAAAACTGGATTTCCACATCCATAAAAGGGATATTGCATCCTCATCTTATACTACACAAAAAAATCAACTCAAAATATATAAAAGACCCAAATATAAGACTCAAAACTATAAAACTACCAGAAGAGTACACAAAGGAAGATCTCCATGACATTAACCCTTGTAAACGATTTTTGTGATATCATGTCAAAAAGCTCAGGTCACAAAAACAAAAATAAATAAATGTGACTACATCAAACTAGAAAGCTTCTGCACTGCAAAGGAAACAAAAAAATTAAACAGCAACTTATGAACTGGAGAAAAATATTTACAAACTATACACTTGATAAGGGGTTAATATCTAATATATATAAAGAACTATGACTCTTAACTATTCTAATCATGAAAAAAAAAAGAAAAAGAAAAAGAACAAGAACAAGAATTACAACTCAGTAGTAAAAAAAACCCAAATAACCCAATTAAAAAATGGACAAAACACCTGAATAGATGTTTCACCAAAGAAAACATAATAAAAGAAAACAAGTATATAAAAGGTGCTCAACATCATTAATCACCAGGGAAATGCAGATCGAAGGCATCAAGAAATATCAGCCCATTGAGAATGGCTACTATCAAAAATTCAAGATAACAAATGTTGGTCAGGGCGTAGAGAAAATGGAGCTCATGTTCAGTGTTGGTGGGAAAGTACATTGGTACAGCCATTTTGGAAAACAGTAAGGAGGCTACTAAAAAATTAAAAATAAAAATACCATATTCCCTAGCAATCCCATTTCTGAGCATATAACCAAAAGAAATAAAATCATCACCTTGCAATGATATCTACACTCGCATGTTCCTTGCAGCATTATCTACAATAGCCAAAATATGGAAACAACCTACGATTCCATTACTAGACAAATGGTTAAAGGAACTGTGGTATATAGATAAAATGGAATATTATTCATTCCTAAAAAAAGAATGAGGTATTGCCATTTGCAACAACATGGATAGGTCTGGAGGACAATATACTAAGTACAATAAGCCAGACAGATAATAAAAAATATTGCATGATCTCATTTATATCTGAAATCTAAAAAGAAAATTTCAAAAATACAGATATGGAGAACAAAACATTGATTAACAGGGGCGGGTGGGGAGATGTAGGTCTGAGAATACAAAGTGGCAGATATGTAAGATGCACAAGTCTAGATGTCTAGTATATGAACAAGTCTAGAGATCTAGGATAATAGGTACCAATATTGTACTGTATTTGAGATTCATGTTAAATGAGTAGATTTTAACTACTTCTTTTTTTTTTATTATTATAGCTTATTATGGGGGTACAACAGTTCTGGTTAAGTATATTGCCCATGCCCCTCCCA
>CM052445.1:65996027-66029831 GCA_028533085.1 Varecia variegata | reverse complement strand
CTTTAAATCTCTGCTCATCGCTAGACCTAACGGCCCTATTATGTGGACATGTTAGTGCTAAGTCACTTGAGACACCATTTTACATAGTTCTTATGTGTCTTGCTGTCAACATCCCTACTGCTTCTGTTTCTGCTCTTGATGTTTTAATTTGAAGGCAGCAGACCACTATGGAGATTGTTGTTTTCGGTACTCTCATAGTCTTATTGCGATACAAAAAATATGACCATATGATTATCAAAATGTAATTTAATGTACATAATTTTGTCACATTTCCCACCTTCTGTGCCCCAAAACATTCCTAACATAAATCAAAATTTAAAAGATCTCTTTATGAGAAAATGAGTATAAGAACAAGAGTCTCTTCACTCTTCCCATACTCTTGTTCACATACATAGTAACTATTAACCTGACTTCTCAAAGGAAAAAGGAGTTAATCCTTCTTTTCAGCATATATTATAAACAGATAGAATTTGGCCTTATTTACCAAGTGCCATGTCTCAGAGTCTATGACACTTTGTTTGTGGCCTACATATTTGAAATCCAGGGCTGAGCACAGTAATCCCAACATTTTGGGAGGCAGAAGCAGGAGGATCATTTGAGACCAGGAGTTCAAGACCAGCCTGAGCAACACAATGAGACCCCATATCAAAAAAGAATTTGAAGAAAATAAAAATATATCCATAGAATTCGGAAATTCTTACTTACTCCTAGGAAGTGGATATTTTGCATGGTCCCTTATGTAGAAAATCACATCTTGTTTCCAGGGTGAATAGGAACATAAAATAGGGAGATAATATCTATTACAGTATTGGCTGAGAAGAATAGATAATTTCTATCAGCGTATTGGATGAGAACAATTATTTTATTTTTAAACCACCTGAATAAGATAAGACACAATTAGACAATCAAAGCTCCATATATCTCTTCCTTAGAGAGGCTTTCTCTAGTTAGCTTAAGGAAAATATCTCTGTTAACCATCATAAACTTAGGTAAGCATAGTCATCCCTAAGCTGTTTTTGAAATTTCTGCCTCAGTGTGGAGAAGACATGCTATTAAATAGTCTTAATACTGCATAGTGAAAGCAAAATAGCAATACGCCATCCCTGAGACTTTGATAACCATAACTCATCCTTGGGGTTCTTGGTCCCCAGTGAGACAGCTCTAGTGTAAATTGGAAGGTCAAGATCTAAGCATTCAAAGACGTGACCTCAAGCCCCAACTCACATGTCACTTCTAGGAAATCTTCGTTCCTTCAGGCAGGTAGTCAGAGCACTTTACACATATGTCTGGTGCAGCATATATAAAATCATGTCATGTTTATTTCTTTATATATTTACATGTATCTTTAGAGTAGGAGCTTCTTAAGACCTGGGAAATATTCTCAGGACTTAGTCTAGAATGTAGAAGAGAACAGAAGTTAAATGAATGACTGAATGACTTAGTCACCCCTAGAATAAAAAAAAAACTTGAGTGGAGTAAAAGAGTTCCAAACTTAAGTGGGATCTTTCTGAGTCTGGTGTGACCTAGCTCTTGGAGTTTCAGCCTGAACTTAGCTTTTATGGTAGATAGTAAACTATGAAAAACATCTTTTTCATTTTTATTTTTAGTATTCAAATTATTATTTCTCTTTGTTTCATTATTTTAAAATATTATGGGAGTGCAAATATTTTTGGTTACAAGAGTAGATTTTATAATGTTTGAGTCAGGGTTATAATGTGGTCATCTCCCTGATAGTGTTCATTGTACCTGTGAGGTAGGTTTTCACCCATCTTCTCCTCCCCCTCCACCTTGCTTGGTTTCCACCGAGTTATACTTCCTTTGGTGCATTGGTTAGTTTCTAATTAATAGCAAGTACAAGCGGTGTTCATTTCTTCATTCTTTAGATACTTCGCTTAGGGTAATGGTCACCAGTTCCATCCAAGTTGTTGCAAAAGACATTAATTCATCCTGTTAATGGCTGAGTAGTATTCCATGATATACGTATACCACATTTTATTAATTCACTCATGAATTGATGGGCACTTGGGTTGATTCTACCTCTTTGCAATTATGAATTGTGCTGCAATAAACATTCAATTGCAGGTATCTTTTTGATAAAATAACTTCTTTTTCTTTGGGAAAATGCCCAGTAGTGGGAATGCTTAAAAATTTACTACAAAAACTCAAGTAAACAGACCAACGATGTCCTAAAAATTGATGAGGGAACCCAAATGTTTGATTCTTCTTTCATTGAGTCTTCTTTCATTTATAAAATATTATCACAAAATATTATAGTTTGAATTTTCCATAACAAAAGACATCTATAAGTATTTTTTTTCTCTTTCAGGCATTGTAAGGAATTTACTTTAAAAAGAAATTGTAGAAATAAGGTGAAAGTGAATTAAACTAGTTTTGCCTAATAATCACACTCCTTTGTTATGTACAGGTAAGAAGACATTTAAAAGGAGAAGATGGATCATAAACTGGGCCTGTTGTTGGGGTTGTAGCACTGATCTGGACAACTAACTCATGTCACCACCAACATCTCCTCCTATAGCAGCACAGCTCCTTGGAGTTTCTCTTCCAAATGTCTGTGAGAAGGATACACATGAGGATGTTGGTGCCCCCTGTGGCCACATGGTAATAACACTTGGCCAGGGAAGCAGAAACACGGACTGTATTTTAAAGTTTGTGATGACAGCCTCAACCAGCCTGAGGTAGAAGACTTTTTAAACCTGAATGACTGTGACTTAGAGCATTACAAAAAGAAGGTGCTCAAATAGAACAGCCTCTTGAATCCAAGCTCTTTCGAGTTCCTCTGCCAAATATTGGTAAGAACAACAATCTGCCCAAACCTATCATGGTAAGGCTCATTTTGGCCTGTAAACTCATGGGAAAGGGGATTTGGGAATGGACAGCTCTGGGAGATAATCTGTCCCCAAATGGAAAAACTATAGACACCCCTGGTTTGGGCTAAGAATACTACTATTACTTCAAAGTATAAAAATCCGATTTAGCTATTGCAGAATCATCAGGAAGACATAGTAGGAAGAGATGATCTAGTCTACTGATTACAAGAAGGAGCCACATCAGCCTGCTCAGATAAATCAGGGTTTGCTCTGGAAACACAGAATCTTCATTATGCCTCAGAAATCCTTTCTTGAACTCCACATTGTTCTGAAAGTCTTCTTTTGTCACTTTAGTGTCAGACACTACTGAATCTTATACTTAAGTTTTAAGAACTGTTTCATTTGTATTTCAAATGTTTAAGCATAAAGATATAGTCCCTGGCATTTATTTTTCTTTTGCATATAGAATTGGTCAGAAGAGAGTAGATAAATTAAAAAAAAACAATTAAGTGAAAAAAGAGAAAATAATATGATGACTAATAGTTGTTATGTGGTAAATTTATTTTATTATAAATATATATACTTGGATGTGCAACATGTTTTAATATACATATAGATAGGAAAATGAGTACTACAGTCAATCAAATTAACATATCAATCATCTCACAGTTACATTTTAAATATATTTTGTTATTTTTAATTGATAAATGAAAAATTGTATATATTTATGATATACAATCTGGTGTTTTGCTATATGTGTATATTGTTGAATGATTAAAACAAGCTAATTAACATAAAAAGCAAAAAAAAAAGAATTGGCCAGATCAAAGCCACTGAGTTTATATTCTCTGCAATTGATACATTAAATTAATAACTGCTAAGCAGAATTTATTGAGTATTATGTAAGCACTAAACAACATGTATGTCATTTAATGCTATATTGTGCACCTGTAAGTGCCAGGCACTAGGCCAGGCACTATTGGTTATCCTTCACAACAAATTTCAGAGGTAGTTATTATCATATCATTATCCCTGCTTAAGAAATTTTTTGAAGCCTCAGAACTTTACCCAAGGTTACAAAGTAAATACGTGGCATAAGTAGGTTTCAAACCCATGGATTGCTTGTCTACAAAATGCATTCTCATCCTACACTGTATGCAGAAGATGTAAAAATAGAAAGAAAGCAAAATTAGAAAACACTTAAAAGACTCTGTTAGCAACTTTTAGGAATACAATACATTACTGTGAACTATAATTTCCTTGATATACAGTAGATCACCTGAACTTAATTCTCCTAACTGAAATTTTATATCCTTTGATTAAAATCTCCCCAACCCCATCAACACCCCTAGAGCTTGGTAAACACCATTGTGCTCTCCAAAACAATTGCCTTTAATCCTTCAAGCCATCCATCCAGCTCCAATCCTTCAGTGTTTTTATCCTAGCACATCCTAGCCTCTGACAGCCAAAAGGGGCAAGTACCTGTTCCCTTGTTCATGTGTTTGAAGTGTAATTTTTTTCCTTTGCTTCCCCTTAGGATGTGCTTTTGTTCCTTAATGGAAAAGGACCTTTCAAGGAAAGAATCTTCTTTATACCAGCCAATATGGCATACTGCAGACAACAAAAAGAAAAACTTAATTCTGGAGTAGAAGTACAGTTATACTGGGAAAATGCCTTTGTGCTAGCATCTATCATGATGGTAGGAAAAGTTCTTCCTTTATCCACATCATGTGTAATTCTGGAGGAGCATAACTTTTTTAAAATTATGAGGATTATTTCTGTCTGCAATGACCCATAATAGATTTAGAATTGAAATAGTGTTGAAAAACATTTCACAAATCAACATTGGATTTTAAAGGCCACCACCATTTATACAACATATGAAATATGCTTTCTAAATTGTTTACATCCCACACTAATCTCATCTTCCCTTCTGACACCCCATGTAAAAGATAAAATTTAATTAAAATTTAAAATAATCAAAACACACTCTAACAGATATTTACCAAAACAAACATCTTGTTTATGATGATTTCCTTACTGTCTCACTACCTTCTTAATGAAGGCAAAGTTTTTTTTAAAAAAAAAAATCTTTGTTCAACTTTTGAAAATAGTTACAGAAGTTTACCATAATAAAAACATTTGCCTTACAACTAAAACAAAAATTTGATGAGACTGCTGTACATGCCTTTCCTTTACATAATCATCATGCAACAGATATTCCTTCCCTTGTTCCCTAATTTCTTTTACTTTAAAAGCTGAGAAGGAATGAATTCAACATCTTTTTTTTTTTTTACAGTTCATATTTATTTGACTCACAAATGCAGACAAATGTATTTTTAATTCAGGATATCATGTGGGTACAAATATTTTGGTTACATGTAATGCATTTGCCTCGCTCAAGCCAGGGCACAAGTGTTTCCTTCCCCCATACAGTGTACTCTGCTTCCATTAGTTGTGGGTTTATCCCCCCGACCCAGTCCCCCTACTCCCCGACCTCACCAGAACCCAATGAGTATTACTATCATGTGAACACTTTAGTGTTGATCAGTTAGTACCAATTTGATAGTGACTACCTGTGGTATATGTTTTTCCATCCTTGTGATACCTCACTTTGAAGGATGGGCTCATTCCTTAAAATTATTAAGGCCATATACGATAAACCCACAGCCAATATCGTATTGAATGGGGAAAAATTGAAAGCCTTCCTGCTTAGAACAGGAACCAGACAAGGTTGCCCACTATCTCCACTTCTATTCAACATAATGCTGGAAGTCCTTGCCATAGCAATCAGACAAGAGAGGAGAATTAAGAATTTCCAAATGGGGGCAGAAGAGGTCAAACTCTCACTCTTTGCTGATGATATGATATTATATCTAGAGCATCCCAATGATTCAACCAAGAGACCCCTGGAATTGATAAGCAAATTCAGTAAAGTTTCAGAATACAAAATTATTGAACACAAATCTGTGGCATTCATATATACGCCAATAACAGTCAAGCCAAAAATCAAATCAAAGACACAACACCTTTCAAAATAGCATCAAAAAAATTAAATATTTAAGAATATATTTAATGAAGGAGGTGAGAGAGAAATATAGGGAGAACTACGAAACACTGAGAAAAGAAATTATAGAAGATGTATACAGATGGAAATCCCTACCATGCTCATGGATTGGTAGAATCGATATTGTTAAAATGTCCATTCTGCCTAAAATGATCTACATAATCAATGCAATCCCTATCAAAATTCCACCATCATTCTTTACAGATGTAGAAAAAATAATTCTACGCTTTGTCTGGAATCAAAGAAGACCTTGTATAGCCAAAGCAATCTTAAGCAAAAAGAAAAAACTAGGAGGCATCAGTCTGCCAGAGTTCAATCTTTACTATAAGGCTATAGTAACCAAAACAGCATGGTACTGGCACAAGAACAGAGATATAGACCTTTGGAATAGGACAGAGATCCCAGATATAAAATCATCCTCATATTATCATCTAATCTTCAACAAAGCAGACAAAAATATACATTGGAGAAAAGAATCTCTATTCAATAAGTGACTGGCAAAACTGGATATGCACATGCAGAAGATTGAAACTGGAACCCACATCTTACCTCTCACAAAAATCAACTCAAAATGGATAACAGCCTTAAACCTAAGGTGTGAAACCTTAAGAATTCTGTAAGAAAATTTTGGGAAGACTCTTTTAGACATCGGTCTAGGTAAAGAATTTATGAAGAAGACCCCCAAAGCAATCACAACAGCAACAAAAAGAAATGGGACCTCATCAGATTAAAAAGCTTCTGCATAGCCAAGGAAACTATCACAAGAGCAAATAGACAACCTACAGAATGGAAGAAAATATTTGCTTTCTACAAATCTGATAAAGAGCTGATAACAGGAATCTATATAGAACTTAAGAAAATGAACAAGAAAAACTCAAACAACCCCATCAATAAATGAGCAAAGGACATTAACAGAATCTTTTCAAAAGAAGACATATTAATGGCCAGCAAACATGAATTTAACTTCTTGGTTTTCTTTTCCCTTTATCTTTCTTTATGGTTCTTATGCTTCAACTATGCTTACTTAAGTCACGTCAACAGTTACAAGGTTATAGACTTCTAAAATATTTTCTACCCCACATTCCTAGAAATTTCCTACATTTTTTGGAAAACCTAGAGTCAGAACCAGCTTTAAGCAGAGGTTTTGACCCTGGAAATAGATTCTGCAGAACTGCCTTAAGGATTGAAATAGAGTAGAGCCAGGAACAGACACAAGGCCCTAGCTGGCATTTCAGGGCCTGAAGCCTAAAAACCAAATGAAGGGAAAACACAATGAGAAAGAATCTTGCATACCTCTACTCCTGCTGAGTGTCCAGCAGCTTATAGAATCTTACTTTATTACTTTAGGTACAATCAGGTGTTTTTTGGTAGATGGGCCATGTCTGCTCTTCAACCAACTCTGCTATACAATTTTGCAATTAAATATCACTCCAGAAAATGGGAGAGTTTGGCTAGGGTCATTACTTCCTTTTGTGACTTCTTACACAGCTTGAGTTTGCTTTCTACCAGGCTGAATTGAAACTACAGTGCCTATCTAAGTCCTGGCAAGGAGAACTACACCACTGGGCTCACTGCACAGCTCCGAGTCTCTAACTGAACTTAAAAGAATGTCATTCTGTTTCCCTTGCAGTTAGTTGGCTTCTAGAACAACAGAGGCACTTGGAGCCAACTCCAAGTGTCCTTCTAGAGAACCTGCCTTCTTTTCCTCTGGTCTGGCTGCCTTTGCTTTCTTTTTGAGGGACTAGTTTGTCAAATTGGCCATACCATTTCTCAACCACATGGTGGGATGAAGAGTTACAAAATGTGTTTGTGAATGCCTCTCTTTGATGTCTTTTTTATATAAGCCAGGTGCTGCTGCCCTGCCCTGATGAGGGACCAAGCATTCCAGAAACAAGGTCAGAATGGTTATAGTAAGAAGAAAGCTTTTTCTGCTTTATTTGAGCCTGAAAATTGCAATCTATTGGAGAGGAAGTTTCAGTGGGTGTAAACAGTGTTCACAAATTTGAGAAAAAGCACTGTCCTGGGAGCTCACTGGTGTGCCCAATGGGGAAGTGCCTGGAGAGGAGAAGCTGGATGAGCTACTCCTTGGGCAAAGGTTTAATCTTTAGGGCAAAACCTTCTCGGTGTTTTGGTTTGTGGCACTATTCTTGTCAACCTCAATCCCCATGACCAAACTCTGATTAACAAGCTTTTGTCCCTCTGTTTGCAAATACTTATAGCTTCTTCCTTTGCAATACTTTGCAAAAACTATAGTTTCAGATAATATTCCTCTTCATGCAAGAGAACAGACTCTGGGATACTATCATACCCCAGAGAAAGGACAGTTTGCCTCCCCAGTCACTTATGTTGTGCTCTGAGCTGCGCTCGTGTTTCCTTGGACTCTTGAGGGCATCTGCTGTGTGTGGCAGGGAGTAGCCAGATGTATCCACATCAAACAGCTGGTTCTTGGAACGATTCTGTGAGGACACAGAAAAGGCTAATGGTTTGGACTTATGGAAAAGTTTCATACAATTTCTTTCCTCACCAGATAAGCTTTTCTTCTTAAGGTTTTGATTAGTGGAATTTTTCTTGCTAGTATCAGTACTGTGAATAAACTCTGCTTAAACATGTCTTACACCTCTGCATGGTGAGGTTGATTCTGCTTCAGATAGCCTCATCTTTTTGATGGAGAACAGCATCCCAGATGGACTTCATAGCTTTTTCTGATAAAACTCCCTGAGATAGGAAAGCTATGAACCCAGATAGTAGATGCTACGTTTCAGCAGTGCCAGCTTTGCCTCACGATTTTGCTGCAGCTGAAGCAGCTGTAGACAGGTGGCTGATTGTTGAAGACAGGGCCTCGGCAGGATCCTGCAGCAGGATACTTATGCAAACCATAGCATCCATGGAGTTGGCTTCAAGAGGCTGGTCCATTTCAGCATCTTCTTCTTTAAAATGGTCCAAGAGGAAGTCATTGAGAGATAAAAGGTATTCTACCTCAGATGGGTCAAGGTTATCAATGTCCATTAACATAGATTCTATGCTTCTCTCCACTGGCCATGTTTCTTTGCCACATCACTGAATGGGGCATAAACATCCTCATTTAGTTCATTTTCCAAGCTCTCATATGAGGATGAGTCACTCAGTTGGAAGTGAGAAATATCTGTCAAAAAATCAAACCATGATTAACACTTTTACTTAGCACAAATACGGCCCATACTGCCTTAGAAACAAACTATGGTGCTCAGTTTAATTCTCTTTTCATGTAGAGTTTTCAAATTCCTTTCTTGAATATACTCTCAAGAAAGAAAGGACCTTTTACAATCCTGCCAAATGTTAGTACAGAATAAAAGAAGACACCCCTGTTGGGTTCTACTAGATTTATCTCAGGTCCTGATGAATGGGCTTTCCTGAAGTAAGATTTTCTCAAAGCAATGAACATGTCATAAGACTGAGAAATGGGGAAAAATATGAAGGAAATAATGCCAGATATACCTAGGTTCTGAATAAGACTCTGCCTTCTAATATAGATTGTTGGTTGTTATGCATAATTTAGTCTTGAGGATTCATTTACTAACCTTATCAATTTTTTGTTTACAAAGTTCTCTAATACCCATTATCTTAATATTTATAATAATCATAAAGACATTATTATCCACATTTTATAAATGAAGATACTGATGTTCACTGGCATAGAATAATTGGCCAAAGATAACACAACTAGTAACTGGTGGCACAGGAATTCATATTCTGGAAGGTTTTTTGTCTTTGAATTCAGTGTCTCCCTAACAACAAATGATGTGAGTTGTTTTAAAACCATTTCATAGCACATTAGAATTCTGAAAAGTGTCTCAGGAACCAGTAAGCCGAAGGAGAGGATGGAGAGAAACCAGGTCTGCCTCTACTACCTCTGAGCTTTCTATTCCAGTTTCAACCATAGCACATTCTACTATACATGTTAGGTTTCCTCATAAAGTTAAAAAAAAATGTTGAAACTATCATACCATCGCATGCAGCCGGTAATAACTTCTTGTAAGTTGTGACCTCATCATATACATTTCTTAACCCTACCAAAATATTAACATGCCCTGACCTCTTATAAGGACATCTAAAAAGGATCAGAAGCTTTAGGCCCTCCTGATCCGGGTCAGAGGCTCCCTTCACCTCAGCTGCCATGGGCTCCAGGAAAACCACTGCCCCAGCATCTTTGAAGACATATGTCTATTTTTCACACACAAAAGATCCAATAACTGACAATAACTGAGGCACTTCCTCTAGTGCCACATGTCCATGAATATTCTCCATAAAGGGAAGTGATGTCTTCTCCAAATACCCTATGGCAATTTTCAAGCATAAATTGCAAGAGCAGGGTAACCTATAAAAAAGTAGACAAAAATGAGGTGCTAGTTCTCATATAACATGTTTGTAAATCACATTTCATATCTGAATATATATGATAATTCCAAACACATTAACTGCCAAGCACTATAGGAGCATGATTTTTAAGTAACTACTGTACTATTACCATTTCCATATTTTTAGATGAGGACACTATGGGTCAGTGTCACTGAATTTGTCCAAGATTATGCATCTTGCAAGTGGTGGGGCTGAGAATTGAACCTTGGCTTGCCTAACTCCAACATCCTTTTAGTTTGTTTTGCCTCATTTAAGTTTTACAGTCATATCATCTGCTTTCTTATCACTGTATGGTTTAAGTTAGTCATAGTGACTCCTTAAAGTGAAAAGAGCAGTAAATCCATTGTTATCACTTTTCTGCTTGAAAAATCACTGTCCTATGGTCTACCAGAATAGAATAAAACACCCCATAATTAGTAAAGTCAAATGTATAAGAAAGTATATTTAAGTTATTTAAGAAATTGTCTATCAGAATTAATACCTCAAATTTCATTTTCAAAATTGTGATTCAGTCCTTCAGAATATACAATAAAAAACTTCATTACCTTTCTTGTTAATTCATTTTCTATTTCTGGGCTGCAGGAAGTAGGAGGCCAAAGAATGCTTGGAGTGATACAGATTGCTAATTTAAATGAATCTATCTGATTGGAGGAGGAATGTTGCTCAATGTTATGTAGTAAGGCAAATAGATATTTTAGGAGAACAACATTTGCTCTTGGAAGCTGGTCTAATAACCTAAAGACAGAAAAATGCACTCTTTAAGCAAGACATTTTATCTAAAAACTTATAAAGACAGGCAACTCGAACTTTGCATGAGGAAGAGGGCAAATTAAAACACAGCTCAGATACACAAGCTCCCATTAACATGCACTGAGCACAGTGAGGGTGGCCTATAAAGAAAGAAAAATAAGCACTGGGGAATTATTTATTTTTTTGTATATTTCTATACTGTCTTTGAACCCAATGAAAATGTAAAAGAATACAGAAAAAGTCTCATTAAAAAAATAACCTTCCTGAAATATTTCCCTGAAACTAGTACAATGTGTTTAAATTTAGGCAAACCTGTAACATTTGAGAATAATCTCAACCAAAACCCAAAAGAGCCTTTCTGATAAAATTAAATGGCAATTAAATTTAAAGAGCTTCTTTAATTCTAAGTAGCAACACAGAAATGCTGTCTCTTGGTGAGAACCCAAACCTCAGCTATAAAGACTTCCAGGTCCATCCTGAGAGTTTATGCTCTGCTCCACCATCTTCTGAGGCTTATTTTGTCCCAAATCTTGCCTCATTGGTATCACTTTCACATATAAGTCAAGCTTATAGTAATATAATTTCTGCTATTCTCTTTTGGTAATTGAAAAGTAATTTTTAAATTATTATTCACTAAAAATTATTATTACTACTATCCAGAAAACATAAAAACTGATATTCATGATTTTTCCTTTTTTCTATAAGACTGCAACCTGGTGAAAACAAGGTAATCTGATTCCTGTTGCACAAATAGCAGAAAAGCTTTTCTTCAGTATAATAGACTGACAATGAGTATAGTTTTTGTAAGGATAAGTTATGAAGAACTTTGAAATAGATGAGAAGATTGCTGTGTGTATTCAGTAGAAAATAAAGCATCTTGCAAGTGCTTCTGGGGTACTATGGGGTCCCTAAGCCTTTTCACAACAAGGGCTATGTTACAACTCTGTAAGTTGTAGATAACTGATAGCAGTGTATACAATACTTGGCTAAACACTTGAAAATTCTGTCTGGTGGAGAGACAACTCATTTATCTGCACCCTTGCTCTGGTAGAAAAGACCAGTTTTGTATCTTTTTGTAAATTCATTTTCAGTATTTCTGGTTCAATTTGATTAAATACATAATTTGTGGTAATTTGAAATCTACAAAGATGGTTGTAACATCTTACTGTGAGGTTCATAATCTGGTAATCATTCATTCAGTCATTCTATATGTGCTTACTCATTGGTGCCAAGTACTGCTCAAGGTGCTAGGGATACAGAAGTGAATAAAACTTAGGAATTTATATTGCAGTAGTATTGGTGCACAATTGCATCAAGAGCTACTTAGGGTTTTTCACAGTATATCATATAGAAGGGTTCACATATATTTGGGGAGATAAAGCATTCCAGTTGCAAGCTGAAATATGGGAGCTTGGGGCAGCACCACCATGCCTGACATACACTATGTAACATGTACACAGTACATTATCCTTTCTTAGAGACCCTATTCTGCTGAGGGTACTGGTGAGGCTGGGTGTGCTGAAACCAAATAATGATACAAATAGGATATGACCTAGGGTGTTAGTTTTTAGGATTTTATTTACAGGGAACTTAAAAGTAAAATAATTTTGTCTTTGTCCTAGACAATTGATTCTCTTAATAGGCCAACTCTCTCTATTGCTTTTTGGCATGGTATTAAATGCACTAAGCTTGTAGTCTGATCTCCAACTAAGCAATTTAGGCAAATGAAACTCAATTTCAGGTTTAAGCACCATACTTATGGTTGGCTACTTTCTTAGAATTTCCTGGTATAACATAGAGAAAAGTGAGAGTCTGCAACTGTATAATTTTAACTTTTGCTGGAAAACCAAATCAATAACTTTATCGATGTTCCTTATAGAAGGCAAAACACAAATTGTTACTTGTGTGTCATGTTAATTTCACTAATATGAAAGCTGTGATAACTTACTGTTACAGTGAGCTGATTATGTGGGCATCTTTCACAATTCCTTATGAGCTTCTCTAGGTTAAGGACCGACCTTCACATTTTTTAGGCACATCAATGTAAAGCAAGATCCTATTCATAGCAGAGGTGATTCTTAAATTGCTGCTGCTGTCATATGGCCAAATATTAATGAGGGACAAGATAAAGCCAATCTACTATAAATGAGATTCTAAAATAATTTTAAGAACCTCTTTGTCATCATGTCACTTTCTTACCACACTATTTTTCTTTTTAGAGTAGTTAACAAGAAGCAAGATGGATTGATTAAAGTCTTCCTCTGTTCTATCATTTCTTCTATAATTGATAGAAATGTACTTGGATACTTGTGATTTAGGTACATTATCACAAAAGTTATCTCTCTTGGGGTAAAGCAATTGACTCTTCATAATTCCAAACTAATATTAGCTGTTGTACCTACTTTTTTTCAGGATATTATGGGGGTACAAATGTTTAGGTTACATATATTGCTTCTGCCCCACCCGAGTCAGAGCTTCACATGTCTATCACCCAGACTGTGTGCACTTGCACCCATTAGGTGTGAATATACCCATCCCGTCCTCCCCCTTCTACCTGACTGACACTTGATGAATGTTATTACTATATGTGCACTTAAGTGTTGATCAGTTAATACCAATTTGATGGTGAGTACATGTGGTGCTTGTTGTTCCATTCCTGTGATATTTTACTTAGTAAGATGGGCACCGGCTCTATCCAGGATAATATAAGAGGTGTTAGATCACCATTGATTTTTGTGGCTGACTAGAAATCAGTGATTTATGTATATCACATTTAATTAATCCACTCATGTATTGATGGGCACTTGGGTTGTTTCCACATCTGTGCAATTGTGAATTGTGATGCTATAACATTCAGTACAGATGTCCTTTTTATAGAATGTCTTTTTTTCCTTTGGGTAGATGGCCAGTAATGGAATTGCTGGATCAAATGGTAACTCTACTTGTAGCTCTTTGAGGTATCTCCATATTACTTTCCACAGAGGTTGTACTAGTTTGCAGTCCCACCAGCAGTCTATGAGTGTTCTTGTCTCTCTGCATCTACACCAACATTTATTGTTTTGGGATTTTTGATAAATGCCATTCTTACTGGAGTTAAGTGATATCTCATTGCAGTTTTGAATTGCATTTGCCTGATGATTAGAGATGTTGAGAATTTCTTCTTATGTTTGTTGGCAATGAATCTGTCTTCCTTTGAAAAGTTTTAGTTCATGTCCTTTGCCCACTTTTTAATGGGTTTGTTTGAATTTTTTCTTGCAGATTTTCCTGAGTTCTCTATAGATTCTGGTTATTAGCCCTTTATGAGATGTGCAGCATGTGAATATTTTCTCCCATTCTGTAGATTGTCTGTTTGCTCTCATGATAGATTCGTTAGCTGTGCAGAAGCTTTTTAATTTGATCAGGTCCCATTTATTTATTTTTATTATTACTGTGATTGCTTTGGGGCTCTTCTTCATAAATTCTGTCCATAGTCCAATATCTATAAAGAGTTTTTCCAACACTTTCTTCCAGAATTCTTAGAGGTTCATGCCTTAGTTTTAAGTATATTATCCACCTTGAGTTGATTTTTGTGAGAGATGAGAGGTGTGGATCCTGTTTCAGTTTTCTACACATGGCTATCCAATTTTCCCAGCACCATTTATTGATTAAGCGTTCTATTCTCCAGTGTATGTTTTTGTTTGCTTTGTTAAAGATTAGATGGCTATATGAGGATGGTTTTATATCTGGATTCTCAAACCTGTTCCATTGGTCTGTGTCTTTGTTCTTATGTCACTACCATGATGTTTTAGTTACTGTATCTTGTAGTATAGCTTGAACCCTGGTAAATTTATACCTCCCAACTTGTTCTTTTTACTTAAGATTGCTTTTGCTATACAGGGTCATCTCTGGCTCCATACAAAGCATAGAATTATTTTTCTTGATCTGTGAAAAATGATGTTGGTATTTTAATAGGAATTGCATTGAATCTGTAGATCACTTTGGGTAATATGGACATTTTAAAAATGTTGATTCTACCAACCCCTGAGCAGGGTACAGCTTTCCACCTGTTTACATCGTCTGCTATTTTCTTCCTCAGTGTTTTGCAGTTCTCCCTGTAGAGAGGTCTTTCACCTCCTTAAATATATTTCTAGGTATTTTATTTTCTTTGTTTCTATTGTAAAGGATATTGAGTCTTTGATTTGGTTCTCAGTTTGACTGTTTTGAGCATATAGGAATGCTTCTGATTTCTGCACATTGATTTTGTAACCTGAGACTTTGCTGAATTTGTTTATCAATTCCAGTAGTCTCATGGCAGAATCTTTGGGATTTTCCAGATATAAGATGATATCAGCAATGAAACATAGTTTGACCCCTTCTTCCACCATTTGGATGCCTTTGATGTCCTTCTCTTGTTTGATAGCTCTGGATAGGATTTCCAGCACTATGTTGAATAGAAGTGGTGATAGAGGGCAACCTTGTCTGGTTCCAGTTCTAAGTGGGAAGGCTTTCAATTTTTCCCTGTTCAGTATGATTTGGGCTGTGAATTTGTCATAAATGGCTTGTATCATTTTTAGGTAAGTCCTGTCTATGCCTATTTTATTAAGTGTTCATATCCTAAAAGGGCAGTGAATTTTGTCGAATGCTTTTTTGGCATCTATTGAGAGGATCATATGGTCTTTGTTTTTACTTCTATTTATGTGGTGGATTACATTTATGGATTTCCATATGTTGAACCATACCTGCATCTTTGGGATGAAGCCCGTTGGTTATGATGGATTATTTTTTTTTTTGGTAATAACCTGAATTTGGTTTGCTAGGATTTTGTTGGGAATTTCTGCATCTATATTCATAAGGAGTACTGGTCTTCAGTTTTCTTTTTTGTTGCTTCCTTTCCTGGTTTTGGTATCAGAGTGATGTTGTCTTCAGAAATGTGTTGGGGAGGATCCCTTCCTTCTTAATGTTGTGGAATAATTTCTGCAGGATGGGCCTAGTTCTTTCTTAGGTCTGGTAAAATTCAGGTCTCAAACCATCTGGTCCAGGACTTTTCTTTTTAGGAAGGTTTTTTTTTACTGTTGCTTCCATTTTGTTGCTTGATATTGGTGTGTTCAGGAATTCTATTTCTTCCTGATTAAGTCTAGGAAGGCTGTGTGTTTCTAAGAATTTGGCCATTTCCTCCACATTTTCAAGTTTATGTGCACAGCGGTTTTTATAGTATTCATAGATGATATTTTGTATTTCCATGGTATCACTTGTAATTTTTCCTTTTTCATTCCTGATTGAGCTTATTAGAGTCCTTTCTTTTCTGCTTCTCCTTAATCTAGAACCAGGTGTGTCAATTTTATTTTTTCAAAAAATCAACTTTTTGTTATATTGATCTTCCATATAGTATTTTTGTTATTGATTTCATTTAGTTCTTTTCTGATCCTTTTTATTTCTTTTCTTCTGCTGGGTTTGGGGTTGGTTTACTCATACTTTCCCAGTTCTTTGAGATGATTCATTAGATTGTTGATTTGTGATCTTTCTGTCTTTTTGATGTAGGCATTTATGGAAATAAATTTTCCTCTCAGGACTGCTTTAGCTATGCCCCACAGATTTTGAATAACTTGTGTCTTCTTTATCATTAAGTTCAAAGAATCTTTTGTTTTCCATCTTAATTTCCTCCTTAATCCAATAATCATTCAGCACAAAGTTGTTTAGTTTCCATTTCTTTGTGTAGAGATGAGAGTTTCTGTTGGAGTTGATTTCTAATTTTATTTCACTGTGGTCTGAGAAGATGCATGGTATAATATCTATTTTTTTAGATTTGTTGAGACATGCTTTGTGGCCTAGGATATGGTCAATCTTACAGAATACCTCTTGAGCTGGTGAGGAAAATTTATATTCAGTGGGTTTTGGGTAGAATGTTCTGTAAATATCTGTCAGGCCCATTGGTTTTACAGTTCCATTTAAGTCCATTATTTGTTTATTTTTTGTTTGGAGAATCTGTTCTCGTCTTTCAGAGAGATGTCGAAGTTCCCAGCTATTATGGTGCTGCTGTTTATCATTTTGTTTAGACTGAGTGGGATTTGCTTTATGAATGTGTGTGCACCTGAGTTAGGTGCATAAATATTTAGAAATGTTATGTCTTCTTGTTGAATTGTACCCTTCACCATTATATAGTAACCATCTTTGTCTTTCATTATTTTTGTTGATTTGCAGACTAAGTTATCTGAAATCAGAACTGCTACTCCAGCTTTCTTACTTTTCTTTCTTTTTGGTTTTTTTTTTTTTTTTTTTTGTGGCTTCCTTTTCCATGGAATATTGTTTTCCAACCCTTCACCTTGAGTCTGAATAGCATCCTTGTTGGTTACATGTGTTTCCTGAAGACATCGGATACTTGGCTTGTGTATATTTATCCATTTTGCCAGCCTATGGCTCTGTAGGGGGAAGTTAAAGCCATTTACATTTATTGACAGCATTGATAAGTTGGGTATATCTTTGTTCATCCTGTTGAGTTGAACTTTGTTGCTTTGTTTTCTCTTTTGAGCTATGTGATATCTGGCCTTTGACCTTTAGCTTTTGGATGATTTTACACTAGTGAGTGTCTATTGTGCTGATCCATCCAGGTGTAATGCTGTTCTGAGCACTTCATCGATGATGGCAGGTCTTATCTTGATAAATTCGCTCAGTCTGTGCTTATCTGGGAAGGTCTTTATATCTCCTTTGTAGAAGAAACTTAGTTTTGCAGGATACAAGATTCTAATCTGGGAATTTTTTTTTTTTAAAGCCTGGGAATTGGACCCTAGTCTTTTCTGGCTTGTAAGGTCTCAGTTGAGAAGTCTGCAGTTAGTCTGATGGGTTTTCCTTTGTAGGTTACCTGATTCTTTCACCTTCAGCTTCTAGGAGAGCCTCTTTAATGTGTATATTGGCCACTCTGATAGCTATATGTTGTGGTGTCTTCCTGTTTGCAATGAATCTCCCAGGAGTCCTTTGAGCCTCTTGTACCTAGATATCTAGATTTCTAGCAAGGCCAGGGAAATTTTCCTCAATTATATCCTCAAATAGTTTATCCAGTTCTTTTGTATTTTCTTCTTCACCCTCAGGGATGCCTATGATTCTCACGTTAGGCCTCTTCACATAATCCCACATTTCTTGTAGGCTTTACTGTTATTTCTCTGCTCTATCTCTGTGACTGACTTGTTTAATTGAAAGGTGTTATCTTCAATCACTGAGGTCCTTTATTCTGTTTGATCTACGCTATTCTTGAGGTTTTCCACTATGTTTTGTAATTCCTGTAATAAATTCTTCTTTTCCAGAAGTTCTGTTTGATTTTTCTTTAATATTTTAATTTCTTTAGTGAATTTCTCTTCCAAGTCCTGGATTGTTTTGTGCATTCTTTGTGTTGGGTATCCATTTTCTTTTGAATATCATTGAGTTTTCTTACAATCCATGTTCAAAATTCTCCTTCTGTAATTTCAGTATTCTGAATTTGGTTGATGTCCATTGCTAGAGAGCTGGTGTTCCCCTTTGGGAGTGTCCTTTCTGTTTGAATCTTCATCCTTCCAGAGGTTTTTCTGCTGATTCCTTCCCATCTGGAGCAGCTGTTGCTTCTTACCTTTGGATTTTTGCTTAGGTAATGACACACCCAGTTTAGACTCTGAGTCAGTAGGCATTGCTTGTATGTGAGATTTGACCACAGCCTTTATGATGAGTCAGTAAATGCAGTAAAAGGATGCCCAGAATGACCTCCCTGTCAGTAGGTGGCACTTGCTGGGAGAAGCAGGCTGCAGTATTGTTTTGGGGCCCTGTAACCAGCTCTTGTTCTTCTGAAGAGGCATTCTAGTGCCTCACATGGTGGTTTGGGCCTTGGGACTTCCAGGTGTGTCCTTATTCTCCACCTTACCAGGTGCCAGTGAGAGAGTGAGTCTGGGCAGGCCTGGGTTGGGTGAGCCTGCCCCCAAGCTCCACAAATGCTGTTAGCAGGAGTCAAAGGTCTGTTCTCTGCCTCTGGGCAAAGCTACCAGGGAGGGGCTGAAATGGCTCCACTCAGCCAGAAAATATGCGTGTGGAGGTGGGGCTGTCTGAGACCCACTGTCTGGCAGTCTGGGACAGGCCTTGCTCTTTTTCACCCTCCCCTATTTCATGGTTTCTCCTGGGCCTCTGCTGGTGGGCAGGACCTCAAGCCAGCGGAGCTCCCCTGACCTTGATGGGAGCCAGAAGCTTCCCTGCCCAGGATCACAGCCTGAGCTGGGAGTTCAGCCCTCCTGTGGGAGGAGAGTTGCCCCTTGAGAAGCTGCAGCTAGGACCCACTCTGATCTGCCCCTGAAGGCACACACACCTCAGTAGACTAGTTCACAAATATCCCTTATATGCCCCCCAGGCAATGCAATCAAGACCTGTGTACAGGATTTGGCCTATAGACCTGTCCCCCCAGGCCCTGGAGATCAATCCCCGACCCTGCTGGGGAGAAGAATCCTGGTCTCAAGTCATGCACAGGGTGCGGATCAATGTCTCTCTGCCTAGGGGTTTGCCCCACTCTACTGGAGTCACCAGGCAAGCAGGCAATGCTCATAAAAAAAAATTATCTTGCTCCAGAGCTACACATTTTTGTGGATAAAGAAAGAACTTTTACTGCCATTAAGATAGATGACAGCACAAAGGCATTTTCCCAGTATAGTTGCACTGGTACTCCAGAATTAAGTTTTCCTTTTAGTTGTCGGCAATATTCCATGTCCGCCAGTACAAAGCAGTTGCCTTCCTTGAGAGAGCGTTTTCCATTCAGGAACAAAAGCATACCCTATGGGAAAGCCTAGGGAAAAAAACAAAAATGGCACTTCACACATAGAAACAAGGGAACATGTACTTGCCCTCCCTGGCTGCCAGAGGCCAGGATGTGCTAGGGTAAAAGCACTGAAGGGGATTGGAGCTGGATGGGTGGCTTGAAAAATTAAAGTCACTTTTTTTGGAGAGTAGAATTGTGGTTGCCAAGGTCTAGGGGTTGTAGTGGGGTTGGGGAGATTTTGATCAAAGCATACAAAATTTCAGTTAGGAGAATTAAGTTCAGGCGATCTACTGTACACCAAGGAAACAACATTTCACAGTAATGTATTGTATTCCTAAAAGTTGCTAACAGAGTCTTTTAAGTGTTTTCTAATTTTGCTTTCTTTCTGTTTTTATATCCTCTGCTTGCAGTGTAGGAGGAGAATGGGTTTTGTAGACAAGCATTCCATGGGTTTGAAACCTACTTATGCCACATATTTACATTGTAACCTTGGGTAAAGTTCTGAGGCTTTAAAAAATTTCTTAAGCAGGGATAATGATATGATAATAACTACCCCTAAAATTTGTTGTGAAGGATAACCAATAGTGCCTGGCCTAGTGCCTGGCACTTACAGGTGCACAATACAGCATTAAATGACATACATGTTGCTTGGTGCTTACATAATAGTAAGTTCTGCTTAGCAGTTATTAATATATCAATTGCAGAAAATGTAAACTCAGGGGCTTTGATCTGACCGATTCTATATGCAAAAGAAAAATAAATGCCAGGGACTGTATCTTTATGCTTAAACATTTGAAATACAAATGAAACAATTCTTAAAACTTAAGTATAAGATTCAGTAGTGTCTGACACTAAAGTGATAAAAGAAGACTTTCAGAACAATGTGGAGTTCGAGAAAGGATTTCTGAGGCATAATGAAGATTCTCTGTTTCCAGAGCAAACCCTGATTTATCTGAGCAGCCTGATGTGGCTCCTTCTTGTAATCAGTAGACTAGATCATCTCTTCCTACTATGTCTTCCTGATGATTCTGCAATAGCTAAATCGGATTTTTATACTTTGAAGTAATAATAGTATTCTTAGCCCAAACCAGGGGTGTCTATAGTTTTTACATTTGGGGACAGATTATCTCCCAGAGCTGTCCATTCCCAAATCCCCTTTCCCATGAGTTTACAGGCCAAAATGAGCCTTACCATGATAGGTTTGGGCAGATTGTCATTCTTACAAATATTTGACAGGGAAACTCGAAAGAGCTTGGATTCAAGAGGCTGTTCTATTTGAGCACCTTCTTCTTTGTAATGCTCTAAATCACAGTCATTCAGGTTTAAAATGTCTTCTACCTCAGGCTGGTTGAAGCTGTCATCTGCAAACGTTAAAACAGGGTCTATATTTCTGCTTCCCTGGCCAAGTGTTATTACCATGTCACTGCATGGGACATCAACATTCTCATGTGTATTGTTCTCAAAAATATTTGGTAGAGAAACTCCAAAGAGCTGTCCTGCCACAGAAGGAGATATTGATGGAGATACAGGTGAATTGTCCAACTCAGTTCTTCAACTCCAACAACAGGCCCAGTTTATGATACATCTTCTCCTTTTAAATGTCTTCTGACCTGAATCTAACAAAGGAGTGGGATTATTAGCAAAACTAGTTTAGTGAAAGCAAAACTTTCATCTTATTTCTACAATTTTTATTTTACAGTATATTCCTTACAATGCCTGAAAGAGAAAAAAATACTTATAGATGTCTTTTGTTATTGACAATTCAAACTATAATATTTTGTGATAATATTTTATAAACAAAAGAAGACTCAATGAAGGAAGAATCAAATATTCGGGTTCTCCCATCCATTTTTAGAACATCATTGTTCTGCTTACTTGAATTTTTGTAGTAAATTTTTAATGTAAAAGAAAGGCTCCCTTATTGTCTATGACAACTTAAAGCAAAAAAGTGTTGCATACCAACACTCTTATTTTCCCATTTTAAAGATGAGACTAGGAACACAAAAAATTTTGAATTTGATCATAATTAAAGAGAAAAATAGAGAAGAGACAATGGGGAGAGGAAGATGAAGGGGAACGTTGGAAGAAGAGAAGTATGGACAAGATGAAGGGGAAGAGGATGGAGAGAAAGAGGAAGAGAAAGAGGATGGAGGAGAGGACTTATCTCTATTAATATGTCGCCTAGAAATAAAGAAAATTTTATTACCTGATTTTCACCTCTACTCTTCAGAAAAGATTCAGAAAGCTAATGTCCTACAATTTTTTTCTTTTTTTAGCTACTGCAAACACTTTCATGTTTCTTTTTAGTTCCTAACTTTAAAAAGTTTATTTTAGGTAGCATGGATGGATGCAAACATGAGAGAGATTTGCCTTTGCAAATGAAGTTTATAATCTAATAAAAAATGAGACTTCTCATGGGGGCAATAAAATCAAGCATAGTAACAAATAAAATGTCATAAGGGAGAAAAAAGTACCAAAGGCATTCAGAGGAAAGTAAATCACATCTATCCAGCAGTAGGGATGGGCATGATCTTGGACACATTTGCATTTGATTTGTATTTTGAATGAATATGATTTCAACAGATAGAGCATTGTGCCTTGCATATAGTACATACTCAATAAATCACGATTGAATTACAATTGAAAATGAGGAGGGATTTTAGTGAAAAAAGACAGAATGAACAAAATAGACAGAAGTAAGAAAGGCCAACAGTAAGTTACACTTTTATAACACCATAGTGTAAGAATGATTTTGGTAACATCTGTGTATAATTTTAACATAAAAGTGAACAGATTTCCACAAGATATGATACATAAAAAGACAGCTCTTTAAGGTTTTATTTCTAAAAGTGGCTGACTCCCTGCCTGTTCCCTGCAACACATGCACACACGGAACAACTATCCACTCTGTAGAAGCAAAGCAAAATAAACCTACTGGAAGGCACTAAAGAGTGATCAAGGTAGGAGTGAAGCTGTCAGTTTCACACCTGTAGAAAGGAAATGGCATAGCGCTGGGTGAGTTTTACATCCTTAGAGCATTTAGCCTGAAGGCAGCTGCCAGGGTAGTGGGTAGCAACTGAAATTTAGAGAGAAACCTTTACTTTGGCTGGCTTGAAGAACTAGAGAACTGAGATAGAGGCACCCACAGCAGCTGGAAAGTGAAGGGGGATCCCAGAAAGGAGAAAACCTGATAGTGGGAACCCCAAATATTGTGTGTACCTTCTGCTCAAATCTCTGGCTGACCCCTGAAGCTTGCATCTGTGGGGCAGATGCAAAATAGCCTTCAATGAAGGTTAATGCGACTAAGATTTGAGGAGCCATGATGAGCAGGTAGTGCCCACTCGTGGTTGGACCCCATTTTCTCCAGTGACAGTGCATGGGATTTAGTCATTAAACTCTGGCTGCATGGCATAGTGCTTTATGACACCCGACAAAGCTACCCAGAGATGATGTTTCGCTCCCAACATTGCCTGGTAATGAAGGAGAGGAGCTGTTCAAGGAGGACATGGTCAGTAGTGACAAATGCTAATTTCAAAGAAGTCTTGTGTACTGTTTGGCTATAACATAGCTTAGCATTTTATTTCCTCAGAATAACCTACTTAAACCAAGTATTTAAAAATCCAATTTTGGGGATGATAAGCAAATAAACAACATTTTGTCAAATGGCCTTAAGACCATCATCTGCACTCCATTTCCTTGGGATTCAGTAAGCACATCATCATTTACCCACTCTTTGGCTCTGGAGTCAGGAGTCCAGGTAGACTCCTGGGCCAGACACCTATGTGAGCAAGTTACTTACCCTCTTTTCTCATCTTTAGAATTAAAAAAAAAAAATCATCTATTCCTCAGAAGCTTATTGAGATAATTATATAGGATAATGTCTGAAAAGTACTGCTTTGCCCAGGGCATGGGCCACAGCAGTCTTGATTAAAGCTGCCAAGATACCAGTCTCCTCACAAAGAGAACTTCCTCTCTGCATCCACTCTCCATTCGGTTTCGCAGCCTCATGAGGTCTGCAGACATGAAGGGATATCGATACTCTGCTTAACCAAAGCTCTTTCTTCCTGCCCTGACTTTCCCAACCTCTACCACTTTAAAAAAAAAAAAAAACAGAAAAGAAAACTAAACCCTTTCTTAAATCCAAGAAGGGGTCCTGTATGTCTAGCAATGTCAATCTGTACAAATGTTTGTTTTATATGTACATTAATGTGTATGTTAAGTAATTGTAGTCCATCGGGTTTGCTCTCATTTAACCTAATTTTATTATTTCTACAACTATAAGATATATTTGATTTTCTTTAACTTTCACTCACTTCTTAAGAAGAATGTTCTATCAACAAATTCTGTATCAGCTATGACATGAGTGTTGAGAGAGGATAAAGTAGAAATTAAGTCCTTCATTTTATCATAAATGCTTTCAGTGGTAGCCATGCCATTTGTTATATGCAGCATTCAATCTGAGAGTTCAGGTTCCCTCTGGGACTGAGAAAAAAATGTTATTAAAGTTTACTTTCTTGCATAGCTTTTAATGCATAGCTCTTAATTTCTAAATGTCAAAAGCTCATGAAAAACATGCTAGTACTATAAAAATGAGTGATGTAAATGTAGAGCTAACTAAACTCACATGTATCTATATTTCCTGAATAACTCCAGTAAAATTCAGACTAGTGGTTTCTTCATGCTTAACTAAGGGAACTGAATGTTAAAAAGTACATTCAGTTCTTTTGAATTCTTAAAACTTTGTGATTATATAATAAAAATCATAACAAAATCTTTAATTAGAAATCCTATTCTGGCCATATAACTTCCCAAATTAAGAAAGCTTCCCCCCTACTCAGAGAAGGAGACACTGGGGAGAACACTGGGATGACAGGGAAAACAGGTAGGAGAAAAAAATGGTTTTATATCTGGGTTCTCTGTCCTTTTCCATCAGTCTAGATCTCTATTTTTATGCCAATATGATGCTGTTTTGGTTAGTACAGCCTTGTAATGCAGTTTGAAATCTGGTAATATGATGCCTCCAGATTTGTTCTTTTTGCTTAAGATTGCTTTGGCTATTCAGGGTCTTTTCTGGTTTCATGCAAAGCATAAAATTATTATTTATAGATATGTTAAATATGATGTTTATGTTTAGATGAGCATTAGGTTGAATCTGTAAATTACTTTGTGTGGTATGGACATTTTAACAATGTCGCTTCCTCTGATCCATGAGCATGATATTTTTTTATTTGTCTGTATCATATGTGATTTCTTTCTTCAGCAATTCATTAATCTCTTTGTAGACATCTTGCACCTCCTTATTTAAGTATATTCCTAGGTTTTTGTTTTTGTTTTGTTTTTTTGGTAGCTATTGGGAATGGTATTAAGACTTTGATTTGAGTCTCAGCTTGACTGTTATGGGTGTATAGTAATGCTACTGATTAGTGTATACTTATTTTGTAACCTGAGACTTTGCTGAATTTATTTATCAATTCCAGAAATCTCTTGGTGGAATCTTTGGAGTTTTGTAGATATATGATTATATTGTCAGCATAAAGTGATAATTTGACCTCCTCTTTCCAAATTTGGATACCCTTTATTTCTTTCTCTTCTCTGATTGCTCTGTCTAGGACCATACACATACAGCCAACTACTTTTTGACAAAGCAGACAATAATATATACTGTGGAAAAGAATCCTTATTGAGTATATGGTGTTGGGAAAATTGGATAGCCACATGCAGAAGAATGAAATAGAATCCATATCTCTCACCACTCAAAACATTAAATCAAGATGGACAAAAGACTTAAAGATAAGGCATGAAACTATAAAAATTCTAGGAGAAAATATAGGAAAAACTCTTCCAGATATCAGCCTACACAAAGAATTTATGACCAAGACCCTCATGACAATCACAGCAACAACAAAAATAAATAAATAAATAAATAAATAAATGTTATTTGATTAAATTAAAAGGCTTCTGCACAGCTAAGGAAATAATCAACAGAGCACACCTACAACCTACAGAATGGGAGAAAATATTCACAAGCTACACATCTGATAAAGGGCAAATAACCAGAATCTACAATGAACTCAAGCAAATCAGCAAGAAAAAAAAAACAACCACATTAAAAAAGTGGGCAAAAGACATAAACAGAAGCTTTTCAAAACAAAATAGACAAATGGTCAATAAACATAAGAAAAAATTCTGAACATCACTAATCATCAGGGAAATCCAAATCAAAAATACAATGAGCACCACATGTACTCACCATCAAATTGGTACTAACTGACCAACACTAAAGTGTTCACATGGTAGTAACACTCATTGGGTGCCAGTCAGGGGTCAGGGGGTAAATCCACAAGTAATGAAAGTGGAACACACTGTATGGGGGAGGGACATGCTTGTAGCCCTGCCTTGGGTGGGGCAGACACATTACATGTAACCAAAATGTTTGTACCCCCATAATATCCCGAATAAAAAAATTAAAAAAATAAAAATAGATCCACAATGTTAAATTTAGATAAAAAGGAAAATAAAAATGAAAAAAAAAACCACAATGATATATCACCTTAACTCCAGTTAGAATGGCTTTTATTAAAAACTCCAAAAACAGTAGATGCTGGCACAGATGCAGAGATAAAGGGACATTTATACCATGTTGGTGGGACTGCAAATTAGTGTAACCTTTCTGTAAAACACTATGGAGATTCCTCAAAGAACTAAAGTAGGCCTACCATTTTATCCAGCAATCTCACTACTGGCCATATACCCAAAGGAAAAGAAGTTATTTTATCAAAAAGCCACCTGCACTTGAAAGTTTACTACAGCACAATTCACAACAGCAAAGATGTGAAATCAACCTAAGTATCCATCAATTCATGAGTGAATTAATAAAATGTGTTATTCCTATACCATGGAATACTACTCAGCCATTAAGAAGGGCGAATTAATATTTTTTGCAACAATTTGGATGGAACTGGTGACCATTTTCCTACATAAAGTATCTAAACAATAAAAAAAATGAGAGGGAAGTAAAACTCAATGGAAATCAAGCAGGCTGGAGGGAGAGGAAGGGATGGGTGAAAACCTACATGACAAGAACAATGAACACTATCAGGGTGATGGGCAAATTTATGACCCTGACTCAAGCATTACAAAAGCTATCCTTGTAACAAAAATATTTGTACCCCTGTAATATTTTGAAATAATAATAAAAAAGAAAAGAAAGGAAAAAGGAATTCTAATAATAATAATAAAGAAAAAGATGCTTCTCATATTTTACTAACTACCATAAGAATTCAGTTAAGGCTAGAACTCTCCAAGAGCTACCTCAGATCACACTCAGAAAGATTTCACTTAAGTTTAGAACTCTTCCACTCCACTCAAGTTTTTTCATTCTTTGAGTGACTAAGTCATTCAATCTTTCATTTAACTTCTATTCTGTTCTAGACACTGGACTAACCCCTGGGATTAGTTCCCAGGTCTTAAGAAGATCATAGTTTAAAGATACATGTAAATATATAAAGAAATAAATATGACATAATTTTTATGTGTTACATAAGAGATATGTGTAAAGTGCTCTGACTACCTGCCTGAAGGAACGAAGATTTCCTAGAAGTGACATGTGAGTTGGGGCTTGAGGTCACGTCTTTGAATGCTTAGATCTTGACCTCCCAATTTATACTAGAGCTGTCTCACTGGGGACCAACAACCCCAAGGATCAGTTATGGTTATCAAAGTCTCAGGGATGACCTATTGCTATTTTGTTTTCACTATGTAGTATTAAGACTATTTAGTAGCATGTCTTCTCCATGCTGAGGCAGAAATTTCAAAAACAGCTTAGGGATGACTATGCTTACCTTTTGTTATGATGGTTCACAGGGATAATTTCCCTAAGCTAACTAGAGATAGCCTCTCTAAGAAACAGATATATGGCATTTTGACTATCTAATTGTGGCTTGGCTTATTCAGGTGGTTTAAAAATAAAATATTAATTGTTCTCAGCCAATACTCTGATAGAAATTATCTATTCTCCTCAGCCAATACTGTAATAGATATTATCTCCCTATTTTATGTTCCTGTTAACCCTGGAAACAAGATATGATTTTCTACATAAGGGAACATGCAAAATATCTACTTTCTAAGAGTAAGTAATTTAATAATTTCTGAATTCTGTGGATTTTTTTGTTTTTATTAAATTTTTTTTATGTATATGGGGTCTCACTACGTTGCCCAGGCTGGTCTTGAACTCTTGGACTCAAGTGATCCTCCTGCTTCTGCCTCCCAAAATGTTGTGATTACAGGTATGAGCCACTGTGCTCAGCCCTGGATTTCAAATATGTAGGCCACAAACAAAGTGTCATAGACTCTGAGAAGTGGCACTTGGTAAATAAGGCCAAATTCTATCTGTTTATAATATATGCTGAAAAGAAGGATTAACTCCTTTTTCTCTTTTAGAAGTCAGGTTAATAGTAGGTAGGTATGCAAACAAGGGTGGGGAAAAAGAGTGAAGAGACTCTTATTCTTATACTGATTTCCTCATAAGGGGGTATCCTTTTTAAATTTGATTTGTGTTAGGAATGTTTTAGGACACAGAAGGTGAGAAATGTGACAAAATTGTGTACATTAAAATACATTACATTTTGATAATCATATGGTCATATTTTTTGTATCACAATAAGACTATGAGAGTACTGAAAACAACAATCTCCATAGTGGTCTGCTGCCTTCAAATTAAAACATCAAGAGCAGAAACAGAAGCAGTAGGGATGTTGACAGCAAGACACATAAGAACTATGTAAAATGGTGTCTGAAGTGACTTAGCACTAACATGTCCACATAATAGGGCCATTAGGTCTAGCGATGAGCAGAGATTTAAAGATAGAAGGCCTATGCTGGGATTTCAGCTCTAATGACTTTTATAATATGCTTGTGCTGCCAGGTATAGTCTGAGACTGCTAATCTGTAAACTGAGATAATAATGCAATCTTACATGGATGTTTTGTGCCTTAAAATAAAGTATTATTTAAACTGTTAAATTCTACACAAAAATTATTTGATAACATTATGAAGTATGTCATCATCCAGGAGACAATTCCACTTGTAGAATTTCTAGACTCTTTGTATACTTTAGTCTTTCTAGATCACTTTTGGTTTTTCCTCCTCTAATCAAAACATTAGAAACATGTGCCAGACAAAGGAATGGTGACAAGTCAAATGAGATGGTTCTGTTACTTGTGGGAACTCTGTTATAAATCTCATAGAGCATGAGACTTTAGCTAGAATGTGTTTAATTAACTGTGCATTTTAAAATCATCTAAAATAAGAGGGCAGCAAACCATGCTCTCTGGGCTGAATCTGGTCTACCACCAACCAGTGAGTTAGGAATGTTTTTCACATTTTTAAAAAGGTTGAAAAAATTAAAATATATTTAGTGACACATAAAAATTATATGAAATTCGAATTTTACTGTCCAGAATAGTTTTACTGGAACACAGCCACGGGCACCCTTTATGTGTTGTCAATGGCTGCTTTCTCTTCACACCGAATGACAGAGTTGAGAAGCTGTGACAGAGACAACATGGCACTCTCACTGTTGCCACTGCTGCTTAGGGCACTACAAACTGCAGTGACCCTGTTTGAAAGTGTATAAAGTGCCATTTGTATCTGATACTTCAGCATCTTATTTTCTTTAATGTTCATCATGTTAAAAGAAGAAAAAAAAACAGAAAAGTGGACTTCTACTATGTCATTTTTAAGGCACAGTGAAGTGTGGATGACTTTGTTAATAAATCAAACGGCAAAACAGTGTGCTAACCGTGCAATGATATAGCAGCTGTGATAAAAGAATAAATATATGTTGGCAGTACCTGAGTAATCACTAATCACAATATTCCCAATTCACAAGAAAGCAATGGATCAGAAAAATTAGAAAATGTAAAATGAAATACCTTCCTACTGCAGCTTTTTCACATAAAAATAAAAAATGAAAATGCAACAATAGTAAGTTTCTCATTGGCTCATTTGTTCACTAAGCAAGGAAAGCCATTTACCTATGGTGAGTTGCATAAATCTTGCGTGCTTGCAGTAGATGAAAAAAATGTTTCCAGAGAAACTAGATTTAAGGTTATTAGCCTTTTGGTGAGAATAGATGATTGAATAGTTAATGACATTAGGAGTAATATCAGAGGTAACTAAAAAGCAAGGCAGGTGACTTTCTTTGGTTCTTGATGAGTTGACAGATGTTACCAATCCTACTGCTCAGCTTATCCAAGAAGTCAATGCTGAGTTTGAAGTGACTGAAGAATTAACCTTGAATCAAGCTGTCACCACCGGGAGTTGCTGCCGCTGTTGCCACTGTGCTGCTTGTCTGGGTCGCAGATCCCTGCGGGCACAGGACAGCATTATTTTTGTTGAATCTTCATAAAAATTCAGAGACGCTGCTGAGTTACCACTGAAAGAAAGATTTCATCTTAATGCTTGCGTGTGTTCTATCCATCATATCAGAACAATGTCCTACATTTTTGTAAATGATTCTTCTCAGACTAAAGTGCCATTGCTACAAGCCTGTATTCATGGAGACTTTAACTATTCCAAGTGTCTTTTGGAAAGTGACTTTGACCCAAATATTCTTGACAGCAGGGGCAGAACAGGCCTTCACGTGGCAGCAGCCTGAGGGAATGTAGACATCTGCCAGTTATTGCATAAATTTGGTGCTGATATTCTGGCCACAGATTATCAAGGAAACACGGCTCTTCACCTTTGTGGCCATGTGGATACTATTCACTTCTTAGTTTCCAATGGACTCAAAATTGATATTTGCAATCATCAAGGTGCTACCCCCTTAGTTGTAGCAAAATGCAGGGGCGTGAATAAAGATGTCATCCAATTTCTGGAATCTTTGGAAGAACAAGACATAAAAGGATTTAACAGAGGAACCTGCTCAAAACTGGAGACCATGCAGAGAGCTGAGAGTGAAAGTGCCATGGAAACCCATTCTCTCCTCAATCCCACCCTACAGCAAAGCGAAGAGTCCTTTCCAGCTTTCAAACCAAATGGCAGGAGTTTATAGAGGATCTGGGATTCTGGAGGGTCTTGCTCTTGATCTTCGTCATAGCTTTGCTGTCTCTTGGCATTGCCTACTATGTGAGTGGGGTGATAGCCTTTGTGGAAAACCAGCCTGAAGTGCTGGTGCATTAGAGGAGCTCATGGGAGATGAGGCAATTGCCTCTTTCCTGGCTTTGTATTTGTTCTCAGTTTCCCAAAATTCTTCTTAGTGCAAGGCAGTAAGAGCTGTACATTTTTCTGTTTGCATTTTTACTTATCATAATCCTTTTAGATAATGATGTGTTCATTTGAACTAACTATACCCTATAATCAAGTAAACTGCATCCTAATGCTGCCTCTGATTCAACCTGACTTCTTAGTAAAACCTATACATAGCCTTGTCAACAAAAACATAGAAATGACCAGAAAATGGGACATAAAGGAAGAGGCATGAAGTCTTTGCTATCAAAACCATACTCTAATATAGGACCAATTGAAGTATTCAAAAAGCAAAAGTATTTCTTACATGATTAGTTTTGGTTGGTGGTTTTGTGTTTATTTTTGCAAGAGCCCTCCTTTTTTCTTTGTATTTACTTTCTCTAGGGATAGGGAAAGTTTAAAACTTGAAGTACATTTTTCAAATCTTGTATAGCAAATTAGTATTGTTAGAATCTGTTTGGTTTATTTTAATATTTTCAACTCTAGTCATAAACCAAACAAAACTTTTGAAAATGAGCTATGTTTTCTTCAAAAATGATTGATTTAAATCTTATATTTATTTGTTTTTTAGGATAATTGTTTTGGTAAACTGCATTGCTTGCTAATATCAGTGAAAAATAAACTTGAGGAATTTCCAGTTTCCCTTAGTGTTTATATTAAAGGTATCTTGTTCACAAAAATACACTCAGAAAACACATTTTTCTACTGAATACTTAGCATTGAAAAATAGTCCTGATATTTAATGTCACAAGTCTGTAGTGCTATTATTATAGTGAAAAATTCAGTTCTGTAAGCTAGCTGTGTTGTCACAGTTGTATCATAGTTCATGATTATTTCATGTGCAATCCTGTTTAGAGGCCCTGTTAGACTTTTCTTAATCCTATCCATATCGGTAATTCTCTGAAGGCAAGAATGGATGGAGAATTTCTGGGTAAACAGAGCTGAACAATATTGTACTGGGTGTCCTAAACTATTTATGAATGGTAATATTATGTAAATTGAAATCTGGCTCCCAAACTATATTGCAGCTTTCAGCAGTATGTTTGAAAACCTCTTTTGTTTATGATTCTGTAATGTAAAAGTCATATTCTTACATTATTGAAAAAGAATATGTACTCACCAACAAATTGGTTTCCCTGATCATCACCTAAGTGCACATTTGGGAGTAACACCAATTGGGTATCAGACAGAGGTGGGGGGTGGGGGAAGGGGAAGGGTGTATACCTACATGATGAGTGCGATGCATTCCCCTGTCTGGGGAATGTACATACTTGAAGTTCTGACTCAGGGGGATGGGGGGGTAAGGGAGGGGTGTATACCTACATGGTGATTGCGATGCGCACTGTCTGGGGAATGGACACGCTTGAAGTTCTGACTCGAGGGGATGGGGGGTGGGGGGAGGGGATGGGTGTATACCTACATGGTGATTGCGATGCGCACTGTCTGGGGAATGGACACGCTTGAAGTTCTGACTCGGGGGGATGGGGGGGGCATGGGCAATATATATAACCTGAACTTTTGTACCCCCATAATAAGCTGAAATAAAAAAAAGAAAAGAAAAGAATATGATGGCTTGGTAATTATTCATTGGGTAAAGTCAGAAAATTATACGGAAAGAACTAATGGTTCTATTGTTTAGAACAAAAGCATCTAAGCTTCTGCTAATTGAACATTGCTATAATTATAAATTATAGTTTAGAGTAGAATTGGTATTTCTGTGATTCTTTTTGCTTCTTGATATTTTTTCTTTTGTATTTATATATCTAGTATTGAAGTTTTTTCTTTCAACTGTTTTTATCCTCTCTTACAGAGCTGTTGTAAAATTCCTGAATAACTAACTGCTTCAGAATCAGCTTGCAGAATCTTGCTTTTAAGTTAGATACAAACAAAATAAATCATACATTGTGTAAATGCAGCAAAAAAAATAGTTTTCTTTAGAACAGAGAACACTAGAATTCAAATTTGAAGTATTTTCAGAATGAAAGCTTTGGAATTAGCTTTACATTTGTTTGTAAATCTAAACAGATACAAAATGGGTCAATATAGGTATATATAAATATATTACATTTTTAAAGATTGTTTCCTATTAAGTACTGATTTCTTTGTACTCTGTTCTCTGCATTGATTATTCAGTAATACCATCAATAAATGTATTTATAAATCCCTTAAAAAAAACTTGGATCACCAACAAATATATGAAGCATGTTCAACATCTCTAATCATCAGGGAAATGCAAATCAAAACCACAATGAGATACCACTTAACTCCAGTGAGAATGGCCCTTATTAAAAAGTCCCAAAACAATAAATGCTGACGTGGATGCAGAGAGACAGGAACACTCATACACTGCTGGTGGGACTGCAAACTAGTGCAACCTCTGTGGAAAGCAATATGGAGATACCTTAAACACATACAAGTAGAACTACCATTTGATCCAGTAATCCCATTATTGGGCATCTACCCAAAAGAACAAAAGACATTTTATAAAAAAGACATCTGCACCCGAATGTTTATAGCAGCACAATTCACAATCACAAAGATGTGGAAACAACCCAAGTGCCCATCAATACATGAGTGGATCAATAAAATTTGGTGTATGTATACCATGGAGTACTACTCAGCTATAAGAAATAATGGTGATATATCACCTCTTGTATTTTCCTGGATAGAGCTGGAACCCATTCTACTAAGTGAAGTATCCCAAAAATGGAAAAATAGGCACCACATGTACTCACCATCAAATTGGTTTCACTGATCCTCACCTAAGAGCACATTTA
>CM052445.1:65979971-65995527 GCA_028533085.1 Varecia variegata | reverse complement strand
TTTTGATCTAAATCTTTCATGAACTGAGAAGCTTCTGCAGATTTTGATCTGGGAAGAATTGTGACAAGAGCCATGTTTCAATGTGTTATTAGGATCTGGGTCACTGCGATGGTTCCTGTGACAGGATTCGTAGAGATAGGAGAAGTAAAAGGTAAGATCAAATATGATTCTGAATTTCCAGTCAAGCAGTGTGAAAAGTGGGATTCACTGTTGTTAGGTCGTCATCGCAAAATGTGATGTGGTGGGTGCCTGGGCCCGCGTGAGGCACGCTGCATCATAGGAGGGTTATGAGACACATAGACACGCACACACTAGACTATAGTTTTAAAGTCAAAACTGACAAAACCAGTTGAAGATGTAGCAATGGTATCATTGACAATTAGCAAATTGAAGTGATCTGATCAGCTAAAAAAGTTGAGAATTATTGACAGAAAAGAGCAGAAAACAAGGATCAAACATTGAGAAGCAACCCCAATGGGGAGGAGGACGAAGAAAAAACTCTATATAGAAAAGATAAATGCTTCCAGAGTGAAGAAAGAACAAAACATGCTTAGAATTTCATAATGGAGAGAGTTTAAAGAATAAAACATGGTAATTAATATAATTCATTGCTCAGAGTAATGAGGCAGAAGGGAAGTGAGTCGAATTCACTGGGTTAAATGTTAAGAGATAATTTCTAAGTTTTACGTGTTCTTGTTCAGCAAGCCAAAAGCACAGAAAACAGATTTAGGATGCTGAGTAAAATAGACTGTGCATAAGTGCAGTAATGAAGAAATGCAATGCTATGAGAAGAAAAGTACCTTCAGCTGCAATCCCACATAGCAAAGAAATGAGAGAAGGATCCTTCAGATTATAGTGTATGTGATATCAGAGCCATATAACTTTATAGTCTCATTTAGGATGTGATAGCAGGAGGTACAGAGAACAGTGAGGACAAATGAATTCTAATAGTATTGTTAATTTTCAAAATAAGAGAGACACATGCATGTTTGAAGACAGAGAAAAAGAAATGGAAGAGAAGTAAAGGTTCTAGGTATTATAAATATGCAAAATAAATGAAAATCCTAGGAAAGGCAGGAAAAAGACACTAACGTGGGCATAAGAGAGGAATGTGGGGTTACATTTGAAGTGATTGTTTACAGTTCAAAGAAAGGAATGGGCTCTCATTGCATCTTCCAGGTCAGCACCCAGGAAACATGATGAAGGTATAGATTTCTGTTTGACCTCACATAACTGCCATTCATTCGAATACAATTTCCCACCTTAGAAGCTATGCAATGAAAGGTAATGGTCATTCCCAACATCAGCTCCTTTGGTGGATTCTTCCTGCTGGGTTTCTCCGAGCAGCCTCTGCTGGAGATGGCACTCTTTGTTATCGTTGTGATCTTCTACTTGCTGACCCTGCTTGGCAATACAGCCATTATTGTTTTGACGTGTCTGGATGCCCAGCTCCACACCCCGATGTACCTCTTCCTCAGCCAGTTGTCTTTAATGGACCTGTGCTATACCGCCAGCACAGTCCCCCAGCTGCTGTTTAACTTGCAGGGCCCAGAGAAGACAATAACTTACGGTGGCTGTGTTGGCCAGCTCTATGTGTCCCTGGCAATGGGTTCCACAGAGTGCATCCTTCTTGCAGTCATGGCCGTTGACCGTTACGTTGCTGTGTGCCGGCCTTTGCACTACACCACTCTCATGCATCCACGCATCTGTTTGCAGCTGGTGGCCGTGACGTGGCTGATTGGCTTGGCCAGCTCATTGGTGCAGACTGTGCTCATCACACAGGTTCCCCTTTGTGGAAGAAATGTCATAGACCATGTCTTCTGTGAAGTGCCAGTTCTCCTCGAACTTGCTTGTGTGGATACCACCTTCAATCGGATGGAACTCTTCCTGGTCAGTGTGCTTTTACTCCTGGTGCCCCTCACTCTCGTTCTCATTTCCTACACCTGCATTTCTCAGGCCGTGTGGAGGATGAGGTCGCCTGAAGGACGTCAAAAGGCTCTGGGGACTTGCTCTTCCCATTTGGTGGTGGTGCTTCTCTTCTACGGCACAGCTATGGCCACATATTTGCAGCCCACTTCAGCCACCTCCCAGGACCCGAACAAGTTCATGGCCTTACTCTACGGAATCGTCACTCCGACTCTAAATCCTTTCATATACACTTTACGTAACAAAGATGTGAAAGGGGCGCTGTGGAAGATCATGGGGAAAAGGTAAAGAAAAAGGAGAAGTTTGATGAGATGGTGGAGACCAAAGAATGGAGAATTGCTTAATGGAAGCAAACCGTGGGATGCTTTTAATTAAAAAAAAAAAAAAGAAGAGATGATAATGTCTCTTTTATTTCTGAGTAGCTTAATTCATGTGTAAGAATATATTTTCCATGTTAACATATTTTTAATCTCATTTATAAGGGCTAGATAAAAGAGATTGGCTAAAGTTGACTTATCTTGATTCTACCAATGGCTACCTAGATACATGACATTGGCCAACTCGTACTCTCGCTTACTGCCAGCGTATTAACAAAGATGACAGTGTGAACAACCAGCCGACATACAGAGAGGTTCTTGTGGAGACAGAGTAAGATAAAGTAGTGTTTTATAGTCTGCAAAGGCAAAATTCTGTATGAACAGTTTCGCATACAGTTTCGGGGGGTTCCCCCAGTTGTGAGGCACTTTTGAGGCCATTTGGCTTATTGTACCCAGCATGACACTCCCCATAAAATAGTTTTAAATAGTGGTCATGTCATTCAGATGTGGTTGAACTGTCCCATAACAAAGCACTCTGTTTTTCCAAAGGTGAATATTCCACATGTGAACAGATACGTTTATGAGAGTTTTATTCCTTAGATTAAGCTGGAAATCTGCCTATTATTTATTTCAACCTGTTGATTTTGCCTTTGACCTTCAGAGCCAGACAAAATAGTCTTTTATAATATTCTATTTGCCTAAATATTTTCAAAGTATGAAATAGATTACAGCTTATCTGAATTAATGCATAATTCTTTAAACTATTTTTTTTAGGTAACATGATGTTAACTATCCACAAAATCCTGGTATTTTTCTAAATTTAATTACAAATTTTTTAAACTGGATTTCACAAATAAATTTTATTGATCAAGTTGATTTATATGGGATATAGTGAGGTTGGCTGGGATTTTTTTAATGAGTTTTTTCCATGAGTATCTTTTGTTAGAAGCCAACCTAATTTTAAAATCAGGAGGTTAATTTCCAACTGGTTCCTACAGGCATTCCCTCTCTACTCATGCAGAAAGGCAAACGGCCATTCTGCCATTGATGGGCAAGAGGGCTCCGCATCGTAGGGGAACAAGCAGTGGTCATTATGAACGACATTGCCCCTGCGTTGGAGTGGTGCCACCGAGACCTTTCCAAGCTCAGAAGGCTGCCCATGCTGCTGCAGGCACATTGGTCATTTTCCCACCCAGTATTCTTTGCTTGGTGTGAAAATTTTTATATTATGTCCATGTAAAATTGACAAGAAAACAAGAAAAAATAATAAATATATGAATGTTGCAGTTTCCTTCCTCTGCTTCGTTGTTTCCACCAGAAATATATGAGATACCTTTTACTTCTTTCTCAAGTTCCGTATCAAAATCAGTTGCGGAGTCCTACGGATGTTCCTTCCTAATACTAAGAGACTATAAAAAACTCTTCTTGAAATGATTAGGAACATAGAGCAAGTAAAGAATGGAAAATGTGAGGAAATGCATAGTACTCTTCAAAAAGTCCAAATACAACTTCTGTAAGTTTTATTGAAGTTAGAAAATGTATGGACAGATCACATGGTGGCTCAGACCCCACTGAAGAGACAGTGCATGAACTGGAAGTGTGATGGTTAACTTCACAGCTGGTAAAACATTATTTCTAGGTCCATCTGTGAGGGCATTCCTGGCAGAGACTGGCCTTTGAATTGTTAGACTGAGTAAAGATCCTCCCTCACCAATGTGGGCAGGCATTATCCAATCTACTGAGGGGCCCAAGAGAACAAAAAGGCAGAAGAAGAGAGAATTTGTTTTCTGTTTGAGCTAAGAATTCCATCTTCTCCTGTCCTCAGACATCAGTGCTCCAGGTTCTTAGGCGTTTGAACTCGGACTGAATTATACCACCGGCTTTCCTGGTTCTCCAGCTTACACACAGCAGGTCGTGGGACGGCTTAGTCCTTGTAATTATGTGAGCCAATTCCTGATATATTGATTCTGATTCTCTGGAGAATCCTAACACAGGAAGTCAGTTCTGAAGTTAGCAGAGAGAGAAGTAAACGGAGAGAAAATAATTGAATGGGAGGTGAAGAGAACTGGATGATAGGTTAATGCATTGCTGGTTCATAGATCTTAACTGACCCGTAGTATTAGGTTGTGTGAATGAGTCTCAATTTAGTCATGCTCCTGGTGACAGGCATTTAGGTGGTTTCCAGTGTTTCCTAATTGTAAACAGTGTTGCAGTGACAAAATGTGTAGGTATTTCCTTGTATACATGTGTAGGTATTTCAGCAAAGTCTACACTGGGGAATGAAATTGGTGGATTTTTAAAATGTGCTTCTTCATCTTTAGTTGCTATTGCCAAACTGTTTTAACGGAGACCAAGAAATGTATGAGAGTTTCTGTTCCTCCTCTTCTACATTTTCACCAATCAGACAGATACTTGTGAAATGGCATCTTACTATTGTCTCAATTTTTATTTACCTGATCCTTAGTGAGGCTAAGCACCTTTTTATACAGCAATTAGAAGTTCATATTTCTTCTTCTGTAAATTACCCTTCAATATCCTTTGTACATATTTCTATTGGTTGGTTTTCACCTTCTCATTGATTTGAATGTGATTTTTATATATTCTGAAACAACTCCTTAATTGATTTTAAGTGTTGAGTTAAAATATAATTTATCAGGTTATGGTTTGCATATGGTTTTAGTTACGGTGACTTTTGTTATATAGAAGATTTTAATTTCATGAATTTACCACTGTCTTTATGATTTTCCTTTTTGTTTTGTGTCTGAGAAATACTTTCTTGCCCTGAAATAATAAAGATATTACCCCAATTCACAGTTTTACTTGGGAGTGCTACTCAAGGGAATGCATAGACAGAGATCTAGACATATAGAGACATATCATATTTTTAAATTTACAAAGCTTGAAGACTGTGTGTGTTTATAAACACAAATAAAATTGAGTTGTGAAATAAATTAATTTCATCTCTATACTTTCCTGTGTTTTATTGGTTGATTGATTGATTAAGCCATTCACTTAAATTGTTTATTCTGTTTGCTGTAGTGTAGAGTATGGAGTGCACTGGAGGCAGGAATAGAAATAGGTAGACCAGTTAGGAAACTATTACTCTGGTCCATTTAAGAAACTATGGTGGCTTGCTTTAAGGTGGTAGTAATAGGGTGGGGCAAAATGGACAGATCCAGGATACACTGAGGACTTTGACTGAGGGAGATGTTCGAGTATGGGTTTGCTGGTAGGCTCAGGGATTCTGTAGTTCTTGGTCTCACTCATTCATTTCTTTTAGCATTATGGGCACCTCCCCCACATGGGTTAGAATGGGTCAAATTAACAGCATTACTCCAGCTGCTCTGGTAATGGCTATAATACAGAACAAGATGGAACTTTCTATCTCCCTTCTACTTCCAAGATCTTGTAATATGCATGGCACTGAATTACCAAGTAATACTGAGGTGAAGAAGCTGGTAAAGCAAGAGCAGAGACTCACTGGGACATTCAAAGAAATGCTTGCTTTGTCTGCTCTGAGCATGGAGAAGGAATGGACAAGAATATGCAACAAAAATCTGGCTTTTTTTCTTCTGTGCATACAGCTGTATTATATTCCCCAAACTTCTTCACAGTTATGTCTACTCCCATGACTAAGCTCTGCCACGGAATAGTGGAACGATGAATGTCATTTCCAGGTCTGTCCCATAGAAACCTGCCGAGGAGCCCTTCATGCCCTGTGTGCCTCAGCCTGACTGCTACGAGTGTGGCAGAACCTCCATCCTGATGAATAAATCAGTGATAGATTGATGTCTGCCCCACTCCTGCTCAAAGCAGTAATAAACCGGACTGTTATATGAATGAGAAATAAACTTTATTGTGTTGCATTCATTATAACTTTGAGTTGACTTTTTATTGCAGTTCACAACAATAGAGAAATTTTCACTGGTAATAGAATATGCTATAAGATAAATATTAAATATGTGTCATTTTCGAGTTCCTGTTGTTAGAGTTTTTTACCACCTGAACTGATTTTCTAATTTTCTTCTTCTTCGGTGTGATTTCATCCACTAGCCTTTAGACCCTTGTATTGAGTGTCATATTTCCACTTTTTTTCCCTAATAATAGCTATTTTGAATGGCTCTTTTTTATTCTGAAATTATTCCTGGTCTTATCCTATACTTGTATTATCATTTACTTTCCCTTTAAGGATATTAACTATTTTAGGGGCTGTTTTCTTCTGTCCTTCAATTGTCTATTTCCTGTGGGTGCTTTTTTTCTTTCTTTCTTATTTATTATTTTTTAATTTTTTTAAATTATTTCAGCATATTATAGGGGTACATACTTTAGGTTATGTATATTGCCCTTGCCCCCTCCCCCTCCCCGAGTCAGAGCTTCAAGTGTGTCCATCCCCTAGACAGTGAGCATCGCACTCATTATGTATGTATACACCCATCCCCCCTGCACCCCCCACATCTGCCCGACACCCGATTAATGTTATTCCTAAATGTGCTCTTAGTGATGATCAGTGAAACCAATTTGATGGTGAGTACATGTGGTACTTATTTTTCCATTCTTGGGATACTTCATTTAGTAGAATGGGTTCCAGCTCTATCCAGGAGAACATAAGAAATTCTATATCCCCATTATTTCCTATAGCTGAGTAATACTCCATGGTATACATATACCACATTTTATTAATACACTCATGTATTGATGGGCACTTGGGTTGTTTCCACATCTTTGCAATTGTGAATTGTGCTGCTATCAACATTTGGGTGCAGATGTCTTTTTTATAGAATGTCTTTTGTTCTTTTGGGTAGATGCCCAATAATGGGATTGCTGGATCAAATGGTAGGTCTACTTGTATCTGTTTAAAGTATCTCCATATTGCTTTCCACAGAGGTTGTACTAGTTTGCAGTCCCACCAGCAGTGTATGAGTGCTCCCATCTCTCCACATCCATGCCAACATTTATCGTTTCGGAACTTTTTGGTAAAGGTCATTTCTCACTGGAAATAAGTGATATCTCATTGTGGTTTTGATTTGTGTTTCCCTGATGATTAGAGATTTTGAGCATTTTTTCATATGTTTGTTGGCCATTAGTCTATCTTCTTTTGAAAAGTTTCTGTTCATGTCCTTTGCCCACTTTTTCGCGGGATTGTTTGATTTTTTTCTTCCTGAGTTCTATATAGAACTCAGGAAAACCAAAATTTATTAATCCATTCATCTACTGAAGGATATTTGCTCCCAAATTTTGGCAATTATGAATAAAGCTGTTATAAATATTCATGTGAAGATTTTTGTGTGGACATCACTTTCAGCTCATTTGGGTAAATGCCAAGGAGTATGACTTTTAACAATGTATAAAAAGAAATTGTAAACCTTGACCAAGTGGTATGCATGCTCTTTCAATATTGGAAATCTATTAATGTAATTCAGCACATCAACAGGCTAAATAAGAAAAATCACATATAATATTAACAGATGTAGAAAAAAAGCATTTGACAAAATTAAAAACCCATTTATGAAAAAAACTCTCATCAAACTCTGAATAGAGATGAAATTTCCTCAGCTTGATAAATAACATCTACAAAAGCCATATAGCTAACATCATGATTAATAGTAAGAAACCAGAGGCTTTCCCAGTAAGATTAGGAAAAAAGCAAGGATGTGCCCTCTTAACACTCTTACTCAACATTGTGCTGCAAGTCTTAGGTAATACAATAAGAACTAAAAAAGAAATAAAAGATATACAGGTTTGGTAGGAAGCAATAAAGCTGCCATTTTACAGATGATGTGTAGGAAATCCTAAAGAATTGACAAAAAACAAATGAAACAAAACCCTTAGAACTAATAACTGGTTATAGCAAGGCTGCAGGATACAAGATTAATATAAAAAGTCATTCATTACCTATATACCAGCAACGAACAATTAGAATTTGAAATGAAAGCAATGTCATTTACCTAAGTACCAAAAAATTAAATATTTTGTATAAATCAACAAAATATGTACAAGATCTATATGAGAAAAACTATAAATCTCTGATAAAAGATATCAAAGAAGAACTAAATAAATATATATTTCACATTCATGGATAAGAAGGCTTAACATTGCTAAAATGTGAGTTCTTACCAAGTTGATCTATAGATGTAATACAATCTCAATCAAAATCCCAGCAGATTATTTTTTGGATATTGACAAACTGGTTCTAAATTTTATATGGAGAGGCAAAATATCCAGGATAGCCAACACAATATTTAAGAAGAAGAACAAAGTCAGAAGATTGGCAACATTAGATATCAAGACTTACTATAAAACTACAGCAATTAAGACAGTGTAGTGTTGGCAAAAGCATAGACAAGTAAATCAATGGAACAGAATAGAGAGTCCAGAAATAGAACTACATAAATATAGTTAACTGATCTTTAACAAAAAAGCAAAAGCAATTCAATGGAGGAAGGGATAATCTTCTCAATATATCATGCTGAAACAATTGGACATCCACATGCAAAAAAATTATGTAGACACACATATTACAACCTTCAAAAAATTAACTCAAGATGGATCATAAAGCTACCTGTAAAACACAAAGCTATAAACTCCTAGAAGATAACAAGAGGGAAAAATTAAATGATCTTGGGTTCTCAATAACATTTTAAATGCAACACAAAAGGCACTATTCATTATAGAAAAAAACAAGTTGGATATCATTAAAATTAAAAACTTCTAAAGACCCTGTATAGCTAAAGCACCCTTAAGCAAAAAGAACAAATTGGGAGGCATCAATTTACCAGACTTCAGGCTACACTACAAGGCTATAGTAACCAAAACAGCATGGTACTGCTACAAGAACAGAGACATAGATCAATGGAACAGGACTGAGAACCCAGATATAAAATCATCCTCATATAGCCATCTGATCTTTGACAAAGCATATAAAAATATACACTAGGGAAAATAATCCCTATTCAATAAATGGTGCTGGGAAAACTGGATAGCCACGTGTAGAAGACTAAAACAGGATCTGTACCTTTCACCTCTCACAAAAATCAACTCATCATGCATAACAGACTTAAACCTAAGGCATGAAACCATAAGAATTCTAGAAGAAAATGTTGGAAAAACTCTTATAGACATTGATCTAGGCAAAGAATTTATGAAAAAAAAACCCACAAGCAATCACAGCATCAACAAAAATAAATAAATGGGACCTGATCAAATTGAAAAGCTTCTGCACAGCCAAGGAAACTATCATGAGAGCAAACAGACAACCTACAGAATGGGAGAAAATATTTGCATGCCATACATCCAGTAAAGGGCTGAGAACTAGAATCTTCATAGAACTCGGGAAAATCAGAAAGAAAAAATCAAACAACCCCATGAAAAAGTGGGCAAAGAACATGAACAGAAACTTTTCTAAAGAAGATAGACTAATGGCCAAACATATGAAAAAATGCTCAACATCTCTAATCATCAGGGAAATGCAAATCAAAGCCACAAGGAGATATCACTTAAGTACACTGAGAACAGCTTTTAGCAAAAAGTCCCAAAATGACAAATGTTGGCATGGATGTGGAGAGAGCTAGGAACACTCACCCATTGCTGGTGGGACTGCGAACTAGTGCAACCTCTGTGGAAAGTAATATGGAGATACCTCAAAGAACTTACGGTAGAACTACCATTTGATCTAGGAATCCCAATACTGGGTATCAACCCAAAGGAAAAAAAGACATTCCATAAAAAAGACACCTGCACTCAAATATTTATAGCAGCACAATTCACAGTAGCAAAGATGTGGAAACAACCCAAGTGTCTATCAACACATGAGTGGATTAGCAAAATGTGGTATATGTATACCATGGAGTACTACTCAGCCACAAAAAATGATGAACTATGTACTGTATTATCCTGGATGGAGCTGGAGCCCATTCTTCTAAGAATTGTTGGGTGATGCAAAGACAATTTATGTAACCAAAGTGTTTGTACCCCCATCATACTCTGAAATAAAAGATAAATTTAAAAAAACTTCTATCAACCCAAGTGTCCATCAGCAGACAGATGAGTGGCTAAACAAAATATAGTCTTATATATGCATGCAATGGAATTTTCTTCAGCCTTCAAAAGGAAGGAAATTCTGACACATGTTACAATATAGGTGAAGGTTGAAGACATCATGCTAAGTGAAATAAGCCATAAAAAGTGCAAAAGTACAAATATTACATGATTTTATTTATATGAGGTATCTAACATAGGCAAGTTAACAGAGACAAGGAGTAGATTAGTGGGCTGGAGGAAGGGGTGAATGTGGAATTATTATTTAATGGTTATGAAGTTTTAGTTTGGGAAGATAAAAAAATATCCTGCAAGATTGATGGTGATAATGTTCACACAACAATGTGTGTATACTTAAAGTCACTAAACTGTATGCTAAAAATAGTTAAAATGATAAATTTTATGTTATGTATATTCTACCACAATAAAAAAATAAAAGATCTTAAAAATTAAAAATGTCTATTCTACAAAAGACACTGGGAAGAGAATGAGAAGAAAAGCCACAAACTGTGATAAAAAGATATGCAAAGGACATTTCTGGTAAATGACTGTTATCCAAAATGTACAAAAACTCAATGATACAAAAATGAACAACCCAATTAAAAAATGGACAAAAGATCTAAACAGACACCTCACCAGAGAAGATATACAGATGGAAAGTAAGCATATGAGAAGATGCAGAATATCATACATCATTATAAAATTGCAAATTAAAACAAAAATGAGATACCAGTACACACCTATTAGAATGGCTAAACTTCCAAACACTGATAATACTAAATGTTGACAAGAATGTGAGAAACGGGAATGTTCATTCATTGATAGTAGGAAGGCAAAGCAATACAGCCACTTGAAAGACAGTTTGGCAGTTTCTTAAAAATCTAGACACACTCTTACCCAGAAGATCCAGCAATCATGCTCATTGTGGTATTTACTCAAATGAGTTGAAAAGATTTCCACACAAAAACCCTACATATGTATGTTTATAGCAATTTTTTAAAAAAGAAACTTTGTTCATACTTACCAAAAATTGAAATAAATCCAGATGTCCTATAATAGGTAAATATTAATAGGTAAATATACTGTGGTATATCAAGACAATGGAATATTATTCAGTGATAAAAAGAAATGAGCTATGAAGACACTAATACATGGAGGAAACTTAAATGCATATTACTAAGCAAAAGAAGCTGATCTGTAAATACAACATACTGTGTGATTCCAACTATATGACATTCTGGAAAAAGCTAATCTATGGAAATGGTAAACAGATGAATGTTACTAGGCATTCAGGAGGAGGGAGGGATGCATAGGTAGAGCACAGGGGATTTTAGGACAGCGGAACTATTCTGTAGGGTAGTGTAAAGGTGGATACATGTCGTTATATGTTTGTCAAACCCAGAGAATATACAACACAAGGAGTAACCCTACTGTAAACTATGGAATTTGGTTGACAAAACATATCCCAAGGGACAATACCTTTCTTCTTCCAGAAATGACCCTTTTCTTGACATTCTCAGAATTGCTTTCCCACTTTCCTGTGGTCACCTTTGCATGTACGTATACAATATTATGTAGTTTTGTCTGTTTCAAATTTTATACAAATGGTGCCTTTATATTCCTTTGTGTCTTGCATTTTTGCTCAACATTATGTGTATAAAATTCATCCACAGTAGATGATTCTGTTTCTTTCATATTTATTTTTGTATAGTTCTCTGTTAAATGAGTATCCTGCTGTTTTATTCCTTCAACTCTTGATAGACAACTGGCTATTTCCAGTTTTTGGTGCTTTTGAAAAATTCTGCTATGTATTTTTTTATATGTCCCATGCACATATCCAGGGTTTCTCTAGGGATCTTAAAGGCCAAATTGCTGAGCAATCATGTATACAGGTCTTTGTACTAGAAAAAACTAAAATTATTTCTAAATAGTCACTCTTCAGTCCAGACATCAGTGTATCAGAGCTTATGTTGCTGGGCATCCTTGCTGTCAGTCTTTTTTTAAATTTTGGTAAGTCTCATATGTGGGTGTGCAACAGTATCATGTGCTAGTTTTAATTTATATTTCCCTTGAACATCTTTCTTTCATTTATTGACTTTTATTATACTTATTATATTATTTGGCCCATTTTTCTTATTGGATTATATATTTTTAGTGATTTCTAGAATTTGTTTATATATGCTAGATACAAGTTCATTGTTATTAATATGTGCCGCAAATTTCTTCTGTAAGCAATAAGCTTCTCTTTAACTTACTTTATAATGTGTTTCAGTGAGCAGAATTTCTTAATTATCTTGTTACTAATTTTATCAGTCTCTTCTTTAGTTGCTAGTACTCTTTGTATCTTGTTAAGAAGAAATAAAATATAATAATAAATTCCAATATTCTTCTGTAATATCTTGATCATTTTTCCTTTCCATTTTATACCTATAAGCCAATGGGAAATTTCATGTATAATCAATTGTACATGGTAAAAATGTATTGTAAAACCTAATTTAAGTAGGTAAAAATGTATCTTACCTATTGACCTAGTATAGGACGTCTGGGCTTCCTCTTGTTTTGAGTAATTATGAATAAAGCTACTATAAACATCTGTATGTAGGTTTTTTGTGTGGACATAATTTTCAATGTTGAAACAAGTGAAATTTCATTTTTTATTATGGTAAAATATATATAAACATAAAATTTACCATTTTAATCATTTTTAAGGATATAATTGGGTAGCATTAAGTATTATCACAATGCTGTGCAGCCATCACCTCTGTCCTTTTCCAGATTTTTTCATCATCCCAAAGAGAAATTCTCTAGCAGTTTTATTTTTATTTGATTATCTAATTTTTCCAGAGCTACTGATTAAAAAGATTTTTTCCTTGCAGTGCCAACATGGACATACATCGTGCATGTGTGCTTGTTTCTGGGCTCCTCTTTCCTTCCACTGACCTGGGATCACACACTCTTAATGTAAGGTTTTTTGGAGTGGCCAGCACCAGAGAAAGAAAGACAAGCAGAGTTGAAAGGGATAAGTAAAGAGGCTTTATTGGAGTGCTCCCAGGTGAGGGTAACAAGTCCCAAGAGAGGGACCCGGGCGAGCTTCATTAGTCCCATGGAGTGGACCAGAGAAATCGTCCTGCCCAGAAGTCTGAATGGGCTTATATATGTTTTTAGGGCTGGGGGATGGGAGTTTCTCTGGAGGGAAGGTTTCGGTGCAAAGAGTGAGGAATTTCTTTGTTGCAGTTTTAGAGTGGGTATTGAGGAATAGGAGGGAATTCTTCTTTTTTCAGTAAGGAAGGGAGGGGTGCCTTCCACCAGCCTTACATTCCAGCCTTTTAGTGATAATAGGGCGCTGCGGTCTTTCTGGCTACTTCCTGCTTTTGAGGGGTGTAGTGGGGACTATGGGCCAGAGTTGGCTGGTGGAGGGGTGACTTGAAGGGGAGAGTAGGGGTGAAGAAGTATTTGATTTACTGTCACTCTGGATGATTTCGGCAGGTGGCATTGGAGAAACTGTAAAAGACGGGACAAAGAGAAAGATTAGGTAAATGATGATACCGAGTCACTGGGCTGTATACCAGTGTTAGAGACATTAGAGTCAGTTTCCGGTGGCTGAGGCAGATATCGGTCCACATGGGCATGGAGAAGTTGCCTGAGGAGAGAAAGATATGGGAAATAGGAGGCCAAAGGTGGGGGCTGGGCTGGAAGATCATGGTTAATGAGAAAAGGCCTAATGAGAAAAGGCCGGCCATACATGAGTTTGAAATGTCTGTGAGGTGGCATATGAGTGAAATTGACCTGCCAGTCTTGTCTGGGGAGATGACTACGTATCTGATAGGTGGACACGGGGGGTTTGAGGCCCCCTTGAGGGTTAACTGAGGCACAAATGTCACAGTCCTGTAAACAGTGGGTGGAGAAGGCATGTAAGTCCTGTCCCAGGGAGAGTTTAAGGGCCTCCCTGGTGAGAGTAGTGGCCGCGGCTAAGGCACTGAGACAGGGCGGCCAGCCACAGACCGTGGTGTCCAGCTGCTTGGATAAGTAGGCCACTGGGGTGGAAATGGGAGTAGGTCTCAGAGGTTGGGTGAGGATGCCGAGGGCCAGGCCCTGGCACTCATCCATGTAGAGATACAAGGGTTTTTCAGGATGAGGGAGTCTTAGAGGGGGTGCTTGTAAGAGAGAGTCGAGAAGTTTTAGGAACGCACAGCAGACAGCCTGAGGGTTTAACAGAGGGCCAGCGGAGGCATCATGTGCTGCCTCATAGAGGGGTTTGGCAAGGAGAGAAAAGCTGGGGATCTAGTGTTGGATGAAATTAACGAACCCGAGGAAGGATAGAATTTGTTCCGCAGTGGTGGGAGGCTGGAGGTCATGAAGGGCCTGCTGGCGATCAACAGTGAGATGACGGGAAGTAAGGGTGAGACTAAGTCTAAGGTGAGTGACAGGAGGCTTAGACAGCTGAACTTTGGAGGGGGACACCCGGTAGCCCTTAGAGGCAAGAAAGTTGAGTAAAGAGGCAGTGTAAAGAGGCAGTGTGTGTGTGGTTGTCAGAGTATGAGGGGCTGCAGAGTAATAAATCGTCCACATATTGAAGGACAGTACTTGGTTGTAAGGGGCATTGAAGAAGATCTTGGGCGAGAGCCTGACCAAAGAGGTGGGGGCTGTCCCTGAACCCCTGCACAGGACAGTCCAAGTGAGTTGTTGAGACATGTTTGTGTCGGGATCTTCTCACATAAAGGCAAAGAGATTGTAGCTGGCTGGGTCTAAAGGAATGGTAAAGAAAGCATCTCTCAGGTCCAGTACAGAAAAGTGGGTGGTAGAGGGTGGAATATGAGAGAGTAAAGTGTAGGGATTAGGCACCACAGGGTGTATGGGGACAACTGCCTCGTTAATGAGTCTGAGGTCCTGGACTAGCCGGTAGGAGTCATTTGGCTTTTTTACCGGGAGAATGGGTGTGTTATAGGGAGAGCTGGTCGGAATTAAAAGTTTTTTGTGCGGAAGACGTTCTATGACGGGTTTTAGACCTCTGTGGTGGGTTGGTGAAATAGGGAACTGTGGCCGGGAAGGGAAGGATGAGGGGTCTTTGAGTCGAATGAGGATGGGGGTGTGGTGTGTGGCCACCACTGGGGCGGAGGTGTCCCAAACCTGGGGGTCTACAAGTTCAGGTGGGAGGGGGTATGTAGGACTTGGCAAGGTGGGAGAGGCTGTGGGCGGAGCTGAGGAATCTGGAGAGAGAGAGAGAAAGAAGAAGGAGGGCAGAAGTTCTGGAGGAAAAGTGGAGGGTGGTGCCTAGCTTG
>CM052445.1:65960172-65972732 GCA_028533085.1 Varecia variegata | reverse complement strand
TATATATATTTGGCCTCTTTTCCAGTTCCAAGCACCTAGCAAAGAGCTCCTAAAACCCTAGGAATTTTCTGAGTAACAAAATTGTATTTTGTTATTCACAACAAGTCCCTTTTGACCCTATCTGAGTTTATGCTAATGAGATGACTCAAGGTGGGTCCCTCAATAGTTTCAGGATGGGACTGGTTTCCAGAGAACCAACAACATGATTAGAGGGTTTACTCCTGACCAAGGAAGAGAAGGGTGCCAGAGATTGAGTTAAATCACCAATGGCCAATAATTTCATCGATTGTGCCTACATAATGAAATTTCTGTAAAAACTCGTGAACACCCGGACTCAGAAAGCTTCCAGGCTGGTGAACACATGCAGGTGCTGGGAAGGTGGTGTTTCCACAGTGGGCATGGAAACTATGGAACGTTAATGGTCCCAGAATATTTAAAATAATATTTTTTAAAAAGAACAAAGGAGCACTTAAACTGCCTAACTTTTAAGATTTACCGTAAAACTGCTGCAATCAAGACGGCGTGGTAGTGATGTGACTATGAACACTATGCAATCAGTTTTCAACACAGTCATAAAAACAGTATAACTGGGAGAGGAAAGTCTTCTCAGTAAATGGCTACATTTCAATATGAAAAGAAAAGTCAAGCATGACTACTTTACACTATTACGCTCAAAACATTGATTTGAGATCCATCATAATTCTAATTGAAAAAGCTAAAACCTTAAACTTTAAGAGAAAACTATAGGCAAATATGTTCATAACTTGGGAGTGTGCAATGATTAGGCAGAACACACAAACCAAAGCATTAATAAAAATAATTTATAATTTCAATCTCATCAAAATCATAAATGTCTTCTCATTAAAAGATCCTACAACAAAAATGAATAGGTAAACCACAGACTGGGAGAAAATATTGGCAAAACTTACATCTGACAAAAAACTTGTACCAGAGATAAATAAAGAAACCCTACAACACAATAGCAAAAAGATAAACAACCTGATAAGAAACAGGCAGAAGATATGTAAATGGTCAATAAACAGATGAACAGTACTCAATACTACTAGTCGTCAGGAAAATACAAATAAAGACTACAAAGTGACACCACAACACACCCACCACGATGACTAAGCTTAAATAAAAAGACAAATATTGGCAAGGGTGTGTAACAACCAAATCTCTCATAAATTGTATGTGGGAGGGAAAAATGACACAACCACTTTTGCAAAAGTTCTGGCAATTTCCTATAAAACTAAACATATACTTTACCCTCTGACCTAGCTAAATCACTTCCAGGAATTTACTGATAAGGAATAAAAAAATATGTCCACAACAGCACATGTAAAAGTATGTTCATAGCAGGTAGCTTACATGTCTATCAATAAGAAAATGGATTTGCAAACTGGTATATTCATGCAATGGAATCATTTTTTTTTTTAAGAAACGAATTCTGATATAGGCAACAAAATGGGTATGTCTCAAAAACCTTATGCTGAGTTAAAGAAGGCCACACAACAGAATCTGATCCCATTTACATGAAGTTCTAGAATAAGAAAAATTTATAGTGGAAAAATCAAAAGGGAGGTTGCCTCTGTGCAGAAGCATGAGGATGAGTCTACTGGAAGACGCATGGTAGAGCATTCAGCATGATTACAGAGAACAAAGATGTATGCATTTGTCAAAACTCAGTAGATGTGCATTAAGGGTTTTTTTATTTTATTGAACTTAAATTTGACATCAAAAGAAAAATTAGGAAATATCGAACTATAGTTATGGTATGAATGGTGAGAATTTAAGATGGGAGCATCCTAATGTCTACAGTTTAATCTGAAATGCCTCAAATAATTAAGATGGGTTGATGGATGGGTAGTTGATGTCTCAGTGTTCTTCAAAGAACCATTATGTATCTATCTAGAGATTGTGTAATTGGCTCACACAATTGCAGAGGCCACAGTGGGCCTTCAGACTGGCAGTTGAGGTAAGAGCTGATGTTGTAGTCTTGAGTCTGAATTCCACAAGGCAGTGGTCTGGAAACTCAGGCAGAGTTTCTATGTTGTAGTCCTGGGGAGAATTCCTTCTTTCACAGTCTGTTTTCTATTAATGTCTTCAACAAATTGGATGAGGCCCAATTATGAAAGAGATTTAATCTGCTTTACTCAAGATCTACTGATTTAAATGTTAATGACATCTAAGAAAAAAAAACTTGCACAGCAACATCTGAACAGGTGTTGGACCAAACGACTGGGTACCATACCCTAGCCAAGTTGACACCTTTGACAGTTGATAGACAAAATTAACTACTATAGTCCATCCTTTGTCTACTTGACACTCATACGTATCTCCTTAAACCACACAGAATCTTTGGATAAAGGAAATAACACATGATATTTATTCTTCTCCTTGATGTCCTGTAACTTAAATACTATGATGTAAAATTAATACATCATATGTTATATGATAAGGCAATAATAGAAGGAAGTAATCAAAGATATTTGCTTAATATATGTGAATACATATGCATATATGTATATGTAATACATAAAGTATATATGTATTATAATATACATATGTTTATATACACAGGTATGTATATATTAATATCTGTACATATATGCATGCACACAAATATATTCACAACAAAATAAAGAAGAAATATTACAATTACAGTCCTCGTTTCTGTAACTGGTCACATGGTTGTAGCTAGTATTCTGTGTTCTTTTTGCCTTCAGGGGGCACTTCAGCTGTCGTACTTCTTTACCTGGTGGGGTAACCCAAACCTTTATTCCTGAAGGCGCTGGGCCATTAATAATATTCCTGCCTGAATTGGGTTGTCGTAGTTTTCTATTGACTTTGATCACAGAGCATGGTAATAGGACAAGATGTGTTTAAGCCTTCAGGGACTTCCTGTATTGCAGGTACACTCTTCCTTACCTTCACTGTGGAGTAACAGTCCCATTTCTTTTTTTCAGTCAGTATCAGTTACCCTGACCACTACAGCAATTTCCTTCTTTGCCTGTTGATTCAGAAGAGCAAAGAGCCCAAAATAGCCAAGTGGCAGTCTTAATTTCCAGATTAATAGAAATATTATTGTGTCTCCTGGTCTGTGCATTACTCCCTTTGGAAGTAAGGCCCCTAGGCCACCAGAGCTTAAGGTCATGGGGACAAGGAACAAAAATTTTTGCCAGTCGATCACTAAGAGTAATAGTGAGTGGTATCCTTCCAATTTCCACCCTTTGATTCTTGGACTCATGAATTTTCACTATATGAAGAGCACCATGTGTTGGACACAGATTCGAAGTACACACAGCATCCTGGAGAGGCTTGTTTCAACCCTGCAAGGTTTTGTCACCTCCTGGTACTGCAACTGAGTCTTCCAAAGGCTATTCCACTGTTCTAACATGTCAGCTGCTTCAGGACAGTAGGGACTACAGTAAGCAGAGTGAATTTCATGAGCATGAGCCCATTGCCACATTCCACTTGCTGTGAAGCAAGTTTCCTGATCAGACACAAAGCTGTACAGAATATGTGATGGTGTATAAGGCATTCTATAAGTCCTGATGGCAGTTTTGGCAGAAACATTGTGTGCAGAGAAGGCACATCCATACCCAGAGTAAGTGTCTATTCCAGTAAGAACTTCCTTTCATGGTGAAAGGGTACAGTGCCATCAACCTGCCACCTGGAAGCTGGCTGATCACCCTGGGAATGGTGCCATCTCAGGGCCTCAGTGCTGGGCTCTAGCTGATTGGACACTCAGTGGTGGCCATAGCCAGGTCAGCCTTGAAGAGTGGAAGTCCCTGCATAACCTCCATCCCTGTCACCATGGCCCCCTGTTCATGAGCCCATTGGGTGATGACAGGGGTGGCCAGGGAAAGAGGCTGACTGGTATCCACAGAATGTGTCATACTGTTCACCTAACTATTAAAAATCTTCTCTGCTAAGGTCCTTCTTGAACATTCACATAACACAATATCTTCATGTTTTTAGCCTATCAGGAGAGTTCTAGCCACTCAACTCTTCCCCAGACCTCCTTGCCACCAATTTTCCCATCATGTTCCTTCCACGTCCCTCACCATCCACCAAACCATTGGCCACAGCCCATGAAATGGTATATAATCACACATTTGGCCATTTTTTTCTCCAAGCAAAGTGAACAACCAGGTGCACTGTTAGAAGTTCTACTTTCAGGGAGGATTTCTCTTTACCACTGTCCTTTGGGGATGTCCCAGAAAGGGGTTGTACAGCTTCAGCTGTCCATTTTGGGGCAGTGCCTGAATATCATGCAGCACCATCTATGAACCAGGCCCAAGTTTTCTGCAGGGCCTGTCAACTTTTGGTAGGGACCATATGAGGCCATAGGTGCAGGCTGGGAGAGAGAAGGGAGTGTAGCATGGGTGGGGGCCACAGCATTGAGTCACTTCTTCATGTGATTTACTTGCAGCTTCAGGGCCTGCTTGAGCTCAGTTTCATACCTCTTCCATGTGATGGCGAAGTGCTGCTACGCATGCCCCACTTCATGGCTTGCTGGGTCAGACAACACCCAGTTCACAATGGGCAGTTCAGGTCTCATGGTAATTTGGTGACCCAGGGTTAAGCGTTCAATCTTTACTGAGCCTCAGGAAGAGGCCAAGAGCTCTTTCTTAAAAGGAGAGTAGATATCTGTGGAGGATGACAGGGCTTTGCTCCAAAATCCTAAGGACTATCACTGTAATTGACCTAGAAGGGCCTGCCACAGGCTCTAAATAGCATCCCTCTCTGCCACTGACCCCTCAGGAACCATCGGATCTGCTGGACTACATGGCCCAAATGGCAGAGCAGCTCCCACAGCAACCTGCACCTGTTGTAGATCCTTCTCTTATTCTGAGCCACACTCAAAGGTGTGGCACACACAACTGAAAAATATGCTGCCCCCAAATCTAGCAGGGTCCACTAGATATTGTGCCTCTTTTTTGTTGTAGAGGAAGCCAGACGCAACAACTTATTCTTCACCTTAGAAGGATATCTCAACATGCCCCACACCACTTGACCCTAGAAACTTCACTGAGATGGAAGGCAGGTCCTGAATTATTGTCACATTTATTTCACACCCCTTGGCATGTATATGTCTTCTCAATAAATCTGAATGCCAAAAGAACGCCAAAGAGTTCCAGCATATCGCTAGAAGCTGGGAGAGGTCCATAGAACAGATTCTCCCTTAGAGCTCTCAGAAGAAACCAACGCTGCCAACACCTTGACCTTGGACTTCTAACCTTCGGAATTGTGAGAAAATAAATTTCTGTTATTTAAGCCACTCACTCACTGCTTTGTTATGGTAGCCAGAGTAAACTGATACACCTGGATATTTAAGTATATTTAAAGCAGCTTTATTCAAAATTGTAAATACCACACATATCCGTCAAGGACTAGATTAACAAATTATAGGATAATATATCTACACAGTGGTATACTATGACAAATAAAAAGATGTCAACTACTGACAGATGCAAAACATGGATGAATCTCAAAAATATATGAAATGAAAGAAACCTTACACACATAAAATAAATACTAAAAGTTTCAATTTCTGTGACTCTCTAGAGGAGGCATCTGATGTACAGCTATAGAAAGCAGACCGTCGGTTGCCAGGACTGGTGAAAGAGACTGAGAAAGAGCAGGAAGGGCATTTCTGGGACGATGCCCACGCTCCACTCCCCATGGGGGAGGGGAGGTCACGTGGGTGAATACGTTTGACAAAAGTCCTGTAACTCTGCCCTTACAGTGGCTGCATTTTGTTGTATGTAATTATACCTCAGTAAAATTGATTGAAAATATAAATAATTTAAAATTTTCAAACATTCATATGCATAAAAAATAAACAAAGCTTTAGAAAACAGTTTACAGCAATGATGTTATTGTTCTTCACAAACATATAAAATAGTTATAATTTTAAAATTCTACTTTGCTGAAAAACTGAATCTCAGAAAGAAGGATTAAGCAGTCTGCCCAGGGCACAAGTCACATCCATGCCTTTGTACTGCTGTGTGCCTTCTAATAAACAATACTGTCCATCAATCTATTGCCCGCCCCTTCCCCTACAATTCCAGAATGTTACGCAAATTAAAATTAATCTTATTTTAAATGATATTTATTATATATTAAAAATAACTACCAAAGCATACAGAGAGTAAATAATTTTGTCAGTTTTCCCCAAAACTGGCTGATTTCTACAAGCCTGACATATTTTTGACATTATGACTTTTTTAGAATTACACGATTTCTATTAAGTTCTTCTACACACTAAAATCACTGCACACAAGCACAAGAATCTGTCAAGAGTAGAGAGTCAAACTTGGATACAACAAATAAGTTAGCTCAAATCTACCTATTGACTGATGCTTGTCAATGATCAAAAGGTCAGTACAGGTCAGGGAATACCTAATCCAAACATCCAAAATCTGAAATGCTCCAAAATCTGAAACATTTTGAGTGCTGACATGAGATAGTGGCACCTTTGCTTTCCAAAGTTTCAATGTACACAAAATCTGTTTCGCACACATAATTATTAAAAATACTGTACAAAATTACCTTCAGGCTATGTGTATAAGGTGTACATGAAACAAATGAATTTCGTGTTTAGACTTAGGTCCCATCCCCAAAATATCTCTTTATGTATATACAAATATTCCAAAATATTTTTAAAACTTCAAAATTCAAAACACGGTCATAAGCATCGTGGATGAGGGATGCTCGACCTGTATATTGTAACTATACAGAAAAATATATCATGAGTGTTTTGTCAGTTAAGGCCCTTGGGTCCTTAATAAGAAGTTGGCATATCATTTTAAAATTCCTTGGGAATGAAAGTATAAGTAGATGGATTATTTACCAACTTGCATGAATTTTAAAACCAGAAACTATTCATCCTCCTTCAGTGGAGGTAACTAGTTACAGTTTAAATTAACTAGTATGTTGTGAACAAAGCTATAAGCACACGTTTTTTTGTTTGTTTGTTTGTTTGGGTTTTTGGGTTTTTTTTTTCTCCTCTTTGAACAGAATCCTCCAATTTACTACTGGACAGAAAGGCAATGATGGGCAACTATATTTGATTCATTTCATCTTTTTTTTTCTTTTGTGACACTTTCAGTTTCTCTTCTCAGAAAGGCAAATACCAAAAACTATTGATTCTTGAAGCATTACCGCAAGTCTATAACCAAGAATCTCCAGTACGTAGAAAAGGTAAAATTGAAGTAAATATAAAGTTAGCGAAGGGTCTGGTCAATAGCCTTAGGTTGGTTGGTTGGTTGGTTGGTTTTGAGACAGAGTCTCACTCTGTTGCCCGGGCTAGAGTGCCGTGGGGTCAGCCTAGCTCACAGCAACCTCAAACTCCTGGGCTCAAGTGATCCTCCGGCCTCAGCCTCCTGAGTAGCTGTGACTACAGGCACGTGCCACCGTGCCCGGCTGATTTTTCCTATTTTTCTATTTTTAGTAGAGAGTGGGTCTCGCTCTTGCTCAGGCTGGTCTCGAACTCCTGACCTCAAGGGATCCTCCCGTGAGCCACCAAGCCTGGCCAATAGTCTTAGGTTAAAAAAGTTTATTTTGTAGATTACACCTCAAAAACAAAATAGATAATTGGAAGTGAAGAAGTTGGCATTTGAAATATGAAGAAAAGGGTTGGAGTTGAAGGTTCTAAGACATGTACCTATGTATGCTTGCTGCCCTCGGAAAGTTTTTCACCCCTTCCATGTCCTCAAACTTCACAAGCAATAACATATGGAAATTGATACAGTTTTGCCCAAACCACGCAGATGCCAGGTTTCAGAGTTGCCCAAGGCTGTATAGTAAAGTGATAGAATTGTTCAGCTCTGGCCAGAAGCCATCATCTCATGAACTGCTGCGAGTGAAGGTCTCCCCCAGAGTCTGCTGTTCCATATCATCTCCACTGCTGGGACGATGAGGCAACTGGAGCGTTTCAGTGTGGAAGCACGAGTTCATAATCATGCTCCTGCGTGCAGGAGGAAGGCCTAGTGACAAAAGTCCGAACAAGAGCATATTCCGTCTCTGATCCTTCTCTAAGCTGTCTCACTCTCCTTGTGATGGAGTCAATGTTCTCATAGCTATCATCATTGGAGGTCAGGGAGGGCTTCGGATGGGGGACATGCTTAATGACAGTGTAGCACACTTCTTCAGAACCACTGCCATTCTCACTTTCCTGCCAAGCACAAAGAGAAAAGAAATCAAGGACCCAGGGTCGACCATCCGTCACATTGAACTCAGTGCCCCAGCTTCCTCTCTTCTCGTCTTTATACCCTGATGGTGCGTTTACACCTCGGATATCCAAAGCCCTTGCTCCAAGCCCTGATGCCTTAGGGACCTCATTTTAGCAACATAAACTGCTCCAACCTACTATTCATTCTGCTTTCATTTCTCCTTGAATAATAAAAGAAAAAAGAAGGAAGCTCTTATTCCTCTAAATATCTAGAAAAAAGTAGTTGTATATTTTAGGTCACACATATTAGGTGCAATATATGCAGCAATCAGACCTCAGTGAGTAATGAATCAAGTCATATAATGACAAATTTTTGTAAGATAAAATACTAATAATAAAAATTAGAGTTTAAAATACCTTTTTAATTGCATAGACGGTAAAGAAAAAATAAAACATTAATATATACTAATTAAATCAATAAAATGCTTATAATGTAGTACTAAAAGTAATAAACATTTTTCCATACATCATTGATTTCTACCATGTTTGTAAATATAAATGCTAATTTCTGGACATAAAGACTGAAAGAGAATGTGGAAAGCTAAAAAGAACTACTGTGTTTTATGGTAGTCAGATTATAAGGGTAAATTTACTTGATATCATTTGTTTTTGTTACAATAACTTTGAAAATTAAAATAATAGACTTCAGTAGCACTGGGACCAAAACAATAAGAACTTGCTAAATATCTGAATCAGTTAAGTTACTTTTTAATTTTTGATTTCCTTCCATTTCTGCATTAAAATTACCAACTACATTATTTCAAATGTGAAAAATTTCCATAAGTCCATTTAGCAATTGCAAATAAAGGAACACAGATGCCACCCTTGAATAAAATCATCTATATTTTGACATTTATCAGACAAATGTAATGAAAGCTTATTTAGGTTTTTTCGGGGGGGAGTTGGTTTTTTAATTACCTGATTAAAAGTAGATGTAACTTCTTCAACTAGAGGATAAAAAAAATAAAAGGAAAGCAACATGAGACTTTTGGATCTTCACAAGTTGAGGAAAAAGATGAAGAGGATATAATGCAGTGACAACACTTCAAAGAGGCCAGTTATCTCGCATTATCCTATCTTATAATCTACCGTATAATTTTCGAGGCTAAATGACAAGATCAAGGAAGAACATGTGTTCTGAGGCAGCATCAACACTATGTTCTCTGTGTAAATAATTCGCACCAAGTCTACTGAATAAAGTGGGTTTTGGAACTTGGTAATAAAGTACTGTCTGTAAACATACTATGACAGTGAAGTATGGCAATTATAAAGAAAGAATGATTATAGCTGCAAATTTTAGAAATAAATTTTACATAAATAACACAGGAAAATCATATAATTCCTAAAAATGAACAATCACTATATAGACAGGAACAAAAATAACAAGAGTAACTATTTCAAATTCCATACAAATATACGGATTCAGGTTGATTCCATCTGTGAACACTGAAGCAATTTATATGTGTTAGTCTTAAATCTTCTACTAATTTCTGCAATAAACAAGCTAAAATTAGGGAGGTCATCAAATACTAAATATGGCAATAATACCTCTTTATAAGAAGAAAATTGACTGATTCTGAAATCTACAACCTAATGAGCTTGGTAGTGATTCTTAGCAAAATTGTAGACTATATTAAACAAATTAACAGATTCTGTGAAACAAAGTAAGCTAAGAATTTCTAATAACTAACCATTCTTCACAAATAAAGTCACGCTCAATCCACTGATTTCAAATACAGAATGTACACACATCCATATAATCATATATCTTTATTAACATAGCCACATGTAATAATTTAAACAAATGTATTGATTTTCATATTGTTTTATAACCATAAACTGAGGAAATTGTGTAGCCTGAATACAATTCAATTATAGCATTGAAAACAATGGTTTGAAGAGCCAAGTATAAGCGTGAAGGGCATGAAGAAATCAAAGACCACTGGGTAAAGCGGTTGCTGCTATTGATGCTGAAGTTGTTACAATATTTAGGAACAGTCATATTAAGTCTCAGATTGAAAACACAGAACATACCATGACTATGCTAAAGGCTGGTTGAATGAACATCCTGAGTAGACTTCCCGTTTGAAAATAGGGCATTGATTGGAAAAGAATGTGAGCCTTAGAATCAAAATGAAAATATCTCAGAGAATTTCTGACTTAACTACCCTGGATCCCAACCTCCAAAATATCTCCCTTGTCATATGAGGTACTTCCTGCGGTGTTGGATAATGAGGCTCTTCCTTATTGCTTGAAAGCTCCAAAGAAGTCATCTTGCAAAGAAAAGCCAATTATTATTAATATATCATGCCTTACCAAGAATATATCATTATATTAGACTGAAAATGAAAATCAGGTTAAAGCATGCTCTTAAAATGGAGTAGATTATGACAGAAAAAGAATATTTACACTACTAAAAACACCTACCAAAATCAAGCAAACAAAGTATAAATTTCTCAACATGATATTATTGAATAGATTGTGTGGGCCCTAGACTATGAAATAAAGCATGTATATTTTATGGGACTGAACATCTTCATATTATTACAGTATACTTACCAGAATGTTTGAACTCAATATTGCAGCTTGGAGATTTGAGACCATTTTTAATTGTTAAATAGAGTGGCTGCCTAGAAACATATATCAGTAATGGGTCATATTAAATGTCATTGGTTTTTTAGGTTGTATTAGTCTCCTTTTGCTGCTGTAACAAATTATCACAAAATTGATGGCATAAAACAATGCAAATTTATTGTCCTACAGTTCTGGGGATTGGAATTATGAAACGAGTTTCACTGGGCTAAAATCAAGGTGTTGGTGGGGCTGCAGTTCTTCCTGGAGACTCTCAGGGGAGACTATTTACCTATTCCAACATCTAGAGGCTTCCTTCATTCCTCAGATCATGGCCCCCTTCATCTTCAATGCCAGAGATGTAAAGCCAGCAATGGCTGGTGAAGTTTTCTCATGACGCATCACTCTGACAGTTTCTCTTCTTTGTCTCTCTCCCACCTTTTAGGACCTTTGTGATTGCATTATGCTCACTTGGATAATTTAAGGGAAATCTCCCCACCGCAAGATGTTTAACCCCACCTGAGAAGTCCCTTCTATCATATTTTAAAAAAACATATTCATAGGCTTTGGAGATTCAAATTTGGATTTTGCGGGGAACTTCATTCCGCCTACCACATTTGTATTCCTTGTTATTAAAGAAAAATAAGAAAGTACCTAAATATGTAGGAGTATATGAATATTAAAGTCAATATGTTAATATAGCTAGCTAAATGGCAAAGAAGACCCTCTTTTCTCCAAGTTCATGAAATACACATTCATGAACATAGCATTGTTTTCTGTAATACAAATGTATCTTGTTTGTTTTTTAATAAATCTGGTAACCCTATTATGATTTGCAAGACATTAGGACCTTGTAATGTCTTTTCTGCAATTCAACCTGGGAATTGTGACTGAACTGCAATAGTTGGTGCCAGGAATGGTTGAAAACAATAAACTCTCAAGGATGTGAGGATCTGGGCTTAGTTATATCACCTGGCTTGCATTAGAGGTCAAGCAGATACCAGTAGCATTAAAAGATGGGACACAAATGTTCCACAGCACATATGGCAAAGGTTTATTAAAGTCTACCGGTGGTCGCCTGAATCGAAGATGTCAGCCTTCATCTGACTCCTCCAACAGACCGTTACGGAAATAGTGAAGAACGTGAAGTCAAGTCTGACTTGCGATCTAGTTGCTTCTGGAGCACATAAACAGAGAACATGGTATAATCATGACTTTAAATTTGTGGTTCAAGGGCTGAGCAAAGCACTAAAAAACTGCCCTGAAAGAATCTCCTTTGTACATTTGCTCGTTAATCAGAGTACAGAGACAGATACAGTTTTTCCCTGTGTCTGTTTCATAGTGGGTTCAAAGGGTCCAGAAACATATCCTGTGAATTGCACTGGGACTTGAAATAATGGGTAAAATAGATACGTTGACCAACTGTCAGCATTATCACACTGATTCTTCTAATTTATTCTGCTGTCATGGTCCAAATGAAATGCAAATAAGCAAATAAACTAAAAGCAATATAACTTCCCTAAAGAAATCAGAAAATTATTTATTTGAATATCAAGAACATGCCAAAGTGGTAATTTTGGTTACATCCTCATTTAGTTTCCCTTTTGGCCTGCATAAAGGATGACTGGGTCTACGATATTTTCACAAACTTGATGAGATGGTAACTTCAGTTGCATTTACTATTGCTAACGAGGTCTCTTTGAATTAAAGCAACATGATGGCGGGCATATAATACGCATGTGCTTTC
>CM052445.1:65933216-65959672 GCA_028533085.1 Varecia variegata | reverse complement strand
CTGTCTGGGGAATGGACATGCTTGAAGCTAAGACTTGGGGAGATGGGAGGGGCATGGGCAATAAATTTAACCAGAACTTTTATACCCCCATAATAAGCTGAAATTAAAAAAAAGAAAGTGAATTTCTTTACAGAAGCAAAGAGTAGAATTGCGGTTGCCAGGGGCTGGGGGCTGAGAGAAATGGGGAGATATTGGTCAAAGTATACAAACTTTCAGTTATAAGATGAATAAGTTCTGGGACTCTAATGGACTGCATAACGACTACAGTTAACAATACTGTATTGTTTACTTGACATTTGCTGAGAGTAGATCTTTAGTGTCCTCACCCTCCCCCGACATACACAGAAAATGATAATTATGTGTAGGGATGGATATGTTAATTAATTTGATGTGGCAATCATTATACAATGTGTACATGTATTAGAGCATCACACTCTATACCTTGAATATATACAATTTTTATTTGTCAGTTATACTTCAATAAAGCTGGTGAATAAAAGAAACAAAAAAAGTTGAGTTTCCTTTAGATATACTTGTCCACAGAGACTGAACACTGTTAATTGTTTATTTTAAGTAATTACATGATTACTACACCTATACATTAAAGCAAACGGAGCAAAAAAAAAATTCTTTAAGAGACAGGGTCTACTATATTGCTCAGGCTGGACTCTAACTCCTGGGCTCAAGGAGTCCTCCCATCTCAGCCTCCTAAGTGGTTTGGGACTACAGAACCAGACCATGCCACCATGCCTAGTTTCTTGGCAAATTCTTTTTTGTTTGTTGTTTTTTGTTTGTTTGTTTGTTTGTTTTGAGACAGGGTCTCACTGTCACTCCAGCTAGAGTGCAGTGGCGTCATTATAGCTCACTACAACTTCAAACTTCTGGGCTTAAGTGATCCTCCTGCCTCAGCCCCCTGAGTAGCTGAGACTATAGGTACATGCCACCATGCCTGACTAATATTTCCATTTTTTGTAGAGATGGGGTCTCACTCTTACTCAGGCTGGTCTCAAACTCCTGACCTCAAGCAATCCTCCCACCTTGGCCTCCCAAAGTGCTAGGATTACAGGTGTGAGCCACTGTGCCTGGCCCTTCTTGCAAATTCTTGAGCAAAAACAAAACACAAAAAAAGCCCACTTTTTATCACCGGCTAATATTCAAAGTGACCCTAATTTAAAACACCCAAGAAATAAAAATAAAATCATAAGGCCCCCAACCGACTCCCTCTTGGCCAAGGGACCCCCGAAAAACCTTGAAATTGGAATTGTGGCCATGACTGGATGGGAGGTCAGACGTGTCTCATTATACCCTCTCTGTTAACCACCATTAGGCTTTCTTCCCACAGGGCTAAACAGAACCAGCCCTTGAACGACTTACTCCACCGCTGATTTCAATCAACTGCCTAATGCTGCTCCTCCCCTGTTTCAGTTTGGACACTACAACTGACCAGCATTCCTTCCCGATAAGGGACCACTGACCACGGAGCGGCTCTGACCAGTCTATGGAGGCTGCACAGTGAGGGTGTTTTGTCCTCTGCTTCACCTTTCGACATTAGAGGGCCAAAAACTCCACCCTGGATCATACTAACACTGCCATTTTTGTATCTGTGACCTACAAAGGGGCAAGAGGCTCAGCCGCACACGTGTATGTTTCTCCTGTCATAAATGTTCGTGACTCCTCGCATGGCTTGTTAAACGTGTGCACCGACCACGGTGCCCAGCATCGGTGCCCATTCCCTGTGCAGTTCCCTCTGAGTACACGTTCTCAGCTTCTGCCCAAGGCTACCGTTCCCAGACTGGCAGAATGGCCACCTTGCAGGCTGCAACCCTCAGGAGAAATGAAGCTCTCTTTTCCAAATTCATGAACCTTGTCATTCTTCAACGATACACCAATATATAAATTCAAATCAGAAGGATTTTCGTTAACTGCTTCCCACAGAAGTTAAGTTCTGCTCAAAATAAATCATACACAAATATTACTGTGATACGAAGGATGATGTGATCAGTTCTATGAGAGTGTAAGGACTCTAAGCAGCATCTTTCCAATCTTATATCAAAATAATATTAAGAGCATGTCTGATCATTTGGATGTTTAAATTTACACTTCCCTAGTATAAAAAATTTTGTAAAACAATGACTTACTTTTCTTACCATGACTTTGACCTTGTCTTTCAACTGTAGTCATTTCCTGCCTACAAGGAAAGAGATAGTAACATGAGATACTCCACCTTCTCAGAAGCTGAAAATGCACTTCAAAGAAGCATTTGGTTGCCCTTAACCTAAGGTCATTTTAGGTTTACAATGCAAATGTTAAATATAATTAAAACCCTACTTACTCTACTCCTTTCTGAAATACTCAAAAAATCTATGAAAACAATGAAAAGTGGAAAATAAAACTCTATATATCCTGAAGCTAAGGAATTACTAGATTATCAGACCATGTGTAGTATCACATGTATGGAAAACACATGTGTAATACAGTGGAATTTAGAATAATTCAAGGGAGAAGATTGAAAGTCTTGAAATTTATTTCTCAGCTGTTCTTGATGACAGTATATAAATCTTCAAAGGAAAATGAGAGGGTCCCACTATTCTAACTATCAACTTAACAGTGACAGACATTAACAAGTGTGGGCCAGAGATGAAAGAAATAGAGATTATCTCGATAGGGACACAATCCCACACCACAACAGAGAAGGGCCAACACACATGTGGCCAACAACATAGAACAGAGACATGCCTAAGCATAGGGAAGAAAAATACTTGGTGAGAAGGTATTCTAAAACAATATAGCAAAATCAAAGCTGGGATCTTAGCTTATTTCTCTTCTGTTCCCTCCTTAAACATACACACATGTGCGCGTGCACATACACACTCACACACACACAATTTTATCTCACAAATGATCTGCTTCCAGTTCAAGTACGAAGCACAAAGTTACAAAGATGAACTGGATAACAAAAAAACAAAAATAAAGCCAAAAAAAGCAGGAACAATATTTCAAAGGCAGATAAATAATATCTGTTTATTAGTGTTAATAATTAGTGTTAATAGAAATATCAATGGAGAATAAAAGTGGGCTGGCATAAATCAGGAAAACAATTTCGAGGAATGACAAATCTTTAGAGAAATTATAACAACATTAAAAGTATCAGTAAGTCCTTCTAAAAACAGAGCAGTGGTATGCAAAGTATGTCTGAAATTAAAATTAAATGGTAGAAACCTAGGAGGTAGAATGGTTAGAGAAAGGATGATAATTATAAAAAATGAAGGTTTGAAATACATGTAATTACTATGTCTAGAAATGAGAACCAACAAATGAAAGTATTCAAAAATATAATGACAGAAAAGTTACAAAATAAACACTTGAATCTGAAAATTGATTTCACAGGGGAAAAAAGATTATATGAAACACTGAGATATAGTGACTATGGTTAGTAGTAATGTATCATATACTTAAAATTTCCTAAGAGAGTAGATCTCAAGTGTTCTCATCCTCCCCCACAAAAAAAAATTGGTAACTATTCGATCCAGTTATCCCACTACTAGGTATCTACTCAAAGGAAAAGAAACCAATATGTCAAAGGGATATATGTACTCACATGTTTATTGCAGCACTATTCACAATAACAAAGACATGGAATCAACCTAAGTGTCCACCAACAGATGAATGGATAAAGAAAATGTGGCGTATACACACAATGGAATACTATTCGGCAATAAAAAAAGAATAAAATCACATCATTTGCAGCAACATGGATGGAACTGGAGATCATTATCTTAAGTGAAATAAGACAGGCACAAAAAGAGAGATATCACATGTTCTCACGCATATGTGGGCCCTAAAAAATTGAACACAGGGCGGTAGAGAGTGGAAAAATAGACTGGGAAGGCTGAGTTGGGGTTAGGGGACAGGATGAAGAAGAAGGGCTTAAAGGGTGCAAACATACAGTAAGATAAAAGGAGCAACTCAGTGTTTGATAACAGAATAGAATGACTACACCTAACAAAAGTATATTGGACTTGGGTAAGGGACACCCTGAATACCCTGAATTGATCACTACACATTATATACATGTAACAAAATTTCTATGTATCCCATAAATTAGCACAAATTTAAAAAGGTAACTGGATGAAATTATGATAGGTATATTAATTTGTTAACATGTTTGAGTGTAGTAATCATTTTACACTGTATACATACATCAAAACATCATCTTGTACACCTTAAATACATTCTTGTGGGTATACCTCCATTCTCTAGCTGAGAAGTCTGGGCCATCGTAAGCCCCTTCCACTAATGACTTGGTTTTGCATATATTTTCCCCATGGGTGTTAAGGATTCATATTCAAAACATTTAGAATCAGTATGAAGCAAAGAAAAAGAAAACATGAAAGGTAACTCAAACAAAATAGTACGTTAATTTGTCTCCGCTGAAAACAAGTAGGAAAAATAACAGAAAATATCTAAATATATAATTAATAAAGTTTCTCTAATAGATAAATTTCAAAATTATGATCCTTGAACAAAAGATTGCATAATATATTTTCAAAATCCATGGGCATAAGAAACATAATGATAGCTAGTATTTATTGAGTGCTGGTACCACCCAACCACTGTGCCAATGAATAGGCATTGATTTTTTTTTTCACAAACACAATCTAGAGTTCTAGTATTTTAAGACTACTTTACATACGAAGAAGCCAAAATTTAGAAAATGTAAGTAACTTGTCTCAAAGTTGATATATATGACAAAGATGACTTTAATAAAATTCACAAAACAGAAATAACACAGACCACACAGATACTGATAACAATGAAATAAAATTAAAATTGTATGTAAGAATATAAAACAATGTTTGAAATCAAAAACTACTGAGACTCAAGAAGAAATTAAAAGCAAAGTTGCAAAATATTGGAAAATAACAATATTTCCTTTAGTGACACATAGGATACAGATAAAATATTACTTAGAGGAAAGTTTATACTCTTATATGCCTCCATTGTTAAACAAGAAAAACTGAGAACAAAAAAATTAAGTTTTGAGCTCAAAACAAGTAGAATAGCAATTCTAAAAAAACAGGGGAAGCAAAAATGAGAATTCAACAAAGATAAAAGCAATGATACCATGACAGCCTGGAAAAGGCAAAACAGAAATCGATCAGTGGCTCCTGGGGTTGAAAGGGAGGCGGGGCCGATGCAAATATTCTAATCTTGATTGTGGTGGTGGTTACATGACTGTGTATGTTTTTCTAAACTTACCAAACTGGATACATAAAAAGGGTGAATTTTACTGTACTATGCCTCTATAAACCTTAATGTTAAAAGCTAAATGACTTGAAAGAGCTCATCCTGTCCTTTCTATAAATATGTTTAAAGTTATGAATTAAATTAATGATATTCTGGTAAAAATAAAATAACCAGAATTGACTCAGGAAGATACAGAGAATGTAACTTTATACAAAAGGCATCATCTTGTGAAATCAGCTGAAAAGCAAACAGACTTCAGTTCTAGCCCATGGAACACATACACATTTTACTGCAATCGACTAAGACAGTCAAACAGTTCAGCTCTTCCTCACCACGTCGACTGGTTAAAATTCCATGAGTCCCACCCATAAAATTTCCTTGGGTGGGAACACCCTAAAGATATTTAATTTCTCTTCATTTAGTCATTGTCTGTTTGTAAGAAAGACTTGCTGGCATTTAAAAATGTTAACACTTCTTTAATAGGAAAGAATTAGAGGCCGGGCGCGGTGGCTCAAGCCTGTAATCCTAGCTCTCTGGGAGGCCGAGGCGGGCGGATTGTTTGAGCTCAGGAGTTCGAGACCAGCCTGAGCAAGATCCAGACCCCCGTCTCTACTAAAAATAGAAAGAAATGATCTGGCCAACTAAAAATATATATAGAAAAAATTAGCCGGGCATGGTGGTGCATGCTTGTAGTCCCAGCTACTCGGGAGGCTGAGGCAGGAGGATCGCTTGAGCCCAGGAGTTTGAGGTTGCTGTGAGCTAGGCTGACGCCATGGCACTCACTCTAGCCCAGGCAACAAAGTGAGACTCTGTCTCAAAAAAAAAAAAAAAGAATTAGAGAATAACTTCCAGTGCAGATCTCCTATTAGATGTGATGAAACAAAAGCTTAGTTTAAATGTCTAGTCGATGCCTTAATTAAATGCCTAAGTAAATATTTACATTATATGCCTAATTTAAATGCCTACATTTAAAATCTAGTTTTAATGACACTATACGGAACTGATTCTGATGGGTGCCTGAGAGGAGATTAAGAACATCACCAGATCCAAATCGTATCATACAGGAGGGTGACAAAGAGTCACTGAACAGGCATAGCCTCTCCACTGTCCCTGAGGGTTGACAAATCAAGTGAATTCTTTTCTTTGTGTGGAGAAAATTTGGTGAAACATTTGGGAGGTGGCTGATATCTGCAAACATCCTTTTGCATCATCAACAAGTACGCGGCCCTTGTCCTCAATCTTCCACCCCGCACACAAGGTAAGAGAAGACTGTCTTGGTGTCTATCTTCTCAAAGATAGATGAAACGATCAGGAACGAGGTTGAGTGAAAAGATATGAAAAGCCCACAGTTAACAAACAAGGGAAGGTGGTTCCGTCCATCTAAGCCAGGGCAAGATATCAATGTCTCAAGATCTGCTGGTTTTCCACTGTTTTTTTCTTTTTTCCACTGAGTATTTTGCAAGGGTTAGGCAACAGATATACACTAGTAAGTGAAACAGACATGCCTTAAAGAGTGCCTTAAAGAGTATGTAGCCTATAAAGGGAGATAGACTATAAAAAGCTAAAATGACATACAGAGTTGCAAGTTGAAATAAAGGCCACAGCAAATATAAGCAGGGTGCAGTACCGGGAAACCATGGAGGGCAGAAGCAAAGTCCCTCCATAATCAGTCAGGGAGGTCTTTTAGAGGAGGCACGAGCGCCAGCACCTCCAGGAGACCCTGCCCATCTGTCCAAGCGTGGACAACCACGGGAAAGACTGCGCAGTGAAAGAGCAGCACGTGCCAATGCCCTGAGGTGAGGGTGAGCTTAGTGGCCTGAAGAACATAAAATGAGAGCAGCATGCCTGGAAGAATGTGGGCACAGGTGGAGGGTGAGGACTGAGATTGGGGAGGTATGCAGGAGTCAATCCTTCGAGGATTGCAGGCCCTGGTGAAGAGTCTGGAGTTCACTCTGGATGCAATGGAGAACCATAGAATGGTCAAACAAGGAAAAGACACAGTGAGACTTATGTTTTCCAAAGATTATTCTGGCTACTCATGAGGCATAGGTTGGAAGTATGGCCATTGCAAACAGCCAACCGGAAACAAACCTTCTTTGATCTAGGTCTGTGTTCCCACACTTGCTGTATACAGCCAGTAAGAAACAGAACATGTACACTAATACCCTGTCTCTCTTGTTTAGATACAGTCACCGTCCAACCTGCTGCCAAGTCATAGAGGTCACCCCCAAAGAACCCTATCACTGTGGCGCTAAGAAGTCTTACTTCTCACAGGACAGAGATTCTCGAAGTAAATCTTGGAGGAAAAAGTTCCAATATGCTCTGTTCTTACCGTTTTCTTTCCACATCTGGGTTTACCTTCCCGAGCTCCTTTTGATTCCCTCCCAGGCAACTATATGGAAACACATAGGAAGAAAGAGAGATTGTTACTGCCCTCCAAATTGTTTCCCCTTCTTCTCCAGCTTTCCCCACCATTAAAACCAAACCTGGATTTTCTTTTTGTCAAACTTCTCTTTCCTTCAGAATCGACAGGCAGTCACAGATACACATTTCAGAAATTAGCCACAAAGACCAGGCTTACAATGGGACAAAATGCCTATAGTCTGACCTTTGATTCTCCCAGTCTGTAATTAACAATCAGGAAGGCTCCAGGCTTTGGATGTATCATGATCAGGCATGCAAACTTCCTGAATCTCCACAAGAGGTGAGAGGTGCCAAGATGGTATAAAGACACTTACAACGGGGAGGTGCAGCTTCTCCAACAACCATAGACAGGACCAGCAGCTCGTACACAGCCTTGTGGAGAATGGGGCTGTTACGCTTGGCCCCCTGAGCTGGAGTAAGCCTCTCTGGACTCTACTGTGTGTGGTCATCCGTGCACAGATAGGGCGTTGCAATCTTTACCCACACTCAGAAAAGTTTACCTTTTGCATGTTACTCTTGGTGTTTTCCCATCAACTATCATCACCCTTATGATAATTAAGCAAACACTAAATGAGAAAGTCAGAGAAATCAAGTGATTTGCATGGTTAACACAACAGTAACAGACCAAAGCTTGTGACTCAGTTTACCAACTTTCTACTCCACCGGTTGTCCAAACGTAGCATTTCTTTGAGCAATCTTTTCCCTCTAACCTCACATCCCCAACACTGGTCTGTCTTCCTGCTTCTACGTAGGTCTGCATGTGAAATATTTCAGACTGTGGGCCTTACTCTGCCTACCAGCAATATTCAGGGAAAGCATTTGGAACCAACACTGAGGAAATGCCTTAACAGGGCTGCAGAATAGAATCTATTAAATACAAAGTAAATTACATTTACAGAGGAGGGACCCTTTTCATAGGTTGAGTTCTGATGTAGATACTTTTATATAACAATCACAAGCATGTCAAATCTAGATGTTAGTAATTATCTGACTGTGTAGACTGCAAATCAGGTAAACTGTAATTTCAGTGTCCCCTGCCTTCTCTTCTTTTTCTATTTCCCTGGAGTCCAGTTTTCATACGATTCTGTCTTCCTAAACTGGTCTATGAAGAAAGAATCTGGTAAAATAATTCTCCTTGAGGTTCTTAATGAGTCACTGGCTTATTCATCCAAAGGATGTTTGTATTTTAAAGTTAAAAGCATGACAGGAAAGTATTAATACTTAACATTAGTAGGGACCTAATAGGAATTCCATGTCATTAATATTACTGAACAGAACTGGCCACTAAATTCCACCATATATAAAGCTTTTTTTTTTAATCAAGAAGAATTCAGATAATGTCAGGCCATAGGTGATGCACAAAAATTTGTGACTGAATTAATAAACCAGCTAATACTCTATTATTTTAAAGAAAAATAGTCATTATATTAAGTTTTAAAATGTATCTTGGCCAGAGTATTGAGATTATAGGTAATTTTTCCATATCTTCTGATTTTTCCTTTTTTTTAATTTTCCAAATGTTTGAAGTTAACTTATGACTTCATAACTCCACAAAGAAAGTCTTAATAAATACCCCTCAAAATCAACAATTTGCACCCTATTTCTCCAACCATCAAGCAGTAAAATTAAAAATCAATAATAAAATTATAACTAAAAATGTACATGCCTAGGTACAAGTAATATACTAAGTAATCCTTATGTTAAAGAAGGAATCATAAAGGAACTTCCTAAAAACAAATAATAAAATAACACTAGCTACACAAGACCATTTGAAGGATAAAGTGAAATATAAAGAAAATACCTTCATAAAAAACCACAAATGATTAATAATGACAAAGTAAGCATTTATCTTAAGAAGTTTGGAAACAGGAAAAGGAAACAACAAAAGTTGTGGGTAGAAATAAATGTGACAGTGAACCAAACATTAGCAGAGAATAATATCAGTGGGATGGCACAAGTCTGGCAAGACCAGTTAAGGAAATAGGGAAGGGGACCAAAAATAAAATGAAAACAGAAAATTCAGGATAAGTACTGCAGACCTAAAACAAATATTATGAAAAATTATATAATAAACATGACTTAAAATGGATAATATCTTGGAAAGAATATAATAAAATGTGCACATAAATAACATCAGTAACTCAAAAAATTCTAGCTCACATAGTTCTGTGAACTAAAATAAAATTTGAGGCTCACCCCCGCCCCCACCGGCTGACTGAATGGACCCCCCCCTCCTGGTCAAAGGAATATCCTAAAACTAAATTGCCTCCCAGGAGGAGGGAGGTCAGAAGTGCCTCATCATGTCCCCCTCCCTTCTTGGGGACATCCTTTGTTACCCATTAACAAGCTTAAGGGTATGCAAGACAAACCTACATACAGGCCCTCAATTTACACAACAAATCTATGTCCGGTGGCTTGTCTCTGATAAACAGCAACTATGTTAAAGCATTCCAAGCGTTTACACAAAGCTTCATGTCTTTAACCAATTACAAGCCAAAGAATCTTTAAACCCACCTATAACCTGTAAACCCCACCGCCCCCCTTTGAGATGGCCCACCTCTTCTGGCCAAGCCAATGTATGATTCCCACGTATTGATTTATGACTTTACCTGTAACCCCTGTCTCCCTGAAATGTATGAAACCAAACTGGAACCCAGCCACAGCGAGTCCACTTGCTCAAGGCCTCTTGGGCGTGGCTCCGGGTCATGATCCTCAAATTTGGGTCAGACTAAATCTCTTTAAAATTATTTTACAGAGTTTGATTTCTTTTCCGTTGACAGTTCCATACATAATTTTATCAAATTTCAAGTGACAAATACACCCTCTGTCATACAAGATGTTCCAGAAAGTACAAAAAATGTAAAATGATTCCAAACCCATTTAATGGGATTGGTGCACTTTCATTCCAAAATTAAATAGAAGACAAAAAAATCACCAGCCCAATTCAACCATGAAAATGGATGCAATAATCCTTAATAAAACATGAGTTAACTAAATCTAAAAGCTCAGTAGAAACAACACACATCGCAAGCAAGTGGTTTTTATCCCAGAAATTCCAGGATAGCTCCTCAGCTTTAAAATCTGTTAACATGATGAACCACTTTAGAAGTCTAAAAGAATTATGAGGTTATCTCAATAGCTCAAAAAACGCATTTGGTAATATTTAGCCCCGATTAACAATAAAATTCTTGGGCGCGGCGCTGCGGCTCAGCGGGCGCGAAACCCCGGCCGCGGCGAGGGAGCGGGGCGGCTGCGTGGCGAGGGGCGCACGCGCGGGCAGAGGCGACACCGCCACCCCGCCCCGGCTGCAGGGACCCGCGCTTGCGTCGCGCACCGCGTGGAGCAGCCGCTGGCTCCGGGACTGCCCCGCCTCGCGACCCCTCCCCGCACCAGCGCCCCGCGCGCCCGCGCCCCGCGCCACCCTCGGCCCGAGTGCCCGGCGGGGTGGCGGCGGCCCGAGCGGCAGCCGCAGCAGGAGCCCGCGTCCAGGATGAAGTTCCAGGCCCGTGGGACGCGCACCGCGCACCGCCAGCTTCCAGAAGCGGCGGCGGAGCGAGCCGGAGGGCGAGGCGCGTCGGCGAGCAGCAGTCGGTGCCAACCCAGGGGACTGTCCCGGGAACGGAGACGACGAGGAACCGGGCGGTGCCCCGTGAAGGGAGTTTCTGCGGAGTCTGGAGTCAAAGGAAAATTAGGCAGACCCCCGGGCATATTTGAGAAGCAAGACCGAAAGCACAGAACGTATGTTTATGTTCTTACAGGCACTGAAATAGAGGAAGATTGGGAAGATTCTATTAATGTCAGAACAAGAGAGAGTCGTTCAAAGTAGAAGATGCAAAGTTCTCCGGTGTCACACACCTGTACGTGCAGAAACTCTGGAAAAGCTAAAGCGAGATTGTTCCCAACCCAGTGGAAATTCCGCCGTCCCTTCCCTTGCAGATAACAATGCCTTGCCTGTAACTTCTGCGCAGCCCTCCGGGTCGCGTCTAGCATGACAACCGGGAAGACCTCTCCCACCCTGTCAGCCAGAGGCTCCTTTGTTTTCTTTGGCAAGCATCTGAATGACGCTTGCAAACTGTCTGAATTTGCCAGCCAGGCTTTTCAAACAATGTGTACGTTTTTCAGTTGCTTTCCAATCTCCTTTTTAAAAAAAAAAAAAATAGTTTTAAGATATTTCAATAAGCCAAAAAACCATGTGGAATTTTTTTTAGACGCCTTAACTGTGCCCCTTACCTTGTGTTATTTTGGTTATTTTTCACAGGGTTTTTTTCAGTTAACTCTACATTTGACATCAGTTTGTGGTTTATTTTGTCAGATCAAATTACTTGTGGGTATATTTTCCCCCATAATTTTCTCACTCACAGCATTAACATACTCAACAAAGCCTTCTGTGGTGGGAATTAATGAAAAATAGTCTTAATATTAAAGAAATACATCCATCCCAATCTTGTTTTATAGGACCACAATTTTAATTGAGAAATTGTATATTTGGGCTATTTCTGTACGATCCAGTAACTATTGTGTCAAAGGATTTAATTTGCTATTTTCGCGAATTTGTTGACTCATTTGTCTGAATTTTCACAACTAGTATGTCACTAGCTACCAGATATGACTATTTCTCCTTTAACTCAATGGTAGTCTAACATAAACTATAACTCTCTACAGTTGGTGACTTTTAGGGAAATGTTAGCAAAATGCATGTGGTAAGTTCCACTTATCATGAAAACTATATTCATGGAATTTGATTTAGCCAATTCCCATTATCTGTAATCTCCCTTCATACAGTATACCTTGGAATCATTAAATAAGATTTTAATAAATTCAGTTATAAATAATTGTTTTGATTAGAGTAGTATATATGCGTAAACATAGTACTTAGCCCTCAAACTAATCTATGTATTCACAATGCTATCCCAATCCAAATTCAAGCTGACATTTTTGATAGAATCCACAAATACAGTTTCAAATATATATGGGAGGATAAAGTCCTCAAAGTACTAGCTCAGTTTCTAAATAAACACTAAAGAGGGTGTGTGCTGGACATGTTGATGGGCAATGTCAAGATCCATTTCACCCTTGCCAGGCAGAGAGGCTGGAAGGCAGCAATGACCTGCCTCTGACTCATTTGCAGCTAGTAACAGGCTGCAAGTTACGTGCTGCCCAGGCTTCCAGGAGGCCTTTGCTGTTGCTCTGATAGGCAGGGTCAGAGCAGCAGGGACTTTCTCTGCATCCGTGTTCTAGTGTCCATTCTCCAGCCTCCTCTCACACCCCAGCTGTGATCTAAATGACTAACAGAGATCGAGATGACCTGTTGGGAATGCATTTATTTTCACTGAATTTTCTTTTCATTTTGGGTGTTCCTGATGAATTTCAGCTCTTTACCATCACTTCGTTGGGGCTCAGAAAACACCACCTCAAATGAAGGCCTCAGAAGCAGCTGTCTGTGACTCTCCCACCCTCTGTCTCGGGCCCTCATTCTCCCGCAAGGCCTGCCATACAAGCTAGAATCCCTCTTCTCCAAGGTGGATCATAGAAACCAGGACCCCTTTTCCCCACAGCCAGCCATAAAACCTAACAATACTACTCTCACTTTCCCCCTGCCTTTCTGCATAAAACCTGACCATAAAGAAATTATCTGACTTACCTTGTTTGGCTGCAGGCCGGAAGACCCCCATTCCAGAGAGGGCCCTGCCCCACACACAGAAGGAAGGATGCTGCTCAGAGAGGCCAAGAAGAATCTAGACAGGCCTTGCTGGGTTTCCCCACCCAGTCTATTAGCACTAGATCAGACCTTTTTGTTCAATCATGTTTCTACATGGCTGTCCATACTTTGTTGAACCTCAGCATAAAAACAGACAGTTTCCCCTGTATCTTTGAGTCCTCATTCTGAGGCTCCTGTGTGACACGAAACTATGATCAAATAAACTTGTGTGCCTTTTCTCCCATGGATCTGCCATTTGTCAGCAGAAACGTTACCAGCAAAGCTTTGAGGGCAAAGGGGAAGTTTTCTTTTTGCCCCTACATCTTGTTTGGTATATTTTAAGAACTTGTTAGCTTTATCTATCTCTGCCATTCCACCATACCCACTGAAGAAAGACATTTCTTCCTAAAATATAGGCCACTACATTTTTCTCTGGCTCAGAAATGTTCACTGCTTTGCCACTTCCCATGTGCCTTTGAAGACCCTTCCTCATCCAACCCCCAATCTCATTTTCAGTTTTTCTCCTACTAGATCCATCTTTGAACAATATGTTCCAGTTATTGGCAATGAATTTTCAATTCCTGAAAAACCATACACTTCAAACTCTTACACATTTTTACAGGTTGTACCTTCAATTTCAAAAGTCTTTTCCCACTTTGGTAAGTCTGCCTAACATTTATAGCACAATCCAAATGGCAGTTCCTCCAACATGCCCTTCCTGCCATCCCAAACCAGAATTAGTCATTCCTTCCTCTGGTTTCTACAGCGCATTGCTTGTGTTTCTAACTGGAACACATCAGCATCTGCCTTATCTGAAAAAGAGGCCTCTGTGGTGGACTGGAAATGACAGATGACTTGACATTATAAATTACATGCTAGTTTCATCACTTTATAGCAAACATGACTTTGACAAGTTTTAATCCTCTCTCAGCTCTAATCATCGCAGATATATGATCTCTATTGATTTAAAGCTATAGCAGAGTGGTTAAGTGCAATGTTCTTTGAAGAGACCTATCCTTTTTTCCCCCCTATCTATTTTTAAAACCTGCTTCCACAGCCATTTTCCCTCTATGTTTAATTTTTTTCTCGAGGTCAAGACCATTGTCTCATATAGGCTTTCCATAAATATTCATTAACTTTAAAGGGGGAGGAACACATTTCATCAGGGCACGTGTTTGAATTCAACTGTCAGCACAATTCTGCCATTTTTCCTCCATCTACTACCCTCAGAGTCATTCCATCCTACACTTTGATGGCTCTTCTCTACCCATGGACCCTTAAGCTCTTTAAGAAATAGGAGGTTACTAAATGACTAAATGGCCTGGGTGCGGTGGCTCATGCCTGTAATCCTAGAACTTTGGGAGGCTGAGGCCAGAGGATAGGATCACTTGAGGCCAGGAGTTTCAGACCAACCTGAGCGAGAGCAAGACCCCATCTCTACGAAAAATAGAAAAATTAGCCAGGCGTGGTGGTGCACGCCTGTAATCCCAGCTCCTCGGGAGGCTGAGGCAAGAGGATCGCTTGAGCCCAGGAGCTTAAGGCTGCAGTGAGCTATGATGACGCCACTGCACTCTAGTCTAGGCAAAAAAGCAAGACCCTATCTCAGAAAAAAAAAAAGACTAAATGGAGAAATCAAGGGACAGCAGTGAATCTTTAACCAGGCCAAGTGAGACGGCGTGACCTCTCAGGTGTGGAGAAGACAACCTGCAAACTTATAAAGACAACTTCTCTGATTGTGGCTGGATGATCAAATGCATCTGCAGTGCAGGCAGGAATGAATGACCTACTGGATCAAGTGATTTTAGGTAGTGATGAAAGTATAGAGATTGGAGTGGCAAAGCTCAGAACAACCAGTGGTGGGAGGTGGAGTGGTCATGAGGTGACCCAGCCGCTCTCACTGACTTCTCGTCCCACTCACCTCCCCGTCCCACTATTCACCATGCTCAGACCTGGCTCAGGGGCTTTGCCTGCAGTCTGTCTGTCTGGAGGCAAATCCCCCAGATCTTGCCTAACCTGCTCACTCTCGTTATCCAGGTCTTTCCTCAGAGGTCAGGTCTCCATAATATACACGCACACCCTTGACACACATACCTGTCGGCCACACTCCAAGCCCTCCCTCGGCTATATTTTATTTATAGTATTTATCAGAATTGCATAATTTTTGTTTGTTTTTGCCTTCTCCCTGCTGGAATAAACTCCATGCAGTAGAATTCTTCCATCTTACTCTCAATTGTATCTGCGCTGCATTTGAATAAGCTCCTTGCGAGCCAAATACCTCCCATGAAATGAAATAGGCTACAGCAGAGTGACTATAGTTAGCAACAGTGTGTGTAAATTTCTAAGTAGCAGAGAGAAGTTGAAATATTCCTAACACATAGAAATGGTAAATACTCAAGGTGATGGATATGCCAAATACCTGGACTTGATCATTCTTGCACATTCTGTGCATGCAACAGAATATCACATGTACCCCATAAATGTGTACAAATATTAGGTATCAATAAAAAGTATTGGCAAAAAAAGAAATATATAGCTTAAGAATCTGAAAACAAAGTCAACTTCAGAGGACTAAACTAGTTAAATAATAGCTATCACTGGTTAATCGCCTACTATGTTCCCACTGACATCTATGCACTGTTTCATTTAATCTTTACAACTAATCCTAGAATCTGACAATATTCTTATTCCCGCTTTGGACATGGGACAGTGAGCCAAGGACACAAAGGAACTCGTCCAGGATTACAAGAAAAGCAGGACCATGATCAAACACAAAAGATGCAATTCTGAAGCCCAAGCCCTTAACTACTACTCTAGATACTGCGACTGTCGCAGGCAGCCCCTGTGACAGGTGTGGAGGGGAGTCACCCACCTCAACACCTGTGCCCACCTGCTCCAGAGCAATCACACTCCACCAGGGACAAAAGTCTGCGTGTTGAGAAAGGGCTTAACCGACCTCTGGTATGGAGAAGGAAGTCCGAAACGCTGGCACTTGGCAGTGTGTGCGCAGCACTGTCCCGCGAGGGGAATTGCAGGGCACAGAAAGAGGGTCCAGGAAGTCAGACCGCAGGCCAGTCAGTGAGCGCGACCCAGCCCCTCAGCTACCTGTGCACTAGGGACACTGAGTCTAAAACATTTTGCAGCCTGTGTCCCAAGGAGTTTTTATTCTAGTAGAGGGAGACATACATCAAAGTATATACAATTAATCAATAAATGAAAGTAATGATAAGCTTATACAAGAATGGTAAGAAGAGGGTGGCATTTGTACTGGAACAGATTAATTTGGCTTCATGATTTTTTTTTTTTTTTGCTTTTTTGTATTTCGAAAAATTTAGCAGGTACAAGTGTTTTTGTTGCGTGGATAAAGTGTGCCGTGGTGAAGTCAGGGCTTTCAGAGGTTTCAGGATTTCTTAAGTGAACTTCTCATCAGAGTAGATCTCAAGTGTTCCCATCAGCAACAGCAACAAAAAACTATGTGAGATGATGGACTGATTAATTAATTTGATGTTGGTGATCATTTCACAATGTATGTATGTATCAACACATCATATTGTAACCCTAAATATATACATTTTTATTCATCAATCATAACTTAATAAAGCTGGAAAAAAGTATCTAATTTATTCAAAAAAAGAAAGAAACTGTCTACTGTCTTTTTTCTCTGCTTGATCTCTAAGCAGTGTTGCTAACCTGCCTTCCTAAATTTGCTGAAACATGGAGTGCTCCCAACAGAAAGCACTCATATTTTACTTACTGGGAATAAAATCTCTCCCATGACCCACTATTAAGTGCAGCCAGTTATGTGGTCTATTCACTACTTAATGTCGTATTTTTCCAAGCTCATAGTAAATGAGGATAGCAATAACAACAACTTCATAGGGTAGTTATGGAAAAGTCATGAGATAATCCTGTGAACGTCTTACCACTGTGCCTGGCAGAGAGAAACCCTAAGTTAATTATCAGCTGCTATTATTAGTGCAAACTGAATACTTTGCTAAGCCCTGACAGTTTCTTGAGTCCTACTGAATCTGGCTGCCTTGAAGTATGTGAATATGAAGAAGAGGGAAAAGACCCTGAGCTGTGAAGGTTTCACTCAAGGATGCCACCTACAAGACCTTCTGGAACAATGTCCTACTCTTTCTTCTTCCCATCTTCCTGGATTTTAAAACAAAACCAAAATCCAGCAAACAGGCTTCTCCAGAAAGTGAAATGTAGGAACCTAAGCAAGATTAAGAACTGAAGACTAGAATGAGAAGGGGTCTTTGCAACCACTGATTTTAGCAAACTAAGACACTTCCATCTCTCTGAGTCTAAATGTCTTCATTTACAACATGGTTGAGTTGAATCTGCATCCTCTTGCTGCTTTAACTTTTATAAAGTATGTGCAGTTCATGTTTGTTCCCAAAATATCAGAACATGGTCACAGTTATAAGTGGGGATCTTAAAAATCAATGCAGAGAGGAAAACAGCTAAAAACCGAAAGCTCCTTTAAATCTCAGCAATCCAAAGATTATTTTATTCTCTCCTTCCCTTGATTTCAATGAGAATTACATGTTCTTAAAACCAGAGAAAAAAACATTTTTCAAGATTCTTCTTTCTGCAGAGCATTAGCAAGGATTTCAGGAATTTCAAAGAATATAAAATGCATGGTCCTTGTGGTCAAAGAGTCCATAATATAAAATATTTATACACATGATGCTCATGAATGGAATCATGGCAGTAGGCAGAATATGTCTGGAGTCATTAATGTATATAAATCATCTACAAGTCATAAAATATTGAAAGAATAATTTCTGGCAGCAGTCAGAAAGACATAGCATTTGACCAGGGCATTGCAGAATGAAAATTCTGACAAGTAAATGTAGCTGAGAATGAACTTGGAGCAACAGGTCTATTAGCCAAGACACACAGGCTTGAATTTAAAACATTAGCAGTTGGTCAGGTTGAAAGGGGTATAAAGATCAAACAACATAGGAGGGCTGTCTGGAAAGTATCCAGCCATCGTTAATGTAATAAATGTCTCTCTTTTTCATATTACATGCCTGCATACTTTCCGGACAGCCCGCGTATTTAATTAAACTAACTGAGCACATTCATTACATCCCTGCTTTATGATGCACTCTAGAGAGGCACAGGGGTTGCAAAGACACATCAAAGCAGCATGTGCTTTTGAGAGACTCACTGTCCGGTAAGAAACACTTAATTAGAGTGCTAAGCAAGATGATGGGGGCAACGTTCAAAGCGGTAAGACAACAAGAAGGGAGTAATTTCTCCGAATACGTAGGGCCTTACAATCCAAAGCAAGTGGTCTGCGCTTGAGGTGTTAGCTAATGGGGAGTGGATGTACCCACAGGGACACAGGAGTGATGTGATGAGTTTTGCGTTGGGCCGATCAGCCTAGTCATGCTGCACGCAAGACTGTCTGCAAGGGGTTTGGGAGAGCGGATGGAGGAGTGGGGTGCTGTACAGCAATCATTTAAAATTAAGCAGGATGTAAGAATGCACCTGTTACCTGTATGTGTTCTACAACTTGCAAAGCATTGAAGAGCGTAGAGCTAAACATCGCCAAGGAAAGGCATGACTCAAAGCGAAAGCATTTGAGAGCCTATTCTGCAGCTATAATTTTCAAGAACCTCACTGTTCAATCTCATACTGACCCATGAAGCTGATAGTGGGGAAAGTAAACCCTACACCCAGATGAGGAAGAAGAGGAGCAGAAAGATTCAAGTGACAATAGCCTCAGAGTGCCAGATAAAATACAGGATCCGCTGTTAAATTCGAATTTCAGGTAAACAATGGATACCTTTTTAGCATAAGAATGACTCACGCAATAATGCCCTAAATATTGCATGAGGCATGCTTACACTAAAAAAATGCATTTGTTTATCTGAAATTGAAATTTGACTTGGCATCCAGCATTGTTATTTTCTATATCTAGCAACCTGACATGGTCCAAAGCAAGGCCCGAGAAGGAGTCCACCGGGCGTTGCTCTGTGCTCTTAGAGGGTGCCATCTGTCTTCAGGCTCAACCTTCTCAAAGCACAACCTGCCTCACGGTTACGCGCGCATACACCCAGACTCCTTATCCCTCTTCGCTTTCTCCCAGGAAAGGCAGTGCCTAGAGTCAGGACTCACCTGAGTTTTCTCAGGAGATAATTTCCCATCGTCTCACGGGGACTTGCTTTCTCGGCTCCTGAGTTTTACTCCACTCGAGGTGGTCTTGTCCAAAGCACCAGCAGTCACAGTGCACACGGCGGGACGTTGCATCTGACCACTGGCTTGTGCTCCTGCCAGCCGCCAGCTGCCACGGGACTGGGCTTGGGGAGCAGGCAGAAACCGCTCTCGAGGGGAGGGGAGAGGGAAAATGTAAGTGTGTTCGTGCGTGTGTGTGTGTGTGTGTGTGTGTGTGTGCACAGCAGGGGGAATCAGGCTGAACCCAGGGAGTAAATCTAACACTCCAGGTCCACTTTGTTTCCAAGTAAATTTCAGTATTGCAAGACTAGATAGGGGAGGGACTTCCCTATTTCTCAGAAACCTGAGATCTCAAGACTCCCGATATGTTGTCCTCTTCCAAATACTCAAAGAGAAGGCCTCTTCTCAGGAAAAGAAAAAACAAAGCTAGAAATAAAATTTCTCTGCGTGGCTCTGGCCATGATAATTAAATCAAATGTCAATGTTCTTTCCTCAGAGGTCTGGTACTTCCAAAGACAAGATGGGAAAGAAAGAGAAAAAAGTATGAGGGTAGAAGGTTGATTGAGGTAGGTTAAAAAGTCATTGTTCTGGTCGTCAGCTCCACGGCCGACCCGACAATGGGGAAGGATGCAGGGCCTGACAGACCCACACGCACCATCTGGTCGCGCACTTCCTCCCCCACACCACCCACCAGAGCCGCAGAGCGCAAGCTGCTTCTAGCGATAATTTCAAGACCACAATATCAGGGGCAGAAGATTAGGGAACAGCTGACTCTGAGCTGTTGCAGTCAGGAGGGTGAAATAGCTTATTCATGGTGCCTCCCACCCGATGATGTGCACCACAAGTGGCTGCTTTTCTTTAGGTTCCAACCAACATGGTATCTGTTTGCTGCATTCTGAAACTATATGCTCATCTATCTATTCCAACTCTTGTTTTCCCAGTGTGGAAATCAGGACTGAGAAAGGACTGTTAACCTGCAGCAGAACTCAGGGGTCTAAAGTGCTTTATAGTCATTTATAAGCTTTGTATTATTTATTTATCAATTATACAGATAAAAATAACATATTGGAAGCAGGAGCGTCACACATCCCATTTCAGGTTTATGCTTTACCTAGTTCATATTTGATGACTTGTGTACCAAAGTGCTGCTTCACAAACTTCCATATGTACGAGAATCACCTGCGGATTCTGTTAACATACAGATTTAGAATCTGTTGAACTGGGCTCAGCGCTCTGCCTAACAAGCTCCCAGGTGATTCCACTCTAGCCAGCCCATTGAGTAGCAAGGCATGAAGCTGGCTGTTCTGCAATTGTGGTCCCTGCGTGTGTGTCACTGAGAACCTGTTAAAAATGCAAATTCTCAAACCCCACCTCACACCTGCTAAATCACAAACTCTGAGGGGTAGAGTCCTCCTGTTGCCTGCTAAAATTTGAGAACCACTGGCTGGATGGGTATAGTGGCTCATGCCTGTAATCCCAGCATTTTAGGAGGCCAAGGTAGGAGGATTGCTTGAGGCCAGGAATTCAAGACCAGCCTGGACAACATAGCGAGACCCCCATCTCTGTAAAAATAAAATGAACAGAGTAAATAGACAAACTACAGAATGGGAGGAAATATCCACCAACTATACATCCAACAAAGGACTAATATCCAGAATCTATAAAGAGCTCAAACAAATCAGCAAGAAAGAAACAACCCCATTAAAAAGTGTGCAAAAGACATGAACAGAAGTTTTTCAAAAGAAGATAGACAAATGGCCAACAAACATATAAAAAAATGCTCAACATCACTAATCATCAGGGAAATGCAAATTAAAACCAAAGTGGGATATCACCTTACCCCTATCAGAAGGGCCATTTTTAATAAGTCAAAGAGCAATAGATGCTGGCATGGATTCAGAGAGAAAGGAATGCTTGCACACTGCTGGTGGGAATGTAAATTAGTACAACCTCTATGGAAAATAGTATGGATGGAGATTCCTCAAAGAACTAAAAGTAGACCTACCATTCAACGAAGCAATCCCACAACTGTGTATCTACCCAAAGGAAAAGAAGTTATCATATCAAAAAGACACCTGCACTCAAATGTTTATTGCAGCACAATTCACAATTGCAAGGATATGGAATCAACCTATGTGCCCATCAACTGATACATGGATAAAGAAAATGTATATAAATGCACAATGGAGTACTACCCAGCCATAAAAAGGAATGACATAATACCTTTTGCAGCAACTTGGATAGAACTGGAGACAATTATCCTCACTGAAGTATCTCAGGAATGGGAAAACAAATGCCACATGTTCTCACTGTAAGTGGGAGCTAAATGACAGGTATATGTGGTTATAAAGTGGTATAATGGACACTAGAAACTAAGAAGAAGGGACAGAAGGAGGGAGATGAGTGATAACCAATTACCTATCAGATACAGTGTATGCTGTTCTGGTGACAGGTACACTAAAAGCCCTGACTTCAGCATTATACAATTCATCTTAGGTGACAAAAAACACTTGTACCCCCTAAATCTATTGAAATTTTAAAAAATAAATTTGATTAAAAACTTCTGTGGAAAGCAACATGGAGATACCTTAAACAGATACAAGTAGACCTACCATTTGATCCAGCAATCCCATTATTGGGCATCTACCCAATAGAACAAAAGACATTATATAAAAAAGACATCTGAACTCGAATGTTTATAGCAGCACAATTCACAATTGCAAAGATGTGGAAACAACCCAAGTGCCCATCAATACATGAGTGGATTAATAAAATGTGGTATGTGTATTCCATGGAGTACTACTTAGCTATAAGAAATAATAGGGGTATAGCATCTCTTATATTTTCCTGGATAGAGCTGGAACCCATTCTACTAAGTGAAGTATTCCAAGAATGGAAAAATAAGCACCACATGTACTCACCATCAAATTGGTTTCACTAATCATCACCTAAGAGCACATTTGGGAATAACACTAATCAGGTGTCGGGCAGATGTGGGGGGCAGGGGATGGGTGTAGACATACATAATGAGTGCGATGTGCACTGTCTGGTGGATGGACACGTTTGAAGCTCTGACTGGGGGGGGGGGGAGCAAGGGCAACATATGTAACCTAAACTTTTGTACCCCCATAATATGCTGAAATAAATTTAAAAAAAATTAAAAATTAAAATAAATAAATAAAAATAAATTGTAAAAATTACCCAGGCTCTGTGGTGTGCCTGTCATCCAAGCTACTCAGGAAGCTAAGGGGGGAGGATTGCTTGAGCCCAGGAGTTTGAGGCTGCAATGAGCTACCTGTGGTGCCCCACTTTGAGACATACTGCCTTTCGAGCCAAGCCAATGTACACTTTCTTCCATGGATTGATTCACGACTTTACATATAATCCTTGTCTCTCTGAAATGTACAAAACCAAATTGTAATACAGCCACAGAGTGTCCACTTGCTCAAGGCTTCTTGGGCATGGCTCTGTGTCATGGGCACATGTATTTGGTTCAGAATAAACTTATTTTAATTATATTACGGAGTTCAGGTTCTTTTTTGTTGACAAGATGGCACCCAACATTGGGCTCATGGGAGACTTAGGACTTAGGACCTCCCAAAGGAGTAGCCTGAACTCGGCACCAGATGCCAAAATGGCCCCCCTTTGGTCCCCTCACTCTGAGCTTCTCCTTTGGCAGACTGAAGGCCTCCTAAGTCCTGGACCTCCCACTCTTTACTGGTGGTTCTGGTTTATTCAGAGCTGTCAGTTCTTTTCCTAGGAAGTTGTTGTTTGGGGTCCTATTTGGAGGTGCATTCTGGAGGGTCTTCTCCATTGCCTCTTTCTCCCCAAATTAACCTCAATTGGCTTTTGTGAAAGAGGAAATCGAACTGTCCTGTTCATAGATAAATGAGAGACTTGAGTTACTCAGCTCCAAAGAGAAAGGGCATTTTATTCCTCCCAGCCAAAAGGTACCTGTGGGTGACCGGGGGGCCTGAGTGGGAGTTGCCTGGAGCAACTCCCTGTGGCATGAGTGGTCCTATAGGAAACCCCCCAACAAAATTAATTAAAAGAAGGCTTGACCAAGAAACACATATAAGAGCTGCTCACTCAGCATTTCGAGCCTTCTCAGAGGTGGTAGATGCCTGAAGAGAGAAACTGAGACACATGAGAAGGTGGGAATGACTCAGAGGGGAGACACTGTGGAGTCCCACCCACAATCAGCACACTCTGATCCACTACACTAAACCCCAAACTACAGTTCAGTTCCTTCTTTTCAATAAAAATGGGGAACAAATCCTCTAAAAATGAAGAAAGACAAGGAGAACAACCTCCTCTGGGTCCCCCAGTTGGTTTATGGCACCTCTACTTGCAAGTATTTGTGCAAATGGAAAGTTTCAAAGGAATGCCAGGTTTTCTAGGACTCCAGCTAGTTGTGGCCAATTCCTGTGCACATTTTAACTGAAGGGAAAATTATATCAAGGAAAACTCAGAGTTCAAATGGTTGACTTGCCACTATAAGTTAAAACGTTGAGTCTCTCAAGCTTTCTATCTGTCTATTTTCTTTTCTGCCTACACTGAACTTGCTAGCTTTACCAAAGATTACTAAATTCATGTGAACTAGAAAAGCATTTGGTTGAGATAAACTCAATGTTTATGGTATTACTAATTCAAGGCCACTTGGAAATGTTTCAGCCCATTTTAGCTAAAGTGTAAACACTGAAAACTCATTTTAAACTGAAGGAAAAAAAGGGGAAAAAAACATTTTTAAAAATCCAACTGCCATGGAAACAGTTTTACCCAAAGCTTTGCTCCACAGGCATTATTAGATTACCTATTAGGGCAACTAAAGTTTTGCCATGTGAACAATTTCCAGTTTTGTCAGAAAAAATTTAAATCCAGTCTTCTTTTGTACACTGGTGAGTTTGTATTATTATCTTATGGCTAGAGTGCTGAGCTAAAAGCTATTGGAACTTTGTGTGCGTGTGTGTGAGTATATATATTTAGATATGTTTTATATATGTATGTGTACTATATGTTGTGCATGCATGGTTTATAAATAAGGGAGTGCTCATAAATTAATTAAAGAAAACCAAATGCTTTTCTAGTTCACATGAATTTAGTAAGCTTTGGTAAATAACCTTGGTATTAAAAAGAAAAAATATTATTGGTAAAGTAAGAATAAGGATACTTTTAAATTGTCAACATACCTTTTTTGCCTGGGTTTACTGGATATTTTTATTGTTGTAAGGTGTCAGGGTTTGACACAAAGGTTACAAAACTATAAACCCAGCCAAAGACAAAATAATCTGTGTTTGTATGATTTTTTGATAAATAAGGCAAATTTAATGTTTTGGTCTAATAATAATAGCTAAATCTCCTGAGTTATCAGCAAAAAAACCCCATGTGTTTAAGATTCTTAATTAGGTCAAAATGTCAACATGCCTAAACAAAAATGTGTCAGTAAATTAGAATAAATAAAACATCAACTACATCAGAGCATGAAACCAGAAACTTATGGTCAAAGATTTATAAAAATATTTTGGTTTTGGTCTCTTAATCCTAGTTGCACATGCAATTTCTTCCACCACTTTCAATGTCGTTGGAAAGGGACACATAAAACGTGTTTCTAATTCATTCTATCTATCATCTGATATTAACAGTACTGTTAGGGATTCACAGCTGTCCTAGAAATCTTAGTTATGAGAGCTTAAATTGGAAGCTTTACTTTTCCCTTTGCTCTTGCCCACTCTTGATTTGTTCTTTTCTTTACAAACTAGCCGGTTATGTGTACAGTACAGTATGTGTACATAGCAAAGTTCTTGCCTAGGCAAAAAGAATCCCTAGGCTGTTAATTTTTGTATAGTAATTTATTTTAAAATAAGCAAAATATTTATGTAAAATCCAAAGAGAATCTCAAAACAATCTTAGGCTTTGGAAGTACTACATGTACTCAAGTTTGTACTCAAGTTGGAAAATATTTTGAGACTACTTAAATTGTTTTTAAAATAGCTTAATCTTAATTCACATGTAAAAAAATATTACAACTTTGTGTCATTGTTTGAGGTGCTAAGGATTGGTGTTGAAGATTTTTTCAGTCTACAGTTAGGTGATACCATGTTGATGGGGCTCAGAAAACTACCCTAAAATGAAGGCCTCAGAAGCAAAATTCTCTGACCTTCCCTTGTCCTCCTGCCTCTTGGTCCCATTCTTCCCTGAAGCTGGCCATAGAAACCAGAATCCCTCTTCCCCAAGGCAGGTTGGGTCATAAAAGCCAGAACCTCTTTTTCTGAAAATGAGCCATAAAACCTAAAATTATCCTATGTAAAACACTGGCCATGAAGTAATTATCTGACCTACTTTGTTTACTATAAAAAAAACCCATTCCAAAACATGTTCAACATCTCTAATCATCAGGGAAATGCAAATCAAAACCACAATGAAATATCACTTAACTCCAGTGAGAATGGCCTTTATCAAAAAGTCCCAAAACAATATATGTTGGCGTGGATGCGGAGAGACAAGAACACTCATACACTGCTGATGGGACTGTAAACTAGTGCAACCCCTGTGGAAAATTATATGGAGATACCTTAAACAGATTCAAGTAGACCTACCATTTGATCCAGCAATCCCATGATTGGGCATCTACCCAGAAGAACAAAAGACATTCTATAAAAAAGACACTTGCACCCGAATGTTTATAGCAGCACAATTCACAATTGCAAAGAAGTGGAAACAACCCAAATGCCCATCAATTCATGAATGGATTAGTAAAATGTGGTATATGTATACCATGGAGTATTACTCAGCTATAAGAAATAACGGTGATATGGCATCTCTTTGGTTCTCCTGGAGAGAGTTGGAACCCATTCTATTAAGTGAAGTATCCCAAGAATGGAAAAATAAGCACCACATG
>CM052445.1:65913506-65932716 GCA_028533085.1 Varecia variegata | reverse complement strand
AGGATGGTTTTATATTTGGATTTTCTGTTCTGTTCCACTGGTCTGTGTCCCTGCACTTGTGCCAATACCAAGCGGTTTTAATAATCACAGCCTTGTAGTATAGTTTGAAGTCTGGCAAATTAATACCTCCCATTTTGTTTTGTTGATCTTTCACTTTCTTAGTTAAAATTACTCCTAATTATTTTGTGATGCTATTTTAAATGGGGTTGTTTTCTTGATTTCTTTTTCAGATAGTTTGCTGTTAATGCAAAAAAAATGCTACTGAGTTTTGTATTTTGAACTTATAACCTGCAACTCTACAGAATTTGTGTATTACTTCTAAGACTTTTTTGGTAGAGTTTTTAAGGTTTTCCATATACAAGGTCATGTCACAGCAAAGACAATTTTACTTCTTCCTTTCCAATATGGATGCCTTTTCCTTTTCTTGCCTAATTGCTCTCACTAGGTCTTCAGTACTGTGTTGAATAAAGTGGTGAGAGTGGGCATCCAAGTCTTATTACTGATCTTAGAGAAAAAGCTCCCAACTTTTCACCATTTAGTATGATGTTAGCTGTGGGTTTGTCATATATGGCCTTTACTGTGTTGAGGTCCATTCCTCCTGTATGTATTTTGTTGAGAATTTTTATCATAAAAGAATGTTGAATTTTGTCAAATGCTTTTTCTGTGTCTATTAAGCTGTAGTTTTTGTCCTTCATTCTGTTGACTTGCGTATGTTGAACCATCCTTGACTCCTGAGATAAATCCCAGTTGATTATGGCGAATAATCTTTTCAGTTTGTTATTGAATTTGGTTTGCTAGTCTTTTGTTGAGGATTTTTGCATCTTTATTCATCAGAGATTTGGCCTGTAGTTTTCTTTTCTTGTGGCTTTGTCTGTCTTTGATATCAGGGTAATGTTGGCCTTGTAAAATGAGTTTGGAAGTATTCCCTCCTCTTCAATTTTTTGCAGGAGTTTGAGAAGTATTGGTATGAGTTAGTTTTTTAAATGTTTTGTAGAATTTAGCAGTGAAGCCATCTGGTTTAAAGCCTTTCTTTGATGGGTAACATTTTCTTACTGATTCAATGTCCTTACTCCTTATTGGTCTGTTCAGATTTTCTGTTTCTTCCTGGTCCAGTCTTGTTAGTTTGCTAGGAATTCGCCCATTTCTTCTAGCTTATGCAATATGGTGGTATGTTTTGTGTATTTAACATCTGTGCAGCATTTCCTATGTTCTAGCCACTATTCTAAGAATTTTAATCAAATGAATTCATTATGTCCTCCTCACAACAGTGGAGCAGAAAAGAACCAGGCATTGTATCTCTGTAGATTTTGACTATATTCCGGAATCTACTACCACAGGCTCTTTGACCATGGACAAATTAGGTTTCCTATGATACGTCAGTCACTTGCTCCTACTTTGTTTTGGGAATCGAAATTCCATCAAATCCCAGGATTTGGTAAACCCTCTATTGCCAGCCCTACTCATTCACGAATTCCTTTGGAGAATGAAAAACTGTTTATTTGAAACCAAAATTCTTATTTAGTTCCTGCTTGGGGAGAATGAATAAAGTTTTTAAGTCACCAGGTAAAGGACTATATCCAAAAAAATTCAAAAGAAATTTGTATCAGAGAATCTGCAATATCTAAAAAAAATCATTCACAAGAATTAGGTGTCAACAATAACAAAGAAGAACTTGTTTAGATTGTTACTTCTACTTTTTAAAAATCAGGTGAATAGTCCACACTCAAAAAGTCAATAACTTTGAAATTCAAAGAAAAGCTCAGCTACTGAAGTCCTTTTTCCACCTAAGAGAATGAAACATTGAGGCAAAGCCTACATAACTCTGTGAGAAAAATAATCTAGGAGGAAGTTCACAGAAGGTCCAGACTCTCTCAATGGCAGGAATCACATGAGCCAGTCTCTCTTTGCCCCCAAGTCTGACTCATTCCTCTGAATGCTTGAACCAGCAGCAGCATGAGGTAGCAAAGGGCAGCAATGTCTTCACTATTGGAAAAGTGAATAGTACCAGGCATCTGGAAGTCTTGCTTCTACTCTTTAACAGTAATGAGCAGTGTGAACTTGGACAAATTTCTCAAGCCTTCTTCTATAATTCTAAGTCATTTGTAAAATGAAGACTTGAATTCCATAATTTCCAAAAGTCTTTCAAGTTGTAAAACTGTTGAAGGAGAGCCACTCTGGAGAATGGTTTAGCTGGGGATAAGCCTGCACGCAAACTCTAAGCATCACATGGAAGAAAAATGACCACCTACTGCTGCTAAAATAGACCACGGTCTCCTAGGACACAGTCATATTGCCAATAACCCTCATTGTCACCTCCTACTCCCATTTAGTGATTACTGTCTGAATGCATCTGACTGGTTCATTCCATTATTTATTAAACTAGATGGAGTAATAGAAGGAGCTCATAACATGTAACAAATAACTACACATTAGGAAAGTAGAAAAATATGAAAACATAAACTTTAAGCAAGTAGAAGAAAAATTAAAAAGCAGAAATCAATAAATTTGACAACAGGAAAATGAGATAAAATCTCTAAAAAACTAATAAAGAAAACCTGGTCATCAATAAAATTGGTAAACATTTAGCATGACTGACAAAAAGACCAAAATTACCAATATCAGGAGTAACACTAGAGATTTCAGTTCAGACTACAGAGATATTAAAAGGATAAAAAGGGATTATGGCAAATAATAGTACTACACACATAAATTCTAAAACTTAGATGAACAGACCAATTCTCAAAACCCACAAACTACCAAAACTCTTCCAAAATGACATACATACCTGAATAGTCTTGTAAAAAATGAAATTAATTCATCATTAAAAGTCTTCCAAAAATATCTCCAAGCCCAGAAGCTTTCACTGGCAAATTCAACCAAATATTTGAAGGAGAAATAATACCAGTTCTATAAAAGCTTTTGTAGAAAATAATAGAAGAACAAACACATTCTATCTCATTTTATGAGCCAAGCATTACCCAAATATAAAAACCAAACACAGACAGAACAAAAGAGAAAACTACAAAATCTCCCATTAATATAGATTCAAGAAATCCTGTCATTTGTGGCAACATGGAGGAACTTGGAGGACATCGTGTTAAGTGAAATAAGCCAGGCACAGAAAAATAAATACCACATAAAAACAAATACCACAAATCTCACTCATATATGGAACCTAAATAAGTTGATCTCACAGAACTAGAGAGGAGAATAGTGGTAACTAGAGGCAGAGAAGGTGGGAGAGGTGAGATAGGAAGAGGTTGATTAATGGATACAAAATTACATCTAGATGGGAGAAATAATTTCTAGTGTTTTATAGTATTGTAAGGTGACTGTAGTTAACAATAATTTATTCTATATTTTCAAATAGCTGGAAGAGAGGATTTTGAATGTTTCCAACACAAAGAAATGATAAATGTTTGAGGTGATGGATATACTAATTACTCTGCTTTGATCATTACACATTGTATAAAGGTATCAAGATATCACACTATACCCCAAAATACCTTCTTACTTAATACTGAATAGTTTCTCCTTAAGATCAGGAACAGGGAAAGTCCACTCTCATCACTCCTGTTCAACATCTTACTGGAAGTCATATCCAGAGAAGTAAGCAAGAAAAAGAAATAAATGGCACCTGAATTAGAAAGGAAAAAATAAAACTAAGTCTATTCACAGCAACATGATTACCTACACAGACAATACCAAAGAATCTACAAAACAAATCAGGAAACTGTTGTGTGAGTTTATTACGGCAAAAGGATACAAATACACAAAATTCAATCCTATTTCTACATGTGAGGCACCAAAACTTTTTAAAAATACCTCTTACAATAGCTAAAAAATGAAATATTTGGGTATGAGTTGAATAAAACATACAAAGGATCTGTATGCTGAAATCTAAAAAAGCTTCTAAAAGAAATAAAAAATGTCAAATTAATATGGTGACACACCATGTCATGAATTAAAAGACTCAATGTGGTAAAGGTGTTGATTCAATCTAAATTGATCTATTGATTTAATGCAATTCTAAACAAAATCCTTCCAAGACTTTGGGAGATACAGACAAATTAATTCTGATTTATATGGTAAAGAAAAGGAAACTTTAGAACAAATTTTAAAAATAAGATTAAAGTTGAAAGAATTACAGTGCCTGATTTTAAGACTTACTATCAAGCTAATATAATCAAGACAATGTAGTGTTGGCTAAGGAACACACACATAGATCAATGAAACAGAGTAGGAGCCCAGAAATGGACCCACAGAATTATGGCCCATTGATTTTTGACAAAGATGTAAAAGTAACTTAACAAGTATTTTCAACAAATTGTTGGAACAACTGGACATCCATATGCAATTTAAAAAATTCTCACACCTTCTACAAAAATTCTCAAAATGGATTATAGATCTAAATGTAAAATATAAAATCATAAGACTTTTAGCAGAAAACAAAAGAAAAAACCTTTTTGGCCTGTGGTTAAGCAGAGAGTTCTTAGGACACTAAAAGCCCAACTTGTGAGAGAAAAATTGACAAATTGAACTTAATCAAAATTAAAAACTTTGCTGAAAGATATTGTTAAGAGAGTGACAAATGATGTTAGAGGCTGGCATAGACTATTTGCAAATTATGTGTTCACCAAGTGACTTCTTTCCATAATTGTTAAAGAATGGTCAAAACTCTTCAGGAAGAAGACAATCAACCCAATTTTTAAAATAGGCAAAAACCTGAATAGAGATTTTAAAGAAAAAGGTATATTGGTGACAAATAAATACAAGAAAAGATGTTCAATGTCAGTAAACATTAGAAAAATTAAAACCATGATGAAATGCCACAACACACATATTAGGATAGCTAAAATTAAATGCTGATACTACCAAGTGCTGACAAAGTAGCAAAGCAACTGGAACTCTCATACATTGCTTGTGGGAATGCAAAATGGCCCACCATTCTGGAAAATTGTTTGACATTTTCTTACAAACATATACTTACGCTATGACCTTGTTATCCCACTCTTAAGTATTTACTCTAGCGAAATGAAACCCTTTATTCCCATGAAAACTTGTATTCAAATGTTTACAGCAGCTCTATTTACAATTGCCCCAAATAACCCAAATAGTCCTCAACCAGTGAACAGATAAGCAAACTGAAGTCACCCACACAATGGAATTCTACTCAGCAAAAATGAAAGAATGAGCTACTGATATAACGATTTGAATAAGCCTTAAACACATGCTGATGATTAAAAGAAGACAATTTTAAAACCAACCACGTTACTTTATGATTACATTTATATATCATTCTCCAAAAGATAAAACTGCAGTGATGTAAACAGATCAGTGGTTTTCAGAGTTTAGAGCTGCAGTACAGTGGGTCAATAAAGAAATAGCATAAGGAAGTTTTTGGGGTGGTGTGGGACTGTTCTATTCCTGATCTTGGTGGTAATTACCTAACTCTATATACATATGAAAAATTCATAGAACTGTTCACCCAAAATTTATAGTTTTACATTATGATGAATTAAAAAATAAGACTTAATCTGAAGAAATCACTGATATCATATGCATGGATTTTTGTTTTTGTTTTAAAAATAATAATCAAAGTTGAAATTCATTTCTTTTTCTGGAATATAGTATTTTCAAGACCACCAGGATGTAGAAAGCAGGAGTAATGACAAGATTCAAGACTGACTATTTCAGAGAAATATTTTTTAACCTGAATTGTTTTAATGCTCCTCTTTGTTTTACCTGGGTGGGACTGGGGGAAACAGTGTTTGATTATTAGTATAACTGTATCTTCAGTGACAAAAGTAAAGGAGTGGCACGATCAGTTCCATCAAATAACCTGAGTCATAAAAATAAAGGAAGTTTAAACTGAAGAGTTTGCTGACCTAATTCACCAGCTATTGGACTTTTAAGCGGTTATGTGGTTTGATTTACTGCTGAGACAGAGTTAAGTCAGACGAATGAGGAAAGACCTGAGGGATCAAATTTTCTCTGTCTTCGCACAGGGCAATGAGATTTCAGACACGCTGACTTACTATACTGATCTCTCACTAGGGCTGTCATCATTCACCCAGGACTTAGAGCTCATTTCAGTAGGGATGACAAAGGCACTCCCAAGAAATTGTCATCTCAGAGGCCCAACCCAGATGTAAGCACACCAAACTTTTTAATGGCCCAATTCCATAGTTTGGAGTCTGTTAGCAAAAGCTTAATGAGTCCTTCTGTGCCAGGGGGCTCTTGTCTCAGAGGGAATGAGGAATATGAGATCATTATTTTCATGAGATTTGTCCAATTAGTATTAAAATAATGATTCTTGAGATCATTCCTTCTAATTTGGGAGAAAACTGTGCTAATTACCAATTCATGTAAAATGGAACTTTTCAGCCAGCCCTCCAACATGTTCCTTCTACATCCAGAAAAGCAAACCAGACACCAGAGATTATGTCTGGGTTATTCTCGCTCATTTACTTCTCATTTCCAATCAAATCCCAAATCCAGATAATTCTATTCCTCTACTGTCTCCAAAATCCAATTCCTATTCTTCACTCATAATCTAGTTGTTAATTAAATTCTTGTAACTTCTTTCTCAAGTTATTAAAATACGTTTCCTTCTTCCCCTTTCTAAGACATATTTAAATTGCAGCAAGTCATATGCTTAAAATGCACCCTACTGATGCATTCTCTTTCCTAAATACATTCATTTTCTCTCTATGTTGGGCAAAATAAAATCCAAGTTCCTCAGCTTAATATTATTGGAGGGTCTTCAATAACCTTTCTCTTTCCTCTGTCTCATTTCCTCTGCCTCCTCTGCCTCCCTCCATGACAATTCCCCGTAAGAACCCTATAGCCAAGCATATCAAACTACTGGACTCAAAATACTTTCTGTCATCTTGCCTAGCACATTCTTTTTATTCTTTACTGGTAACACCTACTACCCATTCTTTTACTTTCTAACTTATTTATTCTTCAAGACCCAAAACATACCTCATCTCCAATAGGAAACCCAGACTTCAATGATCAAGTTAAGTGTCCGCCCCGTTCATCTCACAGCACATTGTCAGCATCTGATTCCTTTGTATTTTCCTTTAAGTCTTTCACATTTTTATCTCCATTGTCCTAGCGTAGTATACTTGCTGGATGAAGAAGAAAAAAGTCAATGAAATGACAAATGACTAATATCTCTAATTATTTTCTCAGAGTTTGAGTTTTGGGGCATTAGATATAACATCACAATACAATAAATATGTGTAATAAATAACAATGTAGTATTATAAAATTATGGGTTGTATTTCTTACTCTTGTTATAAAATCAATATATTTTACAAAGATCCATTATACATCCATCACTGTGCCACACATTCTAGCAGAAGAAATAGTAAAAAAATAGATAGCAGTCCCTATCTGCAAGGAGCTTATAATTTGTTTAAATTACACAGATGAACTGGAACATGTTTAAATTAATAAGTAATTATGAGAGCAAGTGGTTACTCTAAATGCAAATCCATTGAAATCTGATTCCTTTTTCTTGGTAGTAGCATGAGCTCAGATCTACCAGTCCTTTGCTCAGAGACTAGTCAGTGTGTATTTGAAATTCTGTTTTCTCCACTTTCCCAAAAGCAAATATGTAACAGAGGGAAGGGCCTGAAGGAAAAAAAAGGATTTTATGTCTCTTTAAAACTTCCCCCACTCTTTTTGGGAATTTCAGTCTGGTCTGCATCCCTGAGGCAGGTTAAGTCCTTTGTTAAAAGAGAGAACTCAGCCATCCTGGGCGGTGCCAGCCCCCCAGATGGGTGGCTGGAGGAGTTCACAGGCTTTGTCTTCGGCAGAGATGGGACCATTAGAATAGTTAATTACAACAGCCTACTGAGGGGCCCTCCCTTTAAAAGCTCTGTATTTCTGCTTATGTTTAGGAAATTTGGATTTTGAGACAAGAAGGTCTACCATTTTTCCTCCTTTGCCGGCAAAGTAAAAAAACTTCTCTTTCCTCCTCCCCAAACCACTTGTCCTCATTCTTCTGATTCGACCTCATGGACAAGTGCTGAGTTTTCAATAACAAATTCTTGTCATGAGAGTAGAGGGCTCTGCTTAGAGGTAAAAAGAGATATACTTTCCTGTGAAATTATCTCATAATTTCAGAGAGACTGGTGGGTTCCATGAAAATATGATCAAACTAGCTTGTATTGATCATATGTATTTGATGTGACAAGAAAGAACTGGATGTCAGTGTTGAAAAGCTTATCATAAGCCTTCCAGGAATTTTCAAATTTATGAAAACCATGGCCTACTGCAATACATATTAAAACTAGAATCCCAAGTTTGATTGTATGCCTGTACTAGAAGCACCAACTAAGCTTTTTTGTTAAAAATTAAATTTTGGAGGCCAGTTTCCAGAGATTCTTATGCAAAATTCTGGATGGCAAGATAAACATGGGTTTGCATTTCCAGGGAAAGAGTTGTGAAACCAACAAAAACCACATCAGGCCAGGTAAAATATACCGATAAAAGCAAAGACAAGAGGATTGAGGGCAGTACCACCAGCCCACTGCCCCTGATCCACAAGAATTATCTCCCTTCTCACATTCTATGTCTGGCCTCCATGACCCAGGAGAGAATAGTTCTGCCTCAATCAGCAGAAATAGTCCACAAGCTCCATAACATCATTGTGCCTGCATTTGGTTTTCTCATGCTTGGCTACAAAGGAGTTTGTTAGAAGTTTCCTTAATTGAACGACTTAAGAAATGGATCAAAGACTTAAACATAAGACCTGAAAGTGTAAAACTACTAGAAGAAAACAGCCCTATGACATTGGTCTGCATAATGTATTTTGTTTTTGTTTTGTTTCATTTTATTTTTAGACAGAATCTCACTCTGTCACTGGGGCTAGAGTGCAGTGGTGTGATCATAGCTCACTGCGACCTCAAACTCCTGCACTCAAGTGATTCTCTTGCCTCAGTCTCCTGAGTAGCTGGGACTACAGGCATGCACCACCATGCCCGGCTAATTTTTCTATTTTTTGTAGAGACAGGTCTCACTTTTGCTCAGCCTGGTCTGGAACCCCTGGCCTCAAGTGATCCTTCTGCCTCAGCCTCCCAAAGTGCTTATGATTATAGGCATGAGCCACTGTGCCCAGCTATGAATCTTTAATATAATCCCAAAAGCATAGGCAACAGAAGCAAAAATAGACAAATGAGATTACCTCAAACTAAAAAGCTTCTTCACAGCAAAGGAAACAATCAAAAGAGTGAAGAGATATTTCTCAAAGACATACAAATGGCCAACAGGTATATAAAAAATTCTCAAAATCACTAATAATCAGAAATTAAAATTAAAACCACAATGAGGTATCACCTCATACTTGTTGGAAAGGCTATTATCAAAAAGATTAAAAATAGCAAGTGTTGGTAACCATGTGGAGGAGACGGAACCTTGGTACACTGTTGTTGGGAATGTTAATTAGTGCAGCCATTGTGGAAAACTGTATGGACCTTCCTCAAAAAATTAAAAATATAGCTACAATATTCAGCAACCCCACTACTGGGTATATATCCAAGGGAAATGAAATCAGCGTATCAAAGAGATATCTGCACTCCCGTGTATATTTCGGCATTGTTCACAATAGCCTAGATAAGACATCAACCTAAGGGTCCATCAACAGACATATGAAGAAAGAAAATGTGTTAAATATACACAATGGAGTACTATACAGCTTTTAAAATAGAGGGAAATTTTGTCATTTGTGACAACAGGATGAACCTGGAGGAGATTATGTTAAGTGAAATAAGCCAGGCACAGAAAGACATATATTGCATTACCTCACTTATAGGCAGACTCTAAAAAAGTTGAACTCATAAAAATAGAGAGTAAAATAGTGGTTTCACCAGGGGCTGAGGCAAGGGTCGTGGGGAGATGTCATTCGAAGAATACAAAATGTCAAGACATTCTGTGGAAAGACAAAGACTGAGCGGTTGCAGCTGCGCGGCCGACCTGGAGCAGCGCTTGGCCTCTCCACGTAGAACGCGGGAGGAGGAGACTCAGAATCGCACCTCTTCTCCCTCCCCCACTCCCGAGATTTTTTTTTTTTTTTTTTCATCTTCAGCTGCATGTCTCAGCTTCGTGAGGAACTTTATCATCAAACACAGGGACTGGCAATGTTCCCAAAGACAGGTCTTCACTCCATGAGCTGCCGTGTATTCGCTGGGAATCGCAACATCTTGGGGTCAAGAAGTGTGGCGTGGAGGGACTCTTCCCGCAGTGCGGCAACCCGGAGTGTCTCCGTTAGTGAGGGCTCTGCCTTCGCTCAGCGTGTCACGAGAGAGGTGCCCGGGCCGCTGTAGCAGGAGAGGGTGGCAGAATGACTGCCGGCCAAGTTTTAGACCTAACCTGGCTGCAGAGCCAAAAGCGAGTGGAGGAAAAGCAGGTGTGAAACGCTCTGCGGCGGCGACGTGCGGCTGCTCCTCCGACCTGGACGCGGACTTCCGACGGGACACTACGCCGGGATACACAGTCACCCAGCACGTGCTCCTCCTCCTCCCCTAGCTCAGGCTGTGGTGCCCTCGAAAGCCAGCATACGTCAGGAAACACCTCATGAGGGGGAAAGTGGCCTCAGTTCTAAGAGTGGACGGGGACGTTCTTCTTCCAGGTCTGGAAAGTTGAAAAATGACCTACGGGCCGTTGAGAAGGAATTGGCCCAGATAAAACAAAAAGTGCATTCTCTGCTGGAAAACCTGGAAGAAACTGGAAAGGACCAGAGCAAGACGCAGCAGAGATGAAGCATGGTGAGTCGAAGAGGCGCAGAGCCGAGCTCCCAGGGCAAAGGTGAGACGAATGTGGCGGGGGAGTCTGACGGGTGCAGGTGCCTCGGCTGAGGCGGGGACCTACCGCGCGATGACCATAATGAGATGCGGGGATGGCCAGCTGGGTTGATCAAGGGTGACGAAAAGAGGCTGAGGAAGGAGAGGATGGCAGAGACAGCGCCAAGGGTGAGGATGACTCTTAAGCACATAGTGGGGTTTAAACCTTATCCCGTTGTTTCTTCACCTCGGCGCTTGTCCGGGATCGGCGTTTTCACCAGCCCCTGTCCCTGGTACCGTCAGCACATGCGCACTGCCCTCCGCACCCTCGTCCTTCCCACGTTCAGCAGCGCGCATCGCCCTGCGCCTAGTCCCGTCGTCACTTCCTCGGAGGCTCCTAGTAGTTTTATTAAGTCTTATCCTGTAATTTTTTGCTTTTAATTTTGATACCTCTTTATGACTTAATAAAAAGAATGTATGGTGTTTATCAAAAAAATTCAGTTAGATAGGAGGAATAAGTTCAACAGATCTATTATACAACATGGTAACTATGGTAATTAATAATTGCAATATATTGTATACTTGAAAATCACCAAGATAGTGGATTTTAAGTGTTCTCACCCCCCAAAAATGATAAGTATGTGAAGTGATGCTTATGTTAGCTCCACCGAGCCATTCCACAATGTATACTTATTTCAAAACTTCATGCTATACATTATAATTACATGAAATTTTTATTTCTCAACTAGAAAATAAAATTTTTAAAAGAATGAAGAGATAAGGCTATTTGGTCTGAGAAGCTGAGAAAGGGGCAGTTGCATCAATGGACATGCTCTTGCCCCACTGACTTACTTGTGCCCTTCCCACCACGCGTGCTCTTGGACTTCAGTCACTGGGATCTGACCCAGAATCATTTGGCAACGTAAACGCAGGAAGTAGAAAAGGCAACGTAAACGCAGGAAGTAGAAAAGGCCCTACATTCAGCCTTTTTCATAGGCCCTTTTAGACTCAGTTTTCTTAATCTGGAGGATATTAATAGTGTCTACTTCTCAGAGTCATTGTAAAGATTTACTAAAAAGATAAAGTATGTAAAGGACTTAGTATAGTGCCATAGTAAATGTTCAATAAATTCTACCTGTTATGACATTATTGGCTAAAATTTTCATTAAATATTCAGAAATGTGGACAGTACATAATCATTATCATAAATATGCCAGTAACATCAATCACTTCAAAAACAGCTACAATAAGGTGTTGCCATCTTTGTAAACAGTCTGTCACATAAATTTGAAATGAAGCTGGGTGGATATTTATCTGAATGGTTGTCCGTTCCCCTCCACCTTGCTATATCCAGACCCCCCTGCTCCATGCCTGAGGAGTTGGAGTTGGCTCTGTTCATCATGGTGTGCAGGACCCAACCATGACTTGGACCGAATACCAGCTTCAGCAGAGCAATAGCCCCGCCGATGTGTTTACGCCAAGTAGACAGTCCCATCCCCTAAGCCATTCCACAATCCCAGTAACAGCTGCTCCTGCCTAGACTGACCTCTGTGTTGGTGCTGTATGTTCATGTCAAACACGAGCATTTCATCTTAGGACAGTTGGTACCTGAGGGACAGTAGCTTATGCCTCCCATTCTGCAAAACAGAAGAGGTAAGACTGCCCTCGGAATGTTAAAGAACGAATGCATAAGAACAAGGGTAAAAAAATCACCTGAGTGGAACAACTACCAAGGAAATCTTTTCTTAACTTGATTGACATGATTTGAATATCTAAAGAAAGACTAAATGCCCATTCAAGCTCTCTTCTGTGGAAAGAATTTTTTTTTTTAATCAAAAGCAGGAAAGACCAACTCAAGCCAATTCATCGAAAACTAGATGGACATGAATATAAAAATAAAAAAATACATTTTTAATATAAAAACAAAAAATAACATGTTAATGTAAAAATGAAAAACAACTAAAATATAAAGTATATGGAATTCAAGGTAGGGACCACAACACAATCAGGTCTTTGTACAAGAAAAGGGGTTTGAGGAAAGTCACACGGTCTTTGTCACATAAGGACCTTGTGTCTTCTTTCCTTTCCCTGCTGTCCAGCTTTCTTTCCTGAACCTTCCAGCTCACTTACCCACAGAAGCTACTCACTTACCCCCGGGAGCTACTTTACACATATCCTATCTAGCCAGCCCCACCCTTGTCTTTGACTGTCTCTGTAGTCAGTCATCATGACATTTCTGTTTCAGACTCACGTGCTGCTATCTTACTTAGTTCCTCACATTCTCAAGTCTAAATTTATGATAAAATTATCAGACTGGTCCAGTTCAGCTCATTTTTCAAGCCGTATCACATCTGTCAGCAGAGGTTGCTAACCTGGAGTTCATCAGACTAAATCTAGGCCATATCTATCCTTTGTTCAGTCAGCTGTGAGTGGAGCATGGGTGTATCTGAGGGTCAAGAGCATAGACTCTGAAGCCAGCTGCACTGGGATAAAACCGTGGCTCTAGCACTGAAATGCTGTGTGACCTGTGCTGAGCCGCAGAACTTCTCTGTGCCTTCATCTCTTCTTAGGGTAGTTTTAAGGATCCAAGTGACTAATGTAAGGCAAAATGTTTATAAGAGTGCCTGGCATATAGGTAACACTAGACAAGTGTTAAGTATTGTTTATTAACAAAAATGGGTACTATTAAATGGTAATTTAAAATCAAATTCCCATTATGTGTTTCATATGTTGACCAAGCCACTTTCTTGGTCATTTGGTTCTCCCATCATTTGGTTCCCTGTGGCTTCCTGAAAGGGATGCAATCTACTGGTCAGAAGCATGAAGAAATGGTATAATTGAAAGACAGTTTTTTCCCACCATTAAGTGGTACGTTGCCATTGCCATTCTTATATAAAATACTAGACTTTTATGAGGTTGGTTAAAATGAATCAGTACCTCTGAGCTTGCTCAGCTATGCGGCACCTGGAGTTCGGCGGGTGATCCTACGAGGCAGGAAACACATTGCAGTGAAAATTCTAATATGTGGCGCATCTACTGGTCCCAGGTGAATGCTCCTCTAGTAAAATTTTATCTTACTTGTGGGTTTTTTTTTTCCATATGTAACCTTGGACCCAGTATTCAACACCATTTACAGTCAAACTTACTCTACCTGCCCACCATAAACAAACTTTCTATCAGGCAGAAATACTTATTTCTTAATACCATATACCATTATTGTCTTTCCACTCTTCTTAGATACTTTTCATAGAGCATCAGAGTTCCATAATTTGATGTTCTATTATAGCTCAATTTTCTGGTCTAATCTTTTCTCATTGTTTTATCTCTTCTCTACTTCACTTTACTCTTTGCTGCATTATTACTTTCCCCAATTTTATTGTAATAGGATTTTATTCTAATTCATTTCCAATTGATGGAAATTTGGGGAGAGTATCTTTGAGTCAGTTTCCTAAGTCCCTAAAGAGAAATCAAAATAACCAAGTTCATCAAACTAAAGCACAGAAGCCACTGGCCAGTTTGCAGATGGGCTAATTGACTCCCCACTCCACACCCGGAAACTCCCATTCACCGCTAACTATATCCAAGGCTAAGGTTCTGTTGCGGTACAGTGTGTCTCCTGCTGCAGTGTCAGTGCTGGGACAAATGACAGAGATCAAGATGGTGTACTCTAGGAACCAGGAGTGGGCAGGCACGTTACAACCATACCAATTTCTCTGAGTTCCTTAAAATTTCCAGGGTATAACTTGTGTTTAATAAATGCCTGTTGACTTGATCCATTGAAAATTTATCACAGAAATAGCCTGAATATAGGAGGTTGTCAGCAAAAGAATAAAAAACACTTGGAAAATGCTGTCCACAGCTGTGGCCAGTGCCCTGTTCCAAACCTGCTGGAAATACATTCATCATATATGTGAGGGTGACCTGCCAGCGGTTATAATGCCTAGAAACTCAATCAGGAGAATTTCAATAAAGAAAAGGACTGGTATTTGGGGCAATAGACAAAATTTCTTCCATCTTTTATATCCAGGATGATGCCCTGTGGATGATTTCTTGAGCTTAAAAGGAAAACTTAAAGGTTCCTTTTTTATCAAATAGAAAGTAGCATTTGGCTACTAAATAGTCCGAATTTTAACCACCTAAGACCTAAATTTGCAAGCAGCAGTTAATGAAATGGACAACTCAATGGGAAATGTTTGACAGATACTGAGTGTCACCTTAGGTCCTCACTTGCCTTGTAACTTGATCGACTCCCTCAGCTTCCTTGTGTTTTTGTCACGTTATTTGCAAATAGGGTAAAGTCTATCTACCTTCTATATGTCCTATGATAATCTTTATAATATAGAAAGATGATAGAAGCAAATAAGTTTTGAAATACTTTTATTATCTCCAAAACATCTTATGTTGAAATTTTTTTTTTCCATTTCATCTGGATATTTTGTTATTTCATAAACTTAGCCTCTATCATAATCTGTAGTATGACTCATTCAGCCCCATAATCCAAAAAGTCTGAAATGGTATCTACAAGTAATGCATGATCAGATCCCTTCCCCTGAATCACCACCGCACCCCACCCCACATTTATACTAGAGCGCTAAAGTATGCTGCACAGTTCTCTGAGAGCCGATGAGATGCCCTATTTACCTAATTACGAAAGGAACAAATGAAGGGTATTTCTTATACCTAGGAAAGAACATTTTTTACCTTGCAAATAACGAATAGGGAAATACCAAAGCAGGTTTTTACTAAAAGCAAGATCTGAATAACAATTATGTAAGGCCTTAAAAGGAATAGATTGCCCAATGCCTGTGATCCACGGTAAAAATGGCATATAATTTTTATGAGACCACCTGCCTCAAACTTAGCATACCTCACTTCACTTAATCTCTACAACAACTCTCTAAGATGAGGATTATTGCCACCATAATACGGATAAAAAATGCTAGGCTTTGAGATCCAACTGGTGAGCAGATAAATCAGTTTCAAACCCAGTTATGAGCAGTATTGTCTGTCCCATGCCTGGTTCACAGCGTCATTCATACCTAGTGAAGGTGGCCATACATTCAGAACACTGTAGGAAGATTCCTGGGCAGTGTGAGGAGTTGAGTTTTGATTCTCTCTAAAACAATGATTTCCAAATCTATCGTCAGTAACACCTAGAGAGCTTTTTATTTATTTATTTATTTATTTTACTATTTTTTAAAGCCATAGGTATGGTAGGTGGCCTTTTCTTATTTTTTAATTTTTTTTTGACACAGCCATTTTTTGTAGAGATGAGGTCTTAATATATTGCCCAGGCTTGTCTTGAACTCCTGGCCTCAAGCAAATCCTCCCACTTCAGCATCCCATAGAGCTGGCATTACAGTGTGAGCCACCACACCCAGTAAGAGAACTTTTTAAAAACAGAGTTGCCTGGACCCACACCTGGTATGTTTTTGATTCAGGAAGTTTAGGGAGTTTTTGAAAATTTGTGTCTTAAGTGTTCTGATACACAATCAAGTTTTGGAAATACTGTTTAGTAACTTCCATTTCCAAGATGCACTGATTTTCTAAGAGTAGCCATCACAATAATTTTGGGAGGAGTGGAAATCTGAATACAGGACAGCTCTCTTTGAGGACTCCCTACAGCTGCTGGGGACAGAGTCATTACCTCTTCCCAGATGTGTGCCATTTGCTCCGTTCTTTCCAGGGGTGGTGTCCCTGACCCTAGTCAGCTCTCTTACAAGCACGCTGGCTATCAGAAGAGGTTAAGGAGAAGGTGCAAATGACTGTGAGCAAACTCTTCCTTTGCAAAAAGAAACTCAAAAAGGAAGAAACTTCCTTTTCAAAAAACACTCCCCACTCATGGAAAACCAACCTATCCCCAGGACAGAGCATTATGATTTTACTGGTGTTGACTCCTCCGTCTCTGAAAAGCTACCGCCATCATAAATAAGGGAGCTTTGAGGAAAGGCCACTCGTGTTGTCTCAGTTTTTATTTGACATCCGTGACATGGTCGGCAGACTGCCTCCTGCCTTTGTGTGGTTGAACTGTTTCTATAGGTCCCCTGCAGCTGTGGGTAAATGACAGGAAATGATGAGGAATGTGCAAGATACCGCAGGGGTATCCTAAAGCAGACACTCCAAACAGGAGGAAAGCTGTCCACATCCAGGGGCGGAGGGCAGGGGCAAACTCAGAAGCATCGTGCCTGCCTGCATTCCTTCTACTCTTCGAGTATTAGTTCTCCATGCGATGCAGACACATCTAAGAGAGTAACTCCAGCAAAGCATCTACTGGGCAAATGTTCCCCTCACTTAGGCTTCCCCAGCCCCCTTCTCCCACCCCAGAAGTCTCTTCATTGCTCCCTTCACATCCTTGTTCCTCAGAGTGTAAATGAGGGGGTTGACACTGGGCGTGACGATGGTGTAGAAGAGAGTGAGGAACTTCCCCTGGTCTTGGGAGTAGCTGTTCGCTGGCTGCAGGTACATGTAGATGATGGTTCCGTAGAAGAGGGAGACCACCATTAGGTGAGAAGAGCAGGTGTTGAAGGCCTTCTTGCGCCCGGCTGCGGACCTGATCCTCAGCACGGTGACAGCGATCATGCCATAGGAGAGGAGGATGAGGGAGAGGGGCACCAGGAGGAGGGCAACCCCCAGGACAAAGGCGAACGCCTCCACCAGCATGGTGTCTTCACACGACATGGCGATAAGGGCAGGCATCTCACACAGGAAGTGGTCCACCCGGTGACGCCCACACCGGGAGAGTTGCATCGTCTGAGGACACATGACAAAGGAGTTTAGGAAGCCACAGCACCAGGCCACGGTCACCAGCTGCAGGCAGAGGCGTGGGTGCATGACCACCATGTAGTGCAGGGGCCGGCAGACGGCCACATAGCGGTCATAGGACATGACAGCCAGGAGGACGCACTCCGTCGAGCCCAACACCATGTAGATGTAGAGTTGGGCCACACAGCCATGGTAGGTGATGGTCTTCTCCGGACCCCAAAGGTTCCACAGCAGCTGAGGGACAATGCTTGTTGTGAAGCAGAGGTCCAGGAAGGACAGGTTCCCAAGGAAGAAGTACATGGGTGTGTGGAGTCTGGCATCCGTGATCGACAGGAGGATGATGGCCGTGTTTCCCACCAAGGTCAGGATGTAGAAGACCAAGACAAAAGCAAAGAGAATTATCTCCAGTCGAGGTCGGTCAGAAAAGCCCACCAGGACGAAAGCCTGCAGGTAGCTGTCATTGTCCCTTCCCATAACCTTCACCAGCTGTTACAGAAAAACAACGAAAGAATTGGATAAGAGGACACAGAAAGATTATCCAGGGGCTCTCCAGTTTCCATTTATAGATATGTGAGGTTAAGAGAGTCATTTGCCCTTTCTTTAGTTTTTTAGTATACACTTACTGATGCCTATTACACACAAAGCCGCCTGCCTGCTGCCCCTGGAAGACAGAGGATAAATTACTCTGGAGTTGCCTTCCTTGGTAAATAATGTATGTAAATAATGACAAAGAAGGGAGAAAGAGAAAGTTCTTTAGAAGAAGATTTGTTGAAAGGCTGAGTGCTATACAAATTACTCCCAACTGTCAGGGAGGAGAGTTTGTATTAAGGGAGACTGATAGACCTGAGAATTGGTTTGGGTTGTGTTCCAAATAATAAGCAAGAATTTGACACGTGGCAGATTGAGCAAAATACATTTCAAGAAGAGGAAGGAGTATATACAGAGTCATGAAGGATGAAATCCATGGATGATGCTCAGAGAATCCATGCATGTACGTATCAGGCAATTCCTTAATGGCATGTGATTTTATTAAGATGAAACACAATAATTTTTGACCCTGCAAGAAGGGTTGAGATGATAGACTTGATTCTGTCTCTACAAGAGGTAGGTCTGCAAACGCCTAACCTGCAATTCAGTTTACCTCCCTATATCTTGGCTTTTCCCTGTGCAAGATGGAAAAGAGGCTGGGTCCTGTCTGAGTCCCCACCCAGACCTCACATGCCTATGTGACCGGTGACATTAGGTATATGCCATGAGCACTTTCAGCTGTTCGCGGTTTCCACAGTCTATGCCAGGGCTCTGATGGAGACTTTGTCTTGTAGGGCCAATGTCCACCTAGGCTTATATCCACCGTGATAGTAGCAAATGACATCTGGGCAACACAGAAGAAGGAAGCAGTGGGAATGAGAGCACAGAAACATTAAAGGACATGTGTCTCCATGCAGCTGCTGTCACCACCTGTCATTCTGACAGTGGAGAAATTATGAACTCTATCCAGCCAGCGCTGCAGTAGGGAGTTCTGTAAGTTTCCATTCGCTGGTCCAGGCACAGAACCCTCAGCCAAGCCCTATGAAAGGGTGAAAGAGCACGAGGAACTATCACAAGTAGCCAGCCAAGGCCAAAGAATGTAAGGCTGTCCACGTGCTCACGAGGGA
>CM052445.1:65896697-65913006 GCA_028533085.1 Varecia variegata | reverse complement strand
CAGAGGTCTTCTGTTCAAGTTGACTATCATTTTATTCACGAGATTAAAAAGATTGGCTTATTGCTGTGCATCTGGGCTCAGAAGATGCCCTTGGACGGGCCCAGCTGGGAATGGGGAGACAGAACATGGTCACTTCTAATCTACCTCAGATTCACTTGGTTAGAATTTGGTGCCTTCGATTGTTTCTGTTCCAAAACAGGGTTCCAAATTGCAGTTGGCATTGAGAAACCCCTTACTCTGGTGCCCTAATAAATATCAACTGTAACAGAAACTGTCAGAGATAATTATATATCCACATACAAGGGACTAATGATATAGATATAAGACTCATTGCTACGATAAATCTCATGTTAAAATCCCCACTCCCCCTTGCTCTTCCCAGAAAGTAGAAGACCTAAGAGTCTGTCACGCCCCCTTACTTCAATTCCAGAGGTCAACCAGGAGTTTTCTCAGGGACAAGGCAGGTAATTCCGGTCCCTTTTAGTTTCTGGGTCTTCCAAAGGAAATTCCAGTGAAAATTCTGATAGGAGATTGAGTACAAAAATAATGGCTGCCCCATCAAAATGTTAACGTACTTTCAAATAGCAGAGTTTGGAAGGTAAATGATTAACTGTGGAATGACCGAGGTGGCATATCTTTGCAATTAAGTGGGCAATATGACTTAGTGCCACCTTTCAGATCAACATGTTTTATCTCACACCTGTATATACAGGTACCTTAGGGTTAAGGAGGTGGCAGACCACCCCCAGGGATAAAGGGAAGCACACTTACTTAGTTCTAAGAGTTTTGAGACTATAGACAAAGTCATTTTATTGGTTCACACTAAGTAGACAGGAGGATAACTTCAATACCCGTCACCTTGGGAATGTGGAAGAGCCTGGGGTCCTGAGGTAAACTAGCATCACTTTGTTACAGAGCTGAGACCTCAGGGACTGGTATTGTCATCTAGGGACTGCCCCAGGTCCCCACACACAAAGGCAGAGCTCACCAGGGACACAACACGGAAAGTCCCCAAGCTTGAGGCTCAGGCTTTCTTGAAGAGAGAATTAATTCCGGGATGTATATCAAAACACAAGTAGATAAATATCTGCGTTTTGTTCTGGACTCATAAAATCAAAATCATGAAGGTGCTGGGAAGCAAGCACCCCCAAAGAGTTGAATCTGCACCTCCCAACATGGGAGAGAGTGGGCAAGGGGGACACAGATACAGGAAACTCCAAGGTCTGTCATTGCCACGTCAAGAAGCCAAGAGAAACTTCATTTCTTCCCTCTCCCTCATCCCACGTGTCTTTACCTCCTACTTGCATAATGCCATGTCGGGAGGCTAGAGGGCAGCCAGTCCAGTCCAGTCCAGGTGACCGGTCACATGTTCACTGTGCCTGTGTCTTCCCAGGGCCAAGGCTGTCTAGTCTCACCTCCTACAGAAGACGCCCCCCCCACCCCACCCCACCCCCGCCGCAACAGAAATACAAGATAAGAATGTCAGCCTTCCATACAGCTGCCATAAATAATTTGATTGCAAGGTTTTATTTAGCTTTTTAAATTGGCATTAGTGCTACCACTTGCATTAAGTCAAAACAGGACTCTCTTGAGAAGTAGCAGAAAATACAATATATCCAATTTTCCTGGATCTCAGCTGTTCACAGTTTATTGATTAAAAAATACAATCTCACATACAGTTTGAGAAAGATAACTTTTAACTTCTATTTTTACATATGAAGAAATTCATTTCCAACTACCCTGTGACTCACTCAAGGTCAAATAGCTAATAGCTAGTGGCTGCTGAAACTAGACCTCGCTCTCTCAGTCCACCTTATCTCTCACTCTTTCCATTAAATTAAATAAAATGGAACTGATATCTATTGAGGTGGATGATAATTAGTAAATAGATTCAAACTATGATTTTTCAAGCTACAAATTACAATTTTAAGTCCTTTTTTCAAAGACTAAAAGATCTTTTTGCTGCATAGGATCCTGTCTTTTCTAGAATTCTGAAAATAGGTAGGTCTTTTGAAAACTGGAGGGAATTTTTGCATTTGGACCCTAACATGACAACTTTTCTCTATTAGCATTAGTTTCTTTAGCATTTCCCTTTACTAGAGGATTGAAGTCTGTTATTAATAGATTCACAACACCATCTGCAGCAGAGGAGGGATGTGAATTGATGTTCATATGCCTAATTCCCTTTTGCCTAAATTATCTTTTTCTATTTCAGGATTTATGTAAAGCTTTTTAACATACACTTAACCACCCTGAGAATGGCAATAAACCTATATTCTTTACTCAGATAACAAATATTGCTAAACTTCTTCGTCTTTCTAAAATTTGTGTTGGATTTGTGAATTTGTATGTATGTGTGTATGTAAGTGTAGCTGTAATTTTTTTCTGGAAGTATCTACAACTCTTTATATGTGCATTCCTTTGTGTCTGGTTATAAATAGAGATTCACATAAAATAGTGTAAATTTTAATGTCAATGATTTTGATATACAGTCAGCCCTCCCTATCTGCTGTTCCACATCTGTGGATTCAAACAACTGTGCATCAGAAATATTTGGGAGGCCGGGCGCGGTGGCTCACGCCTGTAATCCTAGCACTCTGGGAGGCCGAGGCGGGTGGATTGTTTGACCTCAGGAGTTCGAGACCAGCCTAAGCAAGAGTGAGACCCCTTCTCTACTAAAAATAGAAAGAAATTATATGGACAACTAAAAATATATATATAGAAAAAATTAGCTGGGCATGGTGGCGCATGCCTGTAGTCCCAGCTACTCAGGTGGCTGAGGCAGGAGGATCGCTTGAGCCCAGGAGTTTGAGGTTGCTGTGAGCTAGGCTGATGCCACGGCACTCTAGCCCGGGCAACAGAGTGAGACCCTGTCTCAAAAAAAATAAATAAATAAAAGAAATATTTGGGAAAAGAAAAGTTTCAAAAAGCAAAACTTGAATTTGTGTGTGCCATGTATTATGTTGAATCCATCCAAATAAAGTGATGTGTAGGCATTGTATTAGGTATTATAAGTAATCTAAAGGTGATTTAAAGTATACAGCATGGTGTGCATAGATTATATGCAAATGCTACATCATTTTGTATAGAGAAATTGAACTTCCGCTGATTTTGGTATCTGTAGGGAGTCCTGTGACTGATCCCCCAGGGAGTGGCGACTATAGCACTGCAATCAGTAGTGATTTATCCCAGTTCCTGTGAGGTCTTCATCTGGGTGTTTGAATACACACATTTGCAACTGTGTCCATTTGTTTGAGTTTGAGTATATGTGTGAGAGCTTACCAATGTAATACCCAAATTTACCATTATAGAACACAAAATCCTATATACCTTTAGAACTTATAGAAATGTCCTAGAAATAATCTATCCTTGAACAGAAATAGCAATAATGAGACAAATAAAAAGGCAGTTGGAGAGCTGGCTGACACCTGGCTCCTATGTTTGACCCTGACTGTCCCTCTAGAGAGAAACAAAACATGGACAAGTCACCTACAATATATAGGTCAGCAGCTCTTAAGTGTGGTCCTAGGACGAGAAGCATCAGCATCATGTGAAAATTTTTTAGGATTGCAAATTCTGGGGCTCCACCCCAAAGCTGCTGAATCAGACCCTCTGGATGGGATCCATATTTGAGTAGCCCTCCAGGTGATGTCCAGGCTTGCCAGGTTTGAGAACAACTGCTCTAGGCTTACCTCTCTCTATATTTACAGTTTCCAAGCACCACATGTACTCACCGTCAAATTGTTATTAACTGATCCTCACTTAAGTGCACATATAGTAGTAACATTCATCGGGTGTCAGGCAGGTGGGAGGGGGAGGAGGGGATGTGTATATACACACCTAATGGGTGCGGTGCGCACCGTCTGGGGTATGGACACGCTTGAAGCTCTGACTCGGGTGGGGCAAAGGCAATATATGTAACCTAAACATTTGTACCCCTGTAATATGCTGAAATAAAAATAAAATAAAGTTTCCTTTAAATGGACTTGCAATGTTTGAGTAACATTCTAGTGGTACTATGACATGAAGAAAGATATAAGTTGGATCAATTAGACAGGTTGTATTGTAAAATTTTATTCTCCATGTGGGATTTCTATGTGGTTGTGTATGACATATAGAGTATATTTTATTGTGAACTATAAGATCAAAAATCCCTATAGAAGTCTCAGTGGGAATGTTAATGATATCAATTAATAGAATAAGCTATGAATTCCTCCACCTACATCTTTGATGTTCCTCTACCTACATCTTTGAGATGTTCTGAAGACAGGAAGGTTTTGAAGCAGCTCACCAGGGGAATAATGCACGTCATCTCATACGTGTGGCTGGAGAACCTGCTCAGTCGAGAGGGACGGCGACCATAAGTTAGTGGAGCCACAGGATGCCACACCTGCAAGGGAGAGAAGGAGATGGTGAAGCGCTCAGCTAAACTGCCCAACAATTTGTGTTTGCTTTGGTGTAAAGGCTTTGGAAACAGATAAACTTGGCTTTCAATTCCAACTTTACATTTTAAAAGTTTTATAATTTTAACAAATTATCTAACCTCCTTAAGCTTCCATTTTTTCATCAGTAAAATGGAAACATAGAATTTAATCAAAGAATTATTGTGGTGATGAAATGAAAAACAATTGCATGGAAAATATTTCTGACTGTGCTCAAACAAAATTGTTGTGTGGTGAAGTCTGGGCAAATCCTGAGAATGAAAAAAGGGAATAGATATGAGATATGAGCTAAGCTACGGAGTTTCTTGTACAGTGGTCAGAGGAAAACATGAGCTCAAAGCTGGAGTCCAGAGATGTCATCAGTGATGGTACCTGGAAACAAGACTGGAACATCATTTTCTTTTGTGGCTCTAGTAGGTCATTATCACTGATTTTGTGGAGTGACTGATTATCATATTCTCTTTTGTATCTTTTTGCCTTTGTAATATCACTCTTACTCTACTCTTTTTCTAAAATTACAACTGCCTACCACTCCACCATTCTTTTCTTCACTCACTATTAATTGGTCTTTCTGGAAAAATCAGTAAAGAAATAGAGGTAGCATGTGCTTTAAAGCATTTATTTTAACTTTTTCATTGGAGTATGTCATACATACATAGAGAAATATGCTTGGACCAAAAAGTGGGCACAGCTGTGTAACCACCAACCAGGTTAAAAAAAAAAAAGTAACAGCACCCAAAAGCCTCCCTCAAGAGTACCCTATGGACTCAACAACACCACAGGTCAGTTTTCCTCTCTGTTGAATTTTACATAAGTGGAATCATAGAGTAGGTATATTTTTATTTCTGGATGATTATGTTCAATGTTGCTTTTATTTATCTTCACTGTACATAGTACCCATGGCAGGAATACACAACACTTTGTTCATTTTACTGTAGGCAAATGCTGGATTGCTTCCTGTCTGGGGCTGAGACAAGCCAGGCTGCTGTGAGCATTAGCGTGCATGTCTTGGTGCAGATGTGCACTCATGCCTGTTAAATTCATGTTTCGGAGCAAAATCATGACTTTAGGAAACACATATGTTCAAATTTAGTGACAAAAATGCCCAACAGTTTTCTAAAATGTCATAAGAATTATACTCCCACCAATACTGGATGGCGTTCTGTGCTCCAACGTGTGGCATCGTTGAGTTTTAAATTCAGGCCTGAGGCATGTTGGTGGCACCTCTGCGTGTTTTCATTTGCAGTTCGCTAACAGTGAGTTGGCTACCTTCTCGCAAATATATTGGTCATTTGTATATCCTCTCTTAAAAATGTCTTTTTAAGTAACTTGCCCATTTTTCTATTGGGTTGTTACTTTTTCTTCTTGTCCACTTGTAGGAACTGTTCATATGTTGTGGCTATTAGCCCTTTATCAGTTATGTGCAATACAAATATTTTTTTCCAATCTTGGTTTTGCTTTTCCCTAATTTTAATGTTATCTTTTGATGTATTAATTGTGCTTGATTTTAACATAGTCCAATTTATTAATGGTTTCCTTCATGAATATTGTTTCTGGTGTTTTAAGAGATCATTCTCTATGTATTTTCTAGCTCCATATAAACTCCTAAAATATTGGCTCCTGGCTCCCTGGGGCCAGGATCAGGGCCAGGTGCTCATCAGGTATGCTTGCTAGGGTTAGGGCTGAGGGCTAGCTAGGGACTCAGCCAGCATGTTTTCAAGAACAGAGTGTGAGAGATCATCTGGAGGGCCACAAGCAATGTGACCAGGGCCATAGACATGGCTCATGTTGCCAGAGAGAAGTACATACTGAGGGACTGAGCAAATAGATAAATATATTGAGGTTACTGGGAGCCTAGTTTTTCACTATTGGAAAAGGGGATTTCATATAAAGAAAGGGGAAGACTAAACTACAGCCTGTGATGTTGAATTATTATTGGAAATATTAGTATATATTCATAACTGTAAAATATATGAAGCAGCTGGGCTCAGTGACTCACACCTGTAATCCTAGCACTTTGGGAGGCCAGGGTGGGAGGATTGCTTGAGGTCAGGAGTTCCAGACCAGCCTCGGCAACATAGCAAGACCTCATCTACTAAAACTGGAAAAACTAGCCAGGCCTGGTGGCATGTGCTTGTAGTCCTAGCTACTTGGGAGGCTGAGGTGGGAGGATCACTTGAACCCAGGAGTTCGAGGCTGCAGTGAGCTATGATCATACCACTGCACTACAGCCTGAGCAACAGAGCAAGATCCTGCCTCTAAAAAAAAGTTTGTTTTTAATAAAATATACACAGACAATGATATATAAATGTGTAAATGTGTATATGTGTATGTATGTTTACTAGCTCTTTGCTGAGAACATCTAAAAGCAGTAACATTCCTGTAGAAGTGGCCACACCCAAAACCCATTCTTTGGTTTCCAAATCCCTTCTCCAATAAAAAGAAGTTCTTGGGATTAATAGCTACAGATTCAGGGCTAGAGCAGAGATGATGAGGAGAGAGTAACAGGCCCATTATCTGGACACAGGAATCATATGGAATTAGTTCTGCTAGTGAAAATTAAAATTTGAGATTCAAAATAAATAGAGTAATAGATTATAACTCATCGAATAAAATAGAAAACACTGAGTATATATTAACATAAATGTTAAAAGTCAATAAATGGGAGAAAATGGAAAGCTTTATCTTACAGTATCATGCCAACTAATAAATGTAGAAGAGGTAGAATTAGAAAATCCATTTTCTAATGAATCAGAAAATCATTTGGAAACCACTGAAGTAGTATATAATGTAAGCAATAGTCATCAATGGATGCTGACACTAGTGTGTGAAAGTCTGTTGGAGAACAATGTATTGACACGATCTTAAAGTTTCTCTCTACAAAATACTTATTAGTTACTTTTTATGTAGTAAGTTCAAAACACTTATTAACTTTACAGTGAAAAAACTTGTAATCCAAGAGCTAAACATTAACATCACCAGTATTGGGGCCAATAGACATCATGGTCTCTTGTGTGAAGCACGTGGAAAACACGGCGTCACTCTGTAGTATTGCGACCAAAAGTGCAGAACCTGAGTGCAGTCGTGAGGAAACACACACAAATGCAGATTTCCATTAAGGAACTGTTCCAGATTGAAGGAGAATAAAGAGATATTACAACTAAACATAATGCATAATACTAAAAGGGATCTTCTATTGGGACAATTGGGAAATGAGAATATGGTCTGTGGACCAGGTGGTAGAATTGTATCAGTGTTAATTTCACAATTATGATAGTTGGCTGTAGAATGTAGAAGGTTATCTTTATTACAGGGAAAACATACTAAAATATTAAGGGTTAATGAAGCAACATTTCTGCAACTTAACAAATTGTTTCTTAAAATGAATATGTATATAGTGTGGAAAGAGAGAAAGAGAATAAGAGAAACGCAATAAAATATTAAAATTAGAGAATCAGGATGAAGGGTATATGGGAGTTTCTTTATTATTCTGGCCACTTTTCTGTAAGTTTAAAATGATTTTAAAAACAACAGTTAAAAAACCATAGCCTTACTCCACTATATGCTACCTAAAATAAACTCACTTCCAATATAACTATATAGGAGGGTTGAGGTAAAAAGATGGAAATATACATGTAATACAAACATGAGTCAAAAGAAAGAGGAGTAGCTGTATTAATATCAGATAAAATAGACCTCAGAGCAAAGAAAATTATCAGAAAATAGAAAGGAACAATACTAATAAAAGGGTCACTCCACCAAGAAGGCATAGCAATCCTAAAAACATCAGGAAAACAACAAACATCATATAAAACAAAAACTGATAGAATTGAAAGGAGAAATAGACAAATCCACAATTACAGTTGGAGACTTCAACACTTCTCTCTCAACAATTTATAGAATAATTATGTAGATAATCAAGGGTATAGAAGAACACAATGATACAATCAACCAAAAGGATGTAATCAACGTTTATAGAACACTCCGCCCAATAATAGAAGAACCATTCTTTTCAAGAGCCACAGAGTACGTCCCATGATGGAGCAAGGACACTGTGGTCATAAACCAAACCTCATTCTTCCAAAGTGACAGATTTTTTTAAAAAAATACAAATAAATAAATGAGTAAATAAGAAAAAGAAAGGAAAAATAAATAAAACAAATCTCAACAAATTTAAAAGAATTAAAATTATGCAGAGTATGTTTTCTGACCATAAGATGAAAATCATCAAACATGAAAATCATCAAACATGAAAGAATTATACAACATACTTATAAATAATCCATGAGTTAATTACAGGGATGAAAGGCTAGCTCAATGTTCAAAAATCAAACAATGTAATCCACCAAATTAACACGCAAGAAGAAAAATTACAGGATCATATTAAGCTATGAAGAAAAAAATTGACAAAATTGAACATCCATTCATGCTAAATACTCTCAACAAACTAATAATAGAGGGAACTTTCTCAATTGGATAAAGAGCATCTACAAAATACCTACAGATAACATTATACTTAATGGTGAAAGGTAATGTTTTTTCTCTGAAATTGGGAACAAAGATGTCTGCTCTCATCACTCTTATTCAACAGAGTTCTGGAAGTTCTAGCCAGTAAAACAGGCAAAACAAACAAAAAAGAAATGAAGAAATAAAAGGCAGAAATATTGGAAAGGAAAAAACAAAACTGTCCCTTTTTGCATACAAAATGATTGTCTATGTAGAAAAGCTCAAAAAATCTACAAAGAATATTCCTAACTAATAAGTTCAATAATATTGTTGATTAAAAGATAAATATTAAAAATCAATTACATTTCTATGTAATAGAAATGAACACTTGATCACCAAATTAAAAATACAATCAACCAAAAATAAATTTGAAAGTATAAGGCCGGGTGGGGTGGCTCACGCCTGTAATCCTAGCACTCTGGAAGGCCAAGGCAGGAGGATCGCTTAAGGTCAGGATTTCAAGACCAGCCTGAGCAAGAGCGAGACCCCGTCTCTATTAAAAATAGAAAGAAATTAGCTGGACAACTAAAACTATATAGAAAAAATTAGCCGGGCATGGTGGCGCATGCCTGTAGTCCCAGCTACTCGGGAGGCTGAGGCAGTAGGATTGCTTGAGCCCAGGAGTTTGAGGTTGCTGTGAGCTAGGCTGATACTTTAGCCTGGGCAACAGAGCGAGACTCTGTCTCCAAAAAGAAAATATTAACAATCAGCATAAAGTTACTGAAACTAAAATAATGTTGCACTGCCAAAGGAAATTACAAATCAGTGAACAGAATAGAGGATATAAAACTAAAACTAATATATGTGGGGCAATTAGCATGAAATGAACATGGAGAAAAAATGGATTATTTAATAAATAATATTTTTAAAATGGAAGTCACTTGAAAAGAAAACCTACCATCTCACACCTTAAAAACACAACAAAATTTCAATGAGCCAAAGGTTCAAAGGCAGAAAAATAAATCTATAGTGTTACCATAAGAAATAAATGTGTTGTATAATCAAATATCATGGCATCAACATCCCTAAAATACAACAGTTCTTACATATCAACATGTAAAAATACACCTTATTACAGGCTACACTGTGTTCCTCTTGAATTTATATATTGCGTTCCTCACCCCCAAAACCACAGAATGTGACTGTCTTTGGAGAAAGGGTCTTTACATAAGTAATTAAGTCACAATGAGTTTATTAGGGAGGGGCCTAAACCCTAAAATTCGCCGATATGACTAGTGCCCTTATAAGAAGAGCAGCAGAAAACTGAAAGTCTTGGGTAAGATAACAGACTAGGATGTCCCCGCCCTTGTGCCCCCACAAAAACAATGATTTAACTACCGACAAATGAAAATAGTTCTGGGAGAGCTCCAGGGTACAAAGAGCAAGCTCCTGCTACCCAGTGGAGCACAAAAACTGCAGACAGCCACATTACTGTGTCACCCCATTCTCCAGCCCAGCACAGTGCAGGGCCAGGAGGGATCTGCGCAGCTACAACCTCCCCTCAAGGAGGAAAAGAAGAGCAGGAGGACCCCAGCGGTCCTCACTGGCACCCAGCCCCATGCAGCTTTCACCACTAGGGACCACCACAGTCTCTGCTGATGCTAACACCAGCGGTGGAGCTGTCTGAAGTCCGCACGGCTGCACCTGCCCTGGAGCAGGAGTCTGCACTGAACTGCATAGACTGGAGCTGCCGCACCCCTGCTCTGGCTCAGCCTCTGCGGATGGTTCAACACATGCAAATTGATCAATGTGATATAACATATCAACAAAATGTAAGAAAAAAATCATTTCGATACATGCAGAAAAGACATTTGACAAATTTTAACATCTCTTCATTATTAAAACTCTCAAAAGAATAAGTATAGAAGGACACAATAAATGCAACACAATAAATGCTGTTTACAAAAAGTCCACAACTAACATCATAATCTATGTGGAAAAACTGAAAGCTCTCCCTCTAATATCTGGACAAGCCAAGGATATCCACTCTAATCAATTCCACTCAACATAGTACTGCAAGTCCTAGTTAGAGCAATTAGACAAGAAAAAGAAATAAAAAGTATCCAAATTGGAAAGGTAGAAATGAAGGGTTTTCTGCAAATGACAGGATCATATATGTAGAAAACCGAAAAGATTCAATAACAACAAAAAGCTCTTAGAACTAATAGACAAATTCAGTAAAATTGCAAGATACAAAATAAACATTTTAAAGATCAGTCAAGTGACTATATGTAAATAATGAACTATCGAAAAGGAAATTTTTTAAAAAATCCCAGTCACAATAGGAAATAAATAAATACTTAGGAACAAACTTAACCAAAAAGGTAAAAGATTTGCAAACTTAAAATTACAAAACATTGATAAAGGAAATGAAAAACACAACTCATATTAATGGACTGGAAGAATTAACACTGTTAGAATGTTCACGCTACCCAAAGTGGTCTACAAATTCACTGTAGATCAATTCCAATGTATCAAAACCCCAATGGTATTCTTTACAAAAATAAAAAAACAATCCAAAAATTCATATGGAATTACAAAAGACCCCAACAGTAGCCAAAGAAATGTTGAGCAAAAAGAACAAAGCTGGAAGCATCACAATACCTGATTTCAAAATGTATTACAAAGTTACAGTAATCAAAATATAATGGTATTGCCATAAAAAGATGAATAGAACAGAATCAATAGCCAGAAATAATTTCACCCATCTATGGTCAATAGCTCTTCAACAAGGATGCCAAGAACACACAATGAAAAAAGGATAGTCTCTTCAATAAATGGTGTTGGGAAAACTGGGTATCCACCTGAAAAAAGTAAATGTAGACCCTTATTTCACACCCAACTAAACATAGAACAAGGGCTTAATCAAAAGACTTGAAACTGTAAAACTAATAGAAGAAAACACAAGGAAAAATCTTCTTGACATTGGTCTTGGCAATGATTTTTTGGATATGACCACAAAAGCAGAGGCAACAAAAGCAAAAACAAACAAATGGGATTGCATCAAACTAAAAAGCTTCTGCACAGCAAAGGAAACAATCAACAGAGTGAAAAGACAACCTATAGATAGGGAGAAAATATTTGTGAACCATATATCTGATAAGGGACTAATATCCAAAATATATAAGGGACTTATAAATCAATAGCAAAGAACCATCTGATTAAAAAATGGGCAAAAAACCTGGTTATTTCTCAAAAATAGACATAGAAATGGCTAACAGGTGTATGAAAAGGTGCTTAACATCACTAATCATCAGGGGAATGCAAATAAAAACCACAGTGAAATATCACTTCACTTACACCTGTTAGAAAATAATTATTATCAAAAAGACAGAAGATAAGAAGTGTTTGGGATGACATGGAGAAAATAGAACTCTTGTACGCTGTTGATGTGAATGTAAATTAGTACAGACATTTTAGAAAACAGTGTGGCACTTCATCAAAAAATTAAAAATAGAACTGTCTTATGATCCTGTGATCTCACTTTGCGTATATATCTAAAGGAAATGAAAGCAGGATCTTGAATAGGTATCTGCACTCCCATGTCATTGCAATATTATTTGCAATAGCTAAGATGTGGGGCAAACTATCTGTTCATCTGTCTTTTCACAGATGAATGGATAAAGAAAGGTGATATAGAGATACAAGTAATGGAATATCATTCAGTCTTAAAAATGAAGGAAGTCTTGTCATTTGCAACTACAAGGATAAACCCGAGGCATTATGCTAAGTGAAGTAAGCCAGACACAGAAAGACAAATCCTGCGTGCTCACATTCATGCGTGGAACATAAAAAAGCCAAACTCATGGAAGCAGAGTAGAATGGCGGTTGCCAAGACAGGGGATGGGAGAAATGAGCAGGTGTTGGTCAAAAAGTACAGAGTTTTAGTTATGGAGGATGAATAAGTTCTGGAGATCTATTGTACAGCATGGTGACCATAATTAATAATATTTTATCATATACTTGAAATTTGCTAAAAGGGTAGATCTTAAGTGTTCTCACTACCAAAAAAAAGGTAACTCTGCAAGGTGATGGATATGTTAATTAGCTTGATTATGGTAATCATTCACAATGTGTACATATGTCAAAAAGTCACATTGTACACCTTAAATATGTGCAATATTTGTCAATTATACCTTTGTAAAGCTAGGAAAAAAATTTTAAAAAAACAGGTAACCTATAAAATCTTTTTTTAAATGGAGCAAAATATTTTCTCTCCTGATAATTTTAAAATCTAAACAAATTAATGCCTGTATACAGCTTGCAATCTACACAGGGCAGAAACTTGCATTTTAATACTTCTAGAAGCAGCTTACATTCCATTTTGAAACATACACTATTGCTTTCAAGGGACATTAATATTTTAAGGATACAGAGGAGTTATGATACTACAAAAACTACATATTGACCCTAAGGAAGTCCATAATCAAAGATACTTGGCAAATTCAGCAACTGCTGAAAATAATAAAAGTAAATAAATTATTCTTTTGTTGCAAGGATTCTGACTTCACTGTCAAGATGACATATTTTATTAACAGCTTTCTTTTATTTCTTTTATCTCCTTCAAGCAACCTATTTGTAACCTCTGCTATTTTTCTCACTCTTTCTTGCCTAAAGCTGTCATAAGTAATACTCCCCTAGCAGCCTAGACTTCTCTATATGTAAAATTTGAGACCTTTGCAGTCTCCAGAAACAACCACCTGCGCTTAATTTGAGACCTTTGCAGTCTCCAGAAACAACCACCTGCGCTTGATCCAAAGCATGCTATCAAGGTGGTGCAGACCTGCAGGCCGTGGGAAAAGAATGGCCTCTTTTGTGAGTCAAATCTGGGTTACCTTGCAATGAAAGAGGGTGAGTATAGAGGGAGATTAGTGGAGAATTTTTAGAAGTGGGCTGAGGCTCAACTATAAAAACTTTGTGACAGTTCTCTCTCCAAGATGTGCTTGTATCAGCTCATTGCCAGCCCCCCACGGTGGCGAAAAGTCATTGCTGTCAGTAAGTTGTTCAAAAACAAAGAAGAAACTTAACTGCTCTGAAGTTCTCTGAGGGGTGGTGATAATAGCAACATTGGAAGACTGGAACAAAATAAAAGTTTTATAGTGTGTGGAAAAAGTACAGTTCAAGGAAAACAGGATGGTGAAACACAGTATTTCACAGAGATTCCATAAATTTGACCCCATGGCAAGAAAATAAATATCTATCCATCTAAAGAAGGTCTCAGTTTTTAACCAAAGTGATGTGCTTATTTTTAAAGTATACTGCTTCATGTGTAATTAACCATAAAATTTTTAAACAAAAATCCCCCATGGTAGACACCATTCCGTCCCTCTGCACATTCTTTGATAGGAGCCCATGGAAACACGATGTGGCCAGAGACTGTCTCAATCCTGTCCTACAACAATTTTATTGTCTCAGGGTCTTGCCTTCAGCGCACTCAGTCATATTCTCCAGGGCAAATATCACTCTAAAGACAATAAATCAGAAGGAGCAGGAATGTTCCTTTCTACAAATTTATCCCCTGAACTAATTATCTACATGAAGTAGCTCAGGTCTCAGAGGATCCAAAAGAAGAAACCTCAGGAGGCCCCTCCTACGTCAGCCAGTTCTCTCCCTCTCGGCTGAATTCGGGTTAGTCCTGCCCTTTCTCCGTTAAATCCCAGACCCTCCCAAGAGAGTCTGCATCTTCACAGCCTAGGTTTCAACACTCCCAGTGCTGGCTCCTCACCTCTCCGCACCTCTTCCTTCTTCAACCTCAAGGTAAAATGAGTGGAAGGGCCAGGTTAGGTTTGAGCGCATGTGCTTGTACTCGTTTCTCTTCCCATGAATTTCCAGGCTCACGAAGGAGAGTCTCTCATTTGCCCAACGAGGGTGGGCGATTCTAGGTAATGGGAGGTAAAAACATAGGACCCCAAATAAATGCATTAAGGTGAATAATCATAAATAATTATGACCCCCTTCCAACCATTGCCACAGAAGTTTTCAGGTCCAGGAATAGATTAGGACTGAAAAATATATATATATTTTTAGAAGTCAATGGCAAAGGAAAAGCCAACAGCCAAAAGACAGCAGCCAAAGAGAAGAGAGCAAAAACTACAGTAGTCATCCAAGTACACATTGAGCCTCCAGTGGGCATCAAGCATTGTCCTGGGTATTGTATAAAAACATCAAGACAACAGAACATAAAGTTTGTGTCATCTTGCCTCACAGTAAAGACAAATGGCTTACGAAAAAAATCAAATTTGAACCAAGTCTAGAGCATTGGGTAGAATTGAGGAAAAGAAATATGAAGAAGTTTGTATGACACATGAAAGAAATATTTGCGAATGAGTTGAGGCAGCAATGACTGTAGTGAGCTTTAAAGAAGTAGACAGGATAGCCTAGCATGAGCATTTACGTGGGACAATAGCTGCAGGTGGAATTCGATTGACATTAGGGAAGCAACTTAGATATTGTGATCAGTAAGCCTTGAACCCAGCTATTCATTTGTGCATTTATTAACTAGCTTCTACAGGCCAGCCTGGGTGCTGGTACGGCAGGGAGAACTTAAATGTAGATCAAACTACTAAAATGTTCACAAGATAGAAAGGAAGGCCAGAAAGTGCCGACAATGATGGAAGAACACAATGCAGAGTATGAAAACAAAGACGGGGTGATCATGGAAAGTTCCACAGAGGAAACGATACTTAGTCCAGGCATTATGGGATAAGTAGGACTCTAGCAAGTTACTGTGAGAGGAAGAGAAAGAAAATACCATGTGCAAAGTAACTAGGTTAGAACGTGTGCTTTTCCTTTCATTTTAGTCATTCTTTTATTTATTTATTATCACTATTATTTTTGATTAAGAAATTATAATCATATACATTTATGGGGTACAATTATACAATGTTTTGCTATATTTATACAATGTGTCATGACTAAATCAAGCTAATTAAGATATTCAGCACCTCACTTACCTATCATTTTTTATAGTGAGACATTTGACATTTATCGTCTTAGTTATTTTGAAATATATAATATTATTATTGACTATAGTCACCCTGCTGTGCAGTATATCTCAAAACCTACCCCTCCTGTCTGTCTGAAACTAGTGTGCACTTTTTAAATGCAGTTGGAGCGAGTGACGGAGAGGATGAAGGTGGTGAGGGAGGAAGCATGAGATAACATAGGGGCCAAGTCAGAGATGGATCTGGGTGTCACATGTTTGTGTTTGGAGAGTCCCCATGAGCTTTAGAATAACGGAATGGCAAAATGAGGATTGCAATTTCTAAAGATTACTCAAGCAGGTTAGCATGAAGCATGGATTAAATTGTGTGCCTATAAAAACAGGATGAGCTCAGCGATATTAATAATAACAAGTCTGA
>CM052445.1:65874427-65889995 GCA_028533085.1 Varecia variegata | reverse complement strand
AAGATTTTTAAATAAAACTTTCACTGAATTTATCATGTCTTCTGCTCAAGATGTTCTAACCTCTCTTGTCCCGAACATCTCATGTTCTCTCTCCTTCCTCAAACACCTTGTCACTCTGCAATTTGTCGTATCCTTACTTCATCCTTCCTCACAATCCATCTTTGATCATTTATTTCAGATAATAATTTCAACCTCACCATAACAGATTTACTTCATTTCTATCAACTAATTCATGACAAATATGACTCAAAATGTCTTTATATTTGTTATGTATATATAAACTATCAGCAGCATTTGTCTAATTTCTCTATTTCACTGTATGCTTTTAAAGATTAGAGATAGCCCTCTTCCCTTGTGTATTGATCAATAAATATTAGGCTCTAAATGCCTAAGACACTAGACAAGGAGCAGTGATTGAACAGAGATTTGAAAAGGGTTAATTCAGTACAAAGGGAAGTCCCACTTATTGGGGATCGAGAAGCACATAACGTCCCTATTGAATTTGTCCCTTCCAATGCCATGGGTGACTCCCTTTTTTGGACGATGCCTTCTTTTGATCTCTCATAACAAAGACAGACAGGAAGATTTTAGTTCATTACGAAACTTGAAGGAAAAAGTTTTATACTATCACTTTATTCACTACCCATAATATCATTTGAAAGCAGTTACTACCAAAAACTAGATTCAAGCCTCTCCTTTTTGAAATGTCTTCCTTTTTCCACGTATCTGAACGGAAATTTACTCCCCAGCCCACGATTTTGGGGATAGAAACAAATGCTTTCTCATAATGAGGCATCTGCTTCAAAGTGGTCACGACTCTGAACTTCTGACCCCTCCCTAACCTTTCCTATGGCAGAGAAGACAGTCTGGGTTGGTATCAAATTAAAGCTCTGTTAGCTCATTTGAATCAGATTTGATGGACAGGTTCATCTCTTATCTTTATAACGTCAAAGAGCAAGCATGTATACTTTTTTCCCAGAAATTCTGAAAGCATAACATGTTTCACTTGTTGCAACTTTCAAAATTTATCTTTCAAAATAGAGTGCAGAAAAATCTTGCTATAAACTATTTTCAGTGTCAGATTATTAACATGGAACTTGTTTTCCAAAAGAGGGGCAAAGCAGTACGGGCCTCAGGACCCTCAATGGGAAATTGAACGATAGTGTTCCAGAGGGTATTCTAGAGAGACCCTGGACAAGAACGGAGGTTCGTTTCTGAGGCGGAAAACTTTGGAACTAGGGACCATTGATTTACAAAGAGAGTTATCAAAGAGCAAAGCCAGCTGGCTGCTCAGACTATCGCAGAAGCTTGGTAGGAACATGCTTCTGTCTTTAGTATAAAGCACAACTCATATACTCAGGGTCTGTGCAATACTTTCTTAAAACCCACAAGAAACAAGCTTCCACAGAACGGAAGTGATTGGAAAAGACAATAGGAAGAAGAGTACAGTCCTTCCATCAGTAAGTCAATGCATCCTTCTCTGGCCCAGCCAGTCTCCCTGACTTAGCAAATGTCTGTGGTCCACAAGGAATCAAAAGCCAAAAGCAGCAGTGGCTCAACAGATGTGAGAGCTCTATCCATCTGCACTGAGTACACCGTGAGAGTGTGTCTGCTGTGTGACGAGAGCTCAGGGATTCCTCCTTCTCAGACGTGGAAGCTCTGCCTTTTGACTCTTCAGATGCATTTCGGTGGTTAGTATTCTGCTATTTAAAAAAAAAAACTGTGATTCATTTTGTAGCTTTTCTGGGTTACAATCTAGATACAAAGTTTCTGCAAGACACTCTGCTTGGGCTTGATAACAGAAACATGTTTATAAATAGCAGTAAGAGTAGATTATGGCCGGGTGCGGTGGCTCACGCCTGTAATCCCAGCACTCTGGGAGGCCGAGGCGGGTGGATTGCTCGAGGTCAGGAGTTCGAGACCAGCCTGAGCAAGAGTGAGACCCCGTCTCTACTAAAAATAGAAAGAAATTATCTGGCCAACTAAAATATATATAGAAAAAATTAGCCGGGCATGGTGGCGCATGCCTGTAGTCCCAGCTACTCAGGAGGCTGAGGCAGGAGGATTGCTTGAGCCCAGGAGTTTGAGGTTGCTGTGAGCTAGGCTGACGCCACGGCACTCACTCTAGCCCGGGCAACAAAGCGAGACTCTGTCTCAAAAAAAAAAAAAAAAAAAAAAAAGAGTAGATTATATCTCTGAATGACTCATTTCAGCCGTTGAGTGACTTTGCTCGAATAACTCTCAGGATGAGCTTCTCTTTGCTTTACCCGAAAAGTCTCAGGGGGACTTGCTAGGGATCCCTGCGATGGACTGAATATTTAGCTCCCCCAGAATTCATGTTCAAACTCTAATCCCCAACGTGATGGTGTCTAGAGGTGGGGCCTGTAGGAGGTAATTAGGTCATGAGAATGGCATCCTCATGATAGGGTTAGGGTCTTTTTAAGAAGAGAAATAAAAAAGATAATCTCTCTCTCATCTCTACCTCTATTTCTCTCTCTCTCTCTTTGCCATGTGAGAACACAGCAAGGCGGCAGCCTTCTGTGAGCCAGGAATCGGGCCCTCACCAGGAAATGAATCTGCCAGCACCTTGAGCTTAGACTTCTCAGCCTCCAGAACTGTGGGAAACAAATGTTTGTTGCTTAAGCCACCCAGTATGTTATGGCAGCTGAGCAGACTAAGACACTCCCTACACATAAACTGCAGATGCCTCTTTTCCTCCGGATTGGAACATGAAACCTCCTATATCCTGGGATGTGAAGGGTGTCTGACAGGACTTCCTGCCCACAGTAGCAGTCCAGCACCAGCGCAGACAAGGAGATAAAACGGAGTCTCAAGAGGTAATACACGAAGTCTTATAATAAACCGTTGGGAACTGAGCAATGCATCAGAGGACGCTGTGAATCCCTGAGAAACAAGTGAGAGGACAGGTGCACCTGTGTGACAGATCACCCAGGGTCTCCATGACCGGCAGATCATAAGGTGGCCTGCAATGATCTGCAGTTTGACATGTGATGTGCATATGCTTATGCATTTAAAAGACATTAGCTTATTTGGGTTTGTAGAATCTTTACAGAAACACCTGCCCTGTGGGAAACTGCAGCCTCACATTCCACACATTCTTAGTCCTTATATGGTCCCCAAAACAAAATCGACACAGTCATTCCACCGCAATCCCACAGTATCAATATGAGTTGCTTTTGCTCAATTCTATCACCATTGACCCCAGTCTTGAAATCTACCACAAAGGCAAAGGTTTAACAAAAGGCAGTTAAAAGAATTACTCTAGAATTTTCTGTTCCAAACACTGTGGCCCCTAAGCCAATTATGCACGAGAGACATTTAAGCTCCAACAGAGAGGGTGGGAGTGAAAACAATTCTCCTCACAGGGTTCCCAGCTTTGGAGAACCCCATGAGCCCCTCAGCTTTTTCAAGACTAGAGTCTAACGGTGCTCATGATGGAGTGACAAAATGGGACTCTGTAAGGCAGATTCATCCACCCACAGATGCTTAGAGTCTTATAACCCTGGGCTGAACCTTACAGGATGCAATGAAATTTTCTGGATGAGAAAGGAAGCAGGGAGAATATTCTAAGAAAGTAAAGAGCATCTTAAAGGTATATCCAATTTTTGGTAAACGTCCCCCACTTAACTCCGTAAGCAAATCTAGTTGTCATTTTCAAACCAACAAGGCTAATCAGAGTTATTTTGCATCTGAAAAGGCCTCTGAATGTTTTAAATTTTAAAAGTGTGTTAAAAATGCATCCCCCAGCCTAGGCAACCTAGCAAGACCCCATCACTACAAAAAATTTAAAAATTAGCTAGGTGCAGTGGCACACGCCTGTAGTCCCAGTTACCCAGGAGGCTAAGGCAGGAGGATCACTTGAGCCCAGGAGTTTGAGGTTGCTGTGAGCTACAATTGTGCCCCTGCACTCCAGTCTGGGTGACAAAGAGAGACCCTGTCTCTAACTAAATAAATAAATAAATAATAAAAGTGCCTGTCTATGACATCCTTCTCAAGTCTGAATTCTAATTATGAAATAGATATTAAAAAAGAGATGAGAAATGGAGAAAAGGTAAACCAGTGCAAACTCATAGGCATGAATGGAGCAGAGAGAAGTCCTGGAGTTCTCAACATGTTTGTCTCCTGCAGGGACCAGGCCATGCTGCCTTCAATATTTCCTACCTAAGATTTCTTTGTTCTTTCATACTCTCTGTCATAAATGATACTTTAAAAAAATATCCCTTTGTTTGGTGAGTATTTGGGACTATAGAGCAATGCTTCTAGACATACTGGGAAAGATAAAAGAAATGTTTTTTATTGTGAAGTGGGGAAGAGTAATTGTTAAAGGGGGGGTGGGGAAGGAGAACCAGCAGCCGGGCTCTGGGCTCTCAGGCAGATCCATGTTAGGAAAAATAACAAGTGGAAGTGGAAGCATACCTTCTCTAGTATCCCTCAAATGTGGTCTTTCAGTTCTATGTAATACTCAGGCAGCCTTTGAGAATTTCAGAAATTATTTCACTTTAGAATAAACGATGAACTAGGTACTCACTGCTTGTTTGCTTTTGCATAGATGATTGATGAATTGATTAATAAATCAATGATTTAGAAGATTTTAAAAAATAGAATAAAGGATGAGACAGGATAGGAAGCTATCTGGTCCCTGAAGCTAAAAATTGAAACAAACAATGTTATTTTAAAGAAAAATGGGTACTTAGTGAGCAAATTCCTGCCAGTACTATGCCCTGGAATATTTGAAATATTCCTCAAAGCAGAACAAGGAAGAACAAGAAGCCGCAGAGGCAGCAACACACGGGGATCTCAATGGACAGAGTGAGAGAACTGAAACTGTAGTGCAACCGGAGAGCCTGAAGCAAAACCAGCATACAAGGAGCAGCATCATAAAGATTTGCTGGTAGCTCATTGCACATGAAGTTCACTGCCAGGTAAAGCAAACTCACTAGGACTTGACCACTGTACAGACTGCGGAGGAAAGAGTCCAGCCACTGTAAAGAATGAATGAGGTCTTAACCAGCCTATGCAAAGAAATGTCCACAAGTTCAATAATAAAATGAGGTACACAGAAACTATATAATATTACCCATTTTCTTGACTTACACATTTATTATATATAATTTATATTATATTGTTATAATAAATATAATTATATAATATACATTAATATCACATCTAATTAATATGGCATACAACTCATATCACTTCTTTTTTTGATTTTTGAAGGTAAATATAGTAACTCTTTTTCTAGTTTTATTTTTAACTGACAAAGAATTATATATATTTATAGAATACAATGTGATATTTCAATACATGCATACATTGTGGAATGATCATATCTGAGTAATTAGCATATCCATCACCTCAAATATTTATCATTCCTTTGTAATGAGACCTTTAAAATCCTTTTAGCTTTTTTTGAAACATGCAATACATTGTTCTTAACTATAGTTACCTTGCTGTGCAATAAAACATTTCTTGATAAATCTTGATACTGAGGGGAAAATGATTCCTTCTCAGAAAAAAAAAAGGATTTGTCTCACTCTTAATTGGTAAAGTATTAATAATAAGGTCCAAACTTATCAGTAGGTTCACCTATGGCTAGTTTTTCAGCACCAAAAAATAGCTCCTTTGTGAAACCAGCAATATGTATTCACAGCTACTACTGACCCTTGATATGTAACACAAAATTTATATAATTTACATAATTTCATTTTCCTCTGAAAATCTGCTTAATTTTTTAACTACATAAATTTGTTAAATATGCATCCCTGTGATGTTCTTCTCAAGTCTGGATGCTAATCCTAAAGCAGACATTGCAGAGCGATGAGAAATAGAGAAAAGTTAAACTGTTATACATATAATTTATATTATATTATATACTTTGTCACACAAATTAGCAGACGTTTCATATACACATATGTATATAATTCTATGAGCATAAAGAACACTACTGAAGACCACTAGCACATGTATGTTTTCAGGGCTGGGGAGAACAGTGTTCTGGAGAAACAGAGGTTGAACAGGAGGGAGAAAGATAAATCTGGAAATCTGGAGAGTCCCTGATTTGGCTCAAAGCTCTTTTGGCACCTGGATAGCACCTCTTATCAGTTTCCTGCCTCTCGCATCTCTGCAAAGCCCTACTTCATAAACATGGTAGAACAGGGACATCATAACAATAAGTCTTCCTTAAATAAATTGGATTACATCAAACTAAAAAGATTCTGCACAGCAAAGGAAACAATCAACAAAATGAAAAGGCAATCTACAGACTGCAGAAAAATATTTGCAAACCACATATCTGACAAGGAGTTAACATCCAAAATTTATTAAGAACTCTTACAACTCAATGGCAAGAAAACATACAACCCAACTGAAAATGGGCAAAGGACCTGAATAGACGATTCGCCTGAGAAGACACAAAAATGGCCAACATGCATATGAAAAGGTGCTCAAGTTCACTAATCATCACGGAAATGCAAATCCAAACCACTATGACAACACCTCACACCTGATAGGACTGGCATTATCAAAAAGCAAGAGATAACAAGTACTGGTGAGGATATGGAAAAAAGGGAATGCTGTTGATGGGAAGGCAGATTGGTGCAGCCTTTATGTACAACAGTAATTTCCTGAGAAATTAAAAATAAAACTACCATATGACCGAGTAATCCCTTTTCTGTGTATATGCCCAAAGGAAATGAAATCACCACCTCGTAAAGGTATCCCCACTTCCATATTTGTCACAGCATTATTCATGGTACCTCAGATATGGAAACAATGTAGGTGTCTGTCAATGAATGAATGGATAAAGTAATTGTGGGATATATATGCAATGGAATATGATTCATCCTTAAAAAGGAGGAAATTCTGCCATTTGCCACAGCATGGATGGACCTGGAGGAAATTATGCTAAGTGAAATAAGCCAGACACAAAAAGAAAAATATTGCATGGTCTCCCTTATACGTGGAATCTAAAAAAAAAAAAAAAAGGCAAACATAGGAAGAGAATAAAACAGTGGTTGCCAGGGCGAGGAGAACAGGGAAATGTAAGCCAAAGGATACAAAGTAGCAGATATGTTGTAAGATGAACAAGTCGACAAGTCTTAAGATCTGAAGGTACAACATGAGGACTATTGTTAATAATAGTGTATTGTATTCAGGATTTTTGCTAAATGAGTAGATTATAGAAGCTCTTGACACGGTGAGGGGGATGGGTAACTGTGAGATAATGGATATGTTAATTTTTTTCATAATTGTAATCATTTTACTACATCTATATGTATTTCATAGCATTATGTTGTATACCTTAAATATAAAATAAAAATTTTTTAATTTATTTTTTATATATTTTAATATATAATTTAATATAAAATTTAAAAATAAAATATATTTTTAAAAAAAGAATAAGACTTTTTATTTAAAGCCCTTCTCGGCTGGTCCGAAGGTAGTGAGTTATCTCGCTAGATTGTTCACAGTCACCTTGTTCTGCTACTTTCCCCTCCTCACTACCGCACTTGACTAGTCTTAAACAAACAAACAAAAAAACCCTTCTTATCCAACTATTGAGCTAGAATTTTTTATTTTAATTCAATGCCCTGTTTAATTTAATTTTAAGCAGGAAAAGTGACAAACGGTGTGATCCAGTGATAATGCATCCAAAAGCTAATAAGAATCTTATTTGTATTTTGCTTTGGGATCCACATAAACCATGTGACTTGTTCTTTATGCAGCCTATTACAATAGCTCTGGACTGTGTCGTTTATTGAATAATTATAGAAGCTAGCTGGAAGTAATTGTAAATTTATTATTCTGCAAAAAAAGAAAAATCTCCAGTAGTTCTCAGCCATTAGGAAATACGAAGAGTTGTTGAATTGGCCGCTGGGTTCGGGCTGCGAGGAGCGGCGAGTGTGGCGTGCAGGCGGCGCAGCTCCCAGCCTGCGGCGCCGCTGCCATCGCGCCCCGCGCGCCCCCTCTGCTGGCGTCGGCACCGCAGGCCAGTTCGGCATCACCGCCTCCTAGACCCCGCTGGCCTTTCTCGGCCTCTCCTTCTGGCTCTCTAGCACCTGGTCGCTCAAAGTGTGTTCCAAGAACCAGCTGCAGCAGCAGCACCCGGGAACCAGTTAGAAACGCAGCATCCCAGGCCTCCCCCCAACCTACTGGATCAGAATCTGCATTTAATGAGATCCTCGGGGGCAGCTGGCATCTCACGCTATGTGGGCGCTTCTGTCTGCGTCGCTCACCGGGACTGTGTCCACTTCCTGGAAGATGCGCACTCTCACCCCGCAGTAGCGGCATAGCTGCGGGAGCCCCGCTTTCCACTGTCGGCTTAACTGGCTGCTGCGCCACATCCCGGAAAGTCGCTGCGGACTTGCCATGTTCGTCACTATCCTACTCTTGTTTTTTGTCACAGAAGTCGTTGTAGTGGTTTCGGGATACATTTACAGAGGACAGGTGGAAAAGGAGGTTGATGGCAGCATTCAGAAAGTGCGTAAGACCGACGCTGGAACCAACCCTGATGTTGCCAGCAGGGCTGCTGATAACGTGCAGAGACAACTGCGTTGTTGTGCAACTCACAACTACTCAGCCTGGAAAAATGCAGATTCGTTCAAAGAAACCAAAAACCACAGTGTGCCTCCTAGTTGCTGCAGAGGCTGCCAGCGGCTGCAGCCGCAGGCTGGCCCATCCCTCTGACCTCCACAGAGGGGTGTGAGGCTCTAGCTATGAAGAAGGTACAAGAAATCCTGATGCTGTTGTATGGGCAACTCTGCCATGTGCAGCTATTCAGCTGCTGGGCATGCCGTGCGCGTGCGTCATGCCGTGCGCGTGCATCATGCCGTGTGCGACATGCCCTGTGCGTGGCATCATGCCGTGCGCGTGCATCATGCTGTGCAGGAGTAGAGATCCTGCTTAGGAGGCCCTCATCACTAGCCAGACCTACGCAGAGTAGACCACTCAAGCCCGAGCTTTTTGGTCTTTCTCTGATTTGGAAGGCGGATGGAGCAGGTCTGCTGTTGTTGGCCTCCTGAGCTCATTTAGTTAAAGCACACGTGCACTGGTGGCACTGGTGTTGGCCAGAGCAGCTTGGCTTTCCATGTACCCACCTCCTTCCCTACCCACTTCTGACTCTCCTTTTCCTTGTACTAGTTGACTTCTTCATGCACCTAAGTTTTTAAGTATGATGGTGAATGCTCTCATTTCAGAACCAGTTGTGAGTTACACAGTGCGGTAGAATTAAAGAAGGATGCGGGCCTGCTCCTATTACCTCCAAGCAGTAATGGCACTTGTGCTGAAGTATCACCAGGTCCTTTCAGTCTTCACAACGGAGAGCTCTTAGCCAAAGGTTTCTGGGGAGAGGGGGGGAGCAAGCCAGCTATCTGGTTAAAGGTAACACCAGACGGTGCCCTCATCAGTGTCCTTTTAAAAAATATACGCTACAGTCAGATAAGGTAACAACTGTACAAAATGGCTACAACAGACGTTAGAGTCATACAGTATGTATCTTCATTCATCTTCAAAATCAGACACTGATCTTTGAAACTACTAGTTTTTAATCAAAGCTGGCTTTATAGAAGTATAATGTATGCACTACTGTTTTAAAACAATTAGTGTGAGTGTGTGAGTGTGGTTTTGTATGATCTAACCTACACATCATAAGTCAAACTTGTTAGAAACAATGTGTGCATGCAGACTAGTGCAATAGTATGTAGGTGTGATCTCAGCTGTAAACAGAAAAATCTAATCCAATAAACTCTGGGTCAGCCCTCAAACAAAAATAAAAGAGTCATTAATAGTTTATAATTCAGGGCCATACTCTCAAATTATCTGAAAATGCTTTTTAAAGTATAATGTTTCATAAACACAAATTAAAATCTGTTGGGATAAGTTATCTGTCACACTGTGACTCTCATAAAGGATACTATTTAATCATTCTAGTTCCTTCCTTAGTAGTCCTCCTATTCTCATCTTTTCCCTTTTTTAAAATCTTGTGTCTTTAAATCTTATTTTAATTTATATTTCTTCATTCCCAAATCTTACATTTTTCCCCACTTGGTTTTTCCTGTTTGGTTAATCTAAAAATGCACATCTTATAAATCAAATTTAATTTTTGCAAAATTTTCCCACTGGAGCAATCTTTCATTTTTCCTTCATTGGTAGCTAACTGCATTTTTATATTTATAATACCTTGCAGGAATGAAGGCATAGCCACTGATTTGCACCCAGAGTGACTGGCATGACGTAGCCTGCAATTAGTTACTGATCTATGTACAATGACTTTATTACTTATGTGATTTTTATTGAGACCAAAATCAAATTTTGTCATCTGAAAAAGAAACCTCAGTTATTTTTTATTTTAACTGATTAGAATAGATGTCAGAGACCAAATCATAGATGTTACTGAATTATGGTCTGATCCTTTTTATTTATTCCTGAGCAAAGATCTTGCCCATAAAAAATCTAGTAAAGATATTATTGTATCGGCCGGGCGCGGTGGATCACGCCTGTAATCCTAGCACTCTGGGAGGCCGAGGCGGGTGGATCGCTCGAGGTCAGGAGTTCGAGACCAGCCTGAGCAAGAGCGAGACCCCATTTCTACTAAAAATAGAAAGAAATTATCTGGCCAACCAAAAACATATATATAGAAAAAATTAGCCGGGCATGGTGGCGCATGCCTGTAGTCCCAGCTACTCAGGAGGCTGAGGCAGTAGGATTGCTTAAGCCCAGGAGTTTGAGGTTGCTGGGAGCTAGGCTGACGCCAAGGCACTCAATCTAGCCTGGGCAACAAAGTGAGACTCTGTCTCAAAAAAAAAAAAAGATATTATTGTATCAATCAATAAATCATGCGACATGGATACTATGGACATCACCATCTATCAGGGCAAGCTGAGGATACTGAAGGGCAACAAAACTCTCTCACTGCAACACACAGATTGTGTGTCCTGCTGAAGATGGGTCAATGCTACTATCTTCATGGGTTTAAGGCAGATATAGCTGAGGGGTATGGCTATGTTGCGTCCCGATTAGTGTTCACCAATGGACAGCCCAGAAGGCATTAACTTAATGAGAATAATGATGGTCAAGTTGAATGTCTCTTCCAGAGGACTGTTCTCTGTCTTCCACCTCTCCCAGCCAGGGCTAAGTCCTTTTCTAGGCATTCTCGGTTGCCCTTGTTTTTCCTTCCTAATATTTCTCACAACTCTATCTCTATAGTCATGCAATGATTCGCTTATTATCTCTTTTTCTACACCATTCTGGTAGCTCCATGTGAGCCCAAATGCTTTTTTTATAGCTTTATTCATGTAAAATTGCATACAACAACATTCACTCATTTTAATGCACAGTTTGATGAGTTTTGCTCATCGTAAGCAGTTGGGCAGCTACCGTCCCACTCAATTTGTAGAACACTTCCATCACTCCAAGTTTCCTTGAGAGTACAAATAATTCTTTTAACTACTCCTCACCATTTTTCATAGTGCATGACACATAGTGAGAATTTCTTAAATATGTGTTGATGGGTGAATGGAAGGAAAGAAAGCAAGAAAGAAAGTGTGAACCACCACTTACTAAGTTTTGTATCAGGAACTGTACTAAGATATTTACATATATTATTTCAGTTATTCTTATAACAAGTTAGTGGTCAGAAATTATTATTTCTATTTTGCAGGTAAGGAAAGCGAGCCTCAGAAGACTTACATAACTCATTGAAGGTCCAATGCTTAACAGGTGAGGGCTGAGGTTTGAATTGAGTTCATCTGCAGTCATTTGACTGCAAAAGTCCATTTTTCACCACTTCTATCTCCCGGACCCATGTTAAATAAATATTGGCCTAGATATGTTTCTTGTGGGTATCAGTGTAAATCTTTCTCTCCTTTATTCAAACCACAGCTGACATAACATGTAAGTCTAAAATTACAGGTGATCCATATCATACCCTTCCCCCTCCACTAAGAAACCCTCCAGTTCATACCAAGCAGAACAAGATTTCTCTTTTCTCATTCTAGAGTGCCTGAAAATATCAAACATCTTTAACTCCTGGCTACCTTCATCTCCAATCTCCACTGACTATAGCTGCATTAAGTATTCATTACCATTTATTTGGTCATTAAATTCATCCATTTGCTTGTTCTTCAGCTGTTAATCTGCTACATCAATGTCAACACAGACTGCTTTAGATCACATTCTCTCAGAGGTTAGGATTACTAATATCAACAGGTCATGGCACCTCTATGACCATCGGGTACCTTGGCTCCTTCTAAATGTCTCACCATTCTTAGTGTGTGGCTTTCATCTTTAAGGTTGCTTCAAGGTCCAACATGGCTGCTAGGTCTCCAGCTATCAAGTCTGCATTCCACCTACAGAAATGGAGAAAAGAAGATTGGCAAATATTTTTCTAAGCTTTCACAACATTTCATCTCATTAGATTCCCCTATCTGTTAGGGAAGCTGGAAAATATAACCACTTCACAGGGCACCTGGCTGTCTGGCAAAAGCGGGTGCTGACAATAAGAATGGGAGAACAGATACTTGAAGGGAGATGACCAAGATGACAATTAGCATAATGCCAATGGGACTCTGTGTCAGTCTCAGTCATGAGAGTTTCCATCTACAATTAAACCAGCATTTTCTCAGCACAAAACTGCCTATTCCATCATTTTTCCCCAACCACACAGATATATAAGCCTCTATATCTCTGGAAATTATCTCAGGGGGTTGTTAGGACAGATCCTAAGATGTCTCTCATCTCTCATCTGGCTCTCAGTGGGAGAGAGCACAACAGAGCAATGTTAGAATCAAGGAATGTTCCCACTTTATCACCAAAGCAAAATCTCCCTGTCTTTGTTTGGGACATAGCCTCTCTCTTCCCGTTAGCCCTAGACAAAAATGCTTCCTAAACCCCCAGAAAGTCAAAATGGAACCCTAACTCACTGCTATGATTCACCCATGTCCACTCACACATCTAAAGCTAGAGGCCAAAGATAATCAAGTCAAAACCTAGAGAGGAAAGATAACTGCACTAAGGTGCCACTATTCATGGTGGCTCTAGTACTAGCGTTTAATTACATGCGTTACAGCTCATGAATTAAAATGTGTACTACTTCATACTTGCTCTCTTCCAAAAGCCTTTTTTGTCTTCTCCATGTGAAAAATAGAACAGGCTTCTGATAGTATTAGGGAAAAACCTCAAAGTGCATTAACCTGTGCCAGTCACTGCTCTGAGATTTTACAAAGACCAGCTCATTCTGCCCTTTTAACAGGGTGTGGAGGGGATGCTGCTGCTTCCTGTGTTTCGTAGATAACACAAATGAGGCACAGTTAAGTTAGGTAACCTGCTCAAAGACACACAGACCGTGAGTGACTGAGCTTGGTGCTAAAGCTAGTTGAGGTCTCGTGTTCTAACTTAGCCACACACTGTACAAGTTACTCCTCCACTCTAGCGCTACAGCCACACCCCCAACCCTCAAGAAGTTTAAAAAAAAAAAAAAAAAAAAAACAACTCAGGGTCCTCATTCCCTATTATTGGGCCATTTCCTCGGGTCTTCTGGTCTTCTAGGATTTACCATTAATTGCAAGTACTCCAAGCTCACACGCCACCTCAATTATCAGCTAACCCCTTAGACACTAATTAAACAAGACATCAGGGATAACTTCCCAGCCAGAAGAGAACAAGTTTTTACTCCCAATGTCTGGGGAGAAAGAGTTGAGCCTTCATAGACAGGAGTGGAAAGGATGAGGTCAAGTTTACCCTGAGGGATAACTTTGAAATGAGCAGGGAGTGGGACACAGGGATGGTTTGTTGCCTAGAGGCTTTATCCTTGGAAGTAGCCTCCACTCTGTCAAAGTGTCTACAGGAACTCTGGGGCACCAAGGTTATAGCAGATCCACAGACCTCGCTCACTGCCAGAAGAAAATCCAGAAAGCCCTGAGTCTCCCCTGCAATGGAAGGCAGACTCTTCCTCTAGACTGAATCTTTCCAGACCTCTCAGAGGGTGAGGTCCCAGCAGACCCCCAGAGCAGACGGGCTGTGTCTTCCTGGAATAGGAAGAGCACGTCCTGTGACTCTATCCTTAAGTTTCCTTCCCCAGCTAAGACCAACACAGACTGCAACAGAGCCTCCGTTCCCAAACCCGGTCCTCTGCAGAAGCCGGGGAAGCCGGGAGGTAAGTGGTTGGTGCTCAACTCTAGACAAGCTGAAACCTGCACAGCACATTAGAGGTAGCTCACGCTACGGCAGCATTAACGCTGGTCTGCGCCGGACAGAAAAGGGACGTGGGATGAAGGATCAGTGGACAATGGTCATGTGCTAAGCAGCATGTGTAAAAACGGGTACCGTCGGCTTGAAAGGACAGGCAAGAACAGACAGGCCACGATGGCCTGTGGGCAGACAAGGTACCCGATACTCACGAAGTAAGCGGATGGTGCCCTGAGTGTAGGCAGACACTGCCTCTTTCCTGCTGCTTCCTGCTATATTTTTTTCTTTACTACATTGCCAATGCTTTGCTGTCATGGATTGATGAGTTTGTCTATTCAGATGGATTTCTGGCAGGCTTTTGTGACCAGTCTATTACTGCAGATTCACTGCCTAAAAGTAGTGCTTCATAACCAGTTTCGGCTGAAGACAGATGAATTAGTGGTGCTTTTTTATGAGTTTGGTCATATGTATAAATAGAAACAATGTGTAAATTACAGCAGGAGCCAGTTCCCTTGGCAATATTTCGGAGCACTGTCTTCCATGTGTTTGATGATGCTGGATGGTGGTCTTAGGAGCCTTATGGAGGTAAGTACGGCCATGGGAGGAGAGGGACAGGGCGAGTAAAGCCAAATAGTATCGGCCCCCAGAGAAAACAAGCTTCAAGCTGAATTTTAGCAGCAAATTGAAATACTCAAACTGCACAACAGGGCAATGGAGCGTGGGTGGGGGGCAGGCATGTGCGGGAGGAGCCCGCCCCTGCCCCAGCCACCTGCCGAGGGGTGTGCGGCCGTGTCCTCTCCTTGGTTCTCTAACAAAATCAGTTTTGTGAATGAATTGCATTCCTCATGCCATAAATGACATAATATGTAAGACAGGTCCTTGTTATTAAAGAAATTATGATCTCCACCAAAAAAATGAAAAATAACATATTGGAAATGATTAGCAAATGATATAGCATGTTATTAAATTTTCCATTAGGCAAGACATTCAATATTTTTCAGCTTCACTGGGTGTTTAACAAACTTGTACATGTAAAAGGGAGGCCGTTTGATACTTTTGAAAGCCAGCGGCTATGGCATCTGGGGGCTTGTGAGGAGGTAACTTCTTCTCTCTGTAAACCAGCACTGGAAGTTTCAACAGCTTACCCCAAGGAGTCATACCCTATCAACATTTATGAACATCTTGGTTTCCCCAGAGTTATTAAATTAGGCTGTAAGACTGCACACATATTGACTGAGCGGGAGCGGGTACACATTCGGTGCTAATTGACTTCCCTTCTCCTCTCAGTGTTTGTTAGGAATTTTTTTAATCTTTAAAATTAGGCTGGTGCTGTGGCTCACACCTGTAATCCCAGCACTTTGGTAGG
>CM052445.1:65837587-65873927 GCA_028533085.1 Varecia variegata | reverse complement strand
TAGTGACGGCCTTGGCAATCACACAGGACCTCGACCTGGTTACTCAGGTGGCGGGAATTTGAGGCTGAGTTTTAGATTGAAGAAAGACATCCTTTGAGCTAATAAGCAATAAAATCCCATGGCCAAGTTCCTGTTTGCCCATCTCATGAGCTGCTTTCCAGAAATTCCACATACTGCTGTGAATTTGGTTTTTTTCTCTTGTATGGTGGAGTAGGTAACATGCCTATCAAGGCCCAGAAGGAATTTCAGCAGCACTGTGATGGATGAGAGAGAGAAATAGAGAGATGATATAGAGACAAGGATATCAGTCATGAGGGTTACAGGACAGAGGATGACAGATATCACTGGGTATGTCAGTGTGGTTACAGCCTTGCCCGCCAGTGGCATGAGCTAAGAGCTGTCATAAGAAGACCCTTTGGTGGCTGCTAAGGGAGAGCGATATGACCATTGTCAGAAGAAACCGCAAGGGAATTCAGTGTGAGAAAGGTACAGTCCCTACCCTCAGCAGGTAACTATTTAAGGGGATGGGTTCTTATTTTTTAGGTCAGTAGAACACTTCAAGATATCTTTGCTCTTAAGACCCGAGCGGTAGGAAGATGGCTTCATGGGCACGTGAGCAATGGATTGGCGAGGGAAGGACTGCCTGCAGAGGGACAGCCCCGGGCGGGCGTTTCTGCCCAGGGCGCCACGGTGAGGGTACAGGCAGCGTGTGGGGGGACCGACGGCACAAGGTCGCTGTTGAAACAGAGTGAATGAGGAAGAAAGCATTATTAGAAATAACCTGCATACCTTGAGTCAGGGTGACCGATGGGGAGTCAGCCGAAATTAAGAGGAAGGAGCTGGTTTGAGGCGGGGAAATGGCTGTCGGGTGAAATTTGGGCGCCGCAGTTCACAATGTCAAAAAGGGCGTTAGAAGTGGGTGAGGAACTTAAGCTGTAGACGCTTAAGGAAGGATTCTGCTTGCATGTGATGGTGGCGCATGTGGAAATCACTGTGCTCATCCAGGGAGGTGAGGCTGCACCTTGGGAGCACCTTTATTTGGGTAGTGGAAAGATGGAAGGTCAAGGGGGTGCAGAGGCCAGACCCAGAGCGGAGCTCCAGGTGGAAAGGCCTGGACAGACGGGCAACCTGTCCAGGACACGAAGTTCAGGACTGGATGGTGTGAAGCTTTGCATTTGAGAAGCGTGTGTGTGTGTGTGTGTGTGTATGTGTGTGTGTATGGGTGTGGTGTGCACATGCCCATGTGTGCATGCACAGTACATTGAACTATAATTACAAAGATTCTCTCCTCTTTAATCTCCTTGCCCCTTTTTCTCCTGTGACATGATCCTTTCTCATCTTCCTTCCCAGTGTCTTCTTTTGTCTCAATCATTTGCACTGATGCTCTTGCTGCTTTCCAAGTTATCAGCTGCTTTTTTATAAAAGCAGAGCTCGGCCAGAGTGCAATGTGGTGGCTCATTCCTATAATCCCAGCACTTTGGGAGGCTGAGGCGGGAGGATCACTGGAGCCCGACAGCTCAAGGCTACAGTGAGCTATGATCGAGTAGCAGCACTCCCGCCTGAATAACAGAACAAGATCCTGTCCCTAAAAAAATAAAAATAAATAAATGTTTAAGAATAAAATAAAAAATAAAAGCAAAGTGCTGTAGAGAATAGTGGTTAAGAGCAGGAGCGTGGCTTTCAGGCCTGTCTTTACCACTTGGTCCACGTAACCAATCTAAGGTAGACAGTGACCCCTGAGGCAGTGTCCTCAGCAGTCAGACGGAGGTGAAAACGTGCACCTTGCTGAGATGTTACAGCAACGTAACCTTATTATCCCAGGACCTGGTTCCCAGTGAGTGCTTCATAATTTGTATTTATTATTAAATGTGGCACATATTTACCCCTCTATCTTTCTTTTTTTCTCTCTTTATCCTTTTACTTCATTCTTCACTTTCCTGCCTCTTCTCCCTTCCTTTCCCAGTTTAGACCCTGAGAAGAAACCTTGGAATCAGAAATCTAAGAAAGGGAAATGTCACCCACGATTCCTTTACATCTTAAAAAGTGGGCTTTAAAAATGTGCTAGTCTGACTCTGCCCAGGCACAGCTCACTGTATCAAAACTGGAGTCCTGAGTTCATTAGCAATAAAATTGTCTTCTATGAAGTTTATCCCATAAGTATTGTTGATAGAATCTTGAAAGAAAGTGCAATAATTGTTTCACAAGAATATTGGAAACTTTATAGAAAGCAGTATATATTTTTGAAACTTCAGAAGGAGAAAAGAAAATTTGCACTATTCCTCCATTCAAACCCTGGGGTTTGAGTTGTTTCCAAATAACAGCAGAGTTCTTCAGAATATCAATGGGGGGCCATGCTTGTTATAACATCTAAGCTGAGCAGATATCCATTAATTTTTCAGTCTATGCACGATGCATCAAATCAAGAACTAAAAGTGAATTCTTCATAAATTATCTGCATATGGGATTTAATTTCTTTTCAGTCCTATCATGGAGCGCATGGAAGGTGTTTGAAGAGCATAGGAGCTTGGGCTCAGTGGAAAGACCCCATGAGTCAGCGGTGGCAGCCCAGTTGCTGCCGAACAGCAACGACATTCAGAAATCAAACTGGCTGTGTTTTCCCTCACTGAGAGGCCACAGCTGCTTGGCAAAGAAGTTGTCCAGGAATTTCCAATGTCACTCACACTATGAGATTACAGTTAGCTTTAGACACAGCCTGATCTTTCAGTAGACAACTCCAGGGGGCTACGTTTCTGACACTGGTCAACAGTTTTCTCCTTGTGCTCAAAATTCTAAGCTCTGGGGTCTCCTTAGGTGCTATGACCAATTCAGGGGCTAAAGTAACATATGACTTGACCCCTCAACTCCAGGGACTCGGGGGATCTGGAATCATGCTATTTTTACTGCCAGAGTGAGCGCTAGAGCTGCCTGCGTGTGAGCAGTGATGACAGGAGAGGCCAGCGTGGCCCCGACAGCCAGGGCGCACCTCCTCTTGATGACGGAGTGGGATGGAAGTTGGAGGAGGTGAGCGGGCTGTGGCCGCATCAATAAGGCCCCTGGCTGCTCACAAACCCTTCTGCTTGCTCTATGCCATGTCCTGCCTCCCTCCCACCGCTACCTCCGGAAATGATCAAGCCAAAGGAAGGGGACAATTCCCCGCCAAGGTGTCTGCGGAGAGAAGGTGAACATGCTAATGGGCATGGGAGCTGTGGCAGGCTCAGATCAAATTGGAATAAAATTGTCATCCATGCAGTACGCTTTCACATAATTCACGCCCCTTTACGTCCCCAAGACTCTGCAGTTGAAGCAGGTGTTTTCTCCCCCTTTTACAGATGCAGAAATTGAAGTTCAGAAAGATTAAATGCCTTAGTTAAGGTCACGGAGTAGGAAGGCGAGCAAAGACACGGATGCTGCTGTTCTGTCCCCACCGTGTCGGAGTGTCTCTGCAGAGGTAAGGAAGGTCAGGCAGGGCATAACCGCCAGGGAAGGAGTGGACACGGAATGAGGAAATCGCTTCAGTCCCCTCTCATGTGTTATCCATCCATTCCAATTTTTTTGATTTGTCCCAGGTGCCAGAAAATGCCTCAACATGAGAAGTGACAACCAGAGCTTCTTGGGGGATCCCCCTAAACACTTTGTCCTTCTGGGCGTTTCGGACAGGCCATGGCTGGAGCTCCCTCTCTTTGTGGTCCTCCTGGTGTTCTACATTCTGGCTATGTTAGGGAACATTGCCATCATCCTGGTGTCCCAGCTGGATCCCCAACTGCAAAGCCCCATGTACATCTTCCTCAGCCACCTGTCCTTCCTGGATCTCTGTTACACTGCCACCACGGTCCCTCAGATGCTAGTCAACATGGGCAGTTCCAAGAAGACCATCAGCTATGGTGGCTGCACAGTGCAGTACACAATTTTCCACTGGCTGGGATGCACCGAGTGCATTGTCTTGGCCGCCATGGCCCTGGACCGCTACGTGGCCATCTGTGAGCCCCTCCGGTATGCCGTTATCATGCACCGCGCTCTCTGTCAGCAGCTCGTGGCTGTGGCCTGGCTCAGTGGCTTCAGCAACTCCCTCGTTCAGGTAGTCCTGACAGTGCAGTTGCCTTTCTGTGGGCGGCAGGTGCTGAACAACTTCTTCTGTGAGGTGCCAGCCATGATCAAGTTGTCATGTGCCGACACGGCTGTGAATGACGCCACGCTGGCTGTGCTGGTGGCCTTCTTTGTGCTGGTCCCCCTCGCTCTCATCCTCCTCTCCTATGGCTTTATCACCCGTGCTGTGCTGAGGATCCGGTCATCCAAGGGACGGCGCAAGGCCTTTGGGACCTGTTCCTCCCACTTGGTGGTGGTCTCCCTTTTCTACCTACCTGCCATCTACATGTACCTGCAGCCCCCTTCTAGCTACTCCCAAGAGCAGGGCAAGTTCATTTCCCTCTTCTATTCCATAATCACCCCTACCCTCAATCCCTTCATCTACACCCTAAGGAATAAAGATGTGAAGGGAGCTCTGAGAAGACTCCTGGCAAAAATCTGGGGGCTCTTCAGAAGATGACGATCTGAGATGTGGCAATCTCCACTGACCGATGGGCACTGAGCAGGTGTATCATGTGCTCAGAGCACCTTTCTCTTAAGGAGTAATAACCAAACAGTAAGGACTTGGAGAGATACGAAAGCCTCAAAATCCCCATCCAAAACATCTCGCTTCCTGTGTAGTCGCAACACCTAAAACCCTCCATCTCCAAATAAAATCAATTCTACAAGTGTAATTCTAAGTGGCCATATGTTTTCAAAATTGTTTAAACACACCCAATATTCAGTAAGTATTTGTTGAATTATTTAATTTCTAATTTCTTGATTCTTTCCCCTTTTCCTCTTTCTGTAGTTCTTCTATTTTTCTCTCATTTGTCTTTTTGCAAGTTTCTTTCTTCCTTTTCCATTATTCCTAAGTGTTCATAACATGAAACTGAAACATAATCTTATTTAACTTATAATAAATGCACGTTCTTAACCATAGATTTTTAAAAAATCTAGAGCATGAAGCTGTCATTAAGGAGAAGTCAAAAATGCTGCCAGTTTATGGAAGCTGCTCAATACACTTCCCACTTTCCACTTGTGAGAACAGACAGAACCTCTAACCCTGTGTATCTTAAAATATTTTAAAGAAATAACCCTACATTTTTAAAAGCGTGTATGATTAGGCATTTTCCCCTATGTCCATAGAGTAAAATTTAAAATAAAAGCAGTTATACTCATGTAAATGAAGGATAGATTCAAAACATAAAGTTCTAATGCAGCTTCTTTTTTCCAGTTGATGATAAATTATATACATATATATATATATATATATATATATGTGTGTGTTTCTAGAGACAAGGTCTCACTCTGTCACCCAGGCTGGAGTACATTGGCACAATCATAGCTCATTGGAGCCTCAAACTTCTGGGCTCAAGTGATCCTCCTATCTCAGCCTCCCTAGTAGCTGGGACTAATGGTGTGTGCCATGACACTTGGCTGATTTTTTTAAATATTTTGTAGAAACGAGGTTTCATTCTGTTGCCCAGGATGGTCTTGAACTCCTGGCATCAAGCGATCCTTCTACTTCAAGCCACCATACCCAACTGATAAGACTCTATATTTTTTATTGTACTTAAAGCATAGCCAAATTCTCCTGGATGAGCATAAACACCTTAAGTTTCTTCATATTAACATGTCAGTTTAATTACTTCTACTTTATTCTGGGTGTGGAGGTGCAGGTAAGTGTTCATAGTATTTCTCAAAGTATTTATTTTACTGACAGTGTCAGGGCTAATATTTTATATTTTGGAGGGCCAGGCTCAGTGGCTCAAGTGCTATAATCCTAGCACTCTGGAAGGCTGAGGTGGGAGGATCACTTGAGGCCAGGAGTTCAAGACCAGCCTGAGCAAGAGTGAGACCCCCATCTCTCCCCAAAATAGGAAAAATTATCCAGGCAAGGTGGTGCATGCCTGTAGCCCCAGCTACCCAGGAGGCTGAGGCAGGAGGATCGCTTGAGCTCAGGAGTCTGAGGTTGCTGTGAGCTATGATGACACTACTGCACTCCAGCCTGGGCAACAGAGCAAGACTTTGTCTGAAAAAAAAAAAAAGAGAATGGAACATAGCTCAGAGGGACATTTTCACGTTCTCTACATTTGAACTAATGGTATCAAGTGATGTTGGGAATAGACGGTCTCCTCAGTGCATCATAAGTATTCATTTTTTCATTCCCTAAGGATATCTGTTCGCTCCATAATGTGTGAAACAAACAGCAAGAAAGAAACCCTTGAGACTGTCGTCTTCTTCCTTTTAACCGCTAGTCCCATCTACTACACGAAGCCCTACTGGACTAATTAAAAAAGAAGTTTCAAAGATTCTCCCAGGTTTTTTATTCCCCCACTCGCTACTCCTGACCCTCACTTAATCGTCTCTTAATCACGAGCGTTTGTTTAGATCCGCACTTCACACTGAATAACACTGCACCAGCTATGAAGCTATTGTCCCTCAACATCCAGCTCACCTCTCTGTGATGCAGACCTGGGACTCTAAGTCCTCTGCTTGTCACATGCTACTTGTCACTCTTCTGTTGGAAGTCCTAGCGTCAGCCTGCCCAGTTGGAGAAGAGAGAAAGACTTACTCCACCTGGTTTTCTTCCTTTGTGCCCCAGTGCCATCTCAGTAACCCTTCTTCACTTGGGCAGCGGAGTGACATGCTGAAACGCTGTGCACTTCAGAAGCAGCAGCTGACTCCACTTCCGACTCCTTCAGAGCCAGCCCGCCATACCCCTCGGGGATGTCAACGTCAGTCCCGCAGCTCTCGCTTCTCAGAGGCGGGTTTTAATTCCATGGGCCCCTTCTCCAAATGTCCAAGCTATAATAAATCCAACCTAGCTCCTCGGCGAGGTCACTACTTCCATGAGACCCACGTGGTTTTTGTTCTCTCTCTTTTCAGATAGCTAATTCCTAATTAGCAATTTATTATGCTAAATTCCCTTTGTCAAAGCAACCTATCTGGTTTCTATTATATGACTCGACCATGCCTGATAAACCTGTATATTACTTAGATGTTGATATCACTATTCCCAATTGCCAAAGAGTATGACTCTTATCTGAAAACTCCCTAATTAGAATATGTAGCGTAGTTCAAAGCTCAGAAAGATACTTAATGAAAATGAATGAACAACAACAGAAACATTATTGATTCTGATATTTGAAGCATGAATGATAATAATTCCTAAAATTTACATTACGTGTCTATTACGGCAATTCTGAATACTGCTAAACAATATATCACAAGGCTTGAAAACAGACACTGTTTGCACTTTCATAGTCAAAGAACAAACTGTTAATACTCTTTCTTTCCTAGGTCAGAACCCAGACCTCTTCATTCCAAACACTAACTGAGTGTCCAATAATTCAATTTAGTTCTGACACTGACTCCTGGAGTTGGCACAGATCCCACAGGTTTAAGGGGTTCAGTGCCACGAAAATGCCCCACTTCAGACCCTAGTCACAAGTCTTGGGCACCCCCCACACTTCTGACTGATTTGGCCAGAAATTTGGTATTTTCCACAAACCACCCTTCAAGTTTGATGATTCCCTAAAATGACTCATAGACTCAATGAAAGCAGTGTACTTACAATTACTATTTTAGTGTAAAGAATATGACTTAGAAAGAGTGAAATGGAAGCAATGTATAGGGCAATGTCCAGTGGGAGGGTATATGGGGGGAATGCAGAGCTTACATCCAGAGACTTTACCTGGGCTTCTCTGCACTTATGCATGATCGCATAACTCACTGACCCACGATTCAACTCAGGCTCTAGCCACCTTCCCCTCCCCAGAGGACAGGGGACGGAGCTGAAAGTTCCAACCCCCAATCACATGTTTGGTCTTTCTGCTATGGCCAGCCGCTCCCTGGAAACTATTCAAGGGTCCACCATGAGTCATGTTAGCATAAACCCGGGTATGGTAAACAGTGTTTTTACTAGTACCAAAAGACACTCCTATCACTCAGGAAATTCCAAGAGTTTTTGATACTCTGTGCCACGCACCAGGGACAGACACTGACCACAGACACTGACTGCAGAAGTCTCATCTTACCCACTGCAGTGTCTTGAAGTAAAGAGAACCAGACGGAGGGTGGGGAGAGGATCCCACCACAAGGGAAGTAAGGAGCACCCCCCGGGACTACACTTCATAGCCGCCAGGTGAGTGAAAGCTGCTGCTGACATGAAGCAGCACAGGCAACGCAGCAGAGAGGAGAGAGGGAGGTGAGGGTCCATCCTCCAACTTGCAGGCCATGAAGCTTCCGTGAGCACCTTATCTCAGATGCCTCTGCTGAGCAGAAGGTCAAACCCGAGTAAGGAGCTCAGATTAAATCCCAGGAACTCCAAGGTCTCCAAACAATAAATCCATTTCAGACAGAAACCGTCTTTGTGCGGGAGTTCACATCTGTCTTGGGCTCAGCCCTCCAACAAGCCAGAGGACTCCAGGAGCTCAGCTTCTTCCATCCTTATCTCTAAGCTTCCACGAGGCACATGGGGGAAGGAAATACCTAATACAAACTTTCTCCAGGGGTCTTGGCAGACCTGAGGTCTCAAAAAGCCCCTTTGGGCTCAGGCTTCTTGGGTTTATGGCTGCCCTTTTGCTCCGGTTGGGAGGTGAAGGGGGTCCTGGTTCAGGGGACACACACTGGGGCTGCTGCTGCCTTCCCAGGAGGTCTTCAATGCCAGAACTTGGAGGACATCACCTCCTTCTCTCTCTTGATTGTGATTGTTAATGTTGAGAACAAGAAAGCAGAATTAAAAAAAAAAAAAAAATAAGTCAAACAATTCCATCACTGACTCTTTATGCTGTTCCCAATCCCTGATGATTTTCTTCACTTCATAGAAAAGTAAGTCATGGGCATCATATTGGCCATTTATCATGTGCCTAAACTGCAAAGACCTCCTGTGAGATGTTAAGAACTTAAAGTGTACCACATGAGGTAGGAATAGAAGCCAGATTTATTTAGAAAGTCAAAATGGCAACTCTCTAGTGTAGAGCCAGAAGGAAGTGTTTCAGATGAGTGCTTGAAGTGAAACAAAGCCGGGGCAAGCTGCCACCAACACTGCTGGGGTCATATTCTAGAGAGCTGAGCTCCTGCTATAACAAGAGGAAGGAGACCCAGTATCTTCCAAGTATCTTTTCTGACCACAGAGAAATAAAACTAGAAATTAATAGCAAAAGGAGGAAGTCCTAGCCAGAGCCATTAGGCAAGAGAAAGAAATAAAAGGCATCCATATTGGAAAGGAAAAAGTTAAATTGTCCCTGTGTCAGACACAAATAATTCTAAAGGTATTCCATATTCATGGATTAGAAGAATTAATAGCATTAAAATGTCCATACTACCAAAAGCAATCTACAGATTCAATGCAATCCCTACCGAAATTCCAATGACATTTTCCACAGAAATGGAAAAAACAATTCTAAAATTCAGAAGGAACCACAAAAGACTCTGAATACACAAAGCAATCTTGAGCAAAAAGAACAAATCTAGAGGCATCACATTGACTTCAAAATATACTACAACACTATAGTACTCAAAACAGCATGGTACTGGCATAAAAACAGACACATAGACCAATAGGAAAAAATAGAGAGCCCAGAAATATATTCACACATTTATGGTCAACTGATGTTTTGTTTTTTTTTTTGAGACAGAGTCTTGCTCTGTTGCCCGGGCTAGAGTGAGTGCCATGGCATCAGCCTAGCTCACAGCAACCTCAAACTCTTGGGCTTAAGCAATCCTACTGCCTCAGCCTCCCAAGTAGCTGGGACTGCAGGCATGCACCACCATGCCCAGCTAATTTTTTCTATATATATTTTTAGTTGGCCAGATAATTTCTTTCTATTTTTAGTAGAGAAGGGGTCTCACTCTTGCTCAGGCTGGTCTCGAAGTCCTGACCTCGAGCGATCCACCTGCCTCGGCCTCCAAGAGTGCTAGGATTACAGGCGTGAGCCACCGCACCTAGCCTGTCAACTGATTTTTGACAAAGGTGCTAAGAAGACAATAGAGGAGAAAACAAACTGTTCAATAAAGTGCTGGGAAAACTGTATATCCACATGCAGAAGAATGAATCTAGACCGTATCTCATACTATATACAAAAATCAAAAATGGAGTTCTGAGTTTTAAAGATATATGTTTTCAGGACCTGAAACTTTATAACAACTAGAAGAAAACATAAGAGAAAAACTCTATGACATTGGTGTGGGCAAGGTTTTTTTGGATATGACCCCAAAAGCACAGGCAACAAAAGCAAAAATAGACAAGTGGGATTGCATCGAACTAAAAAGCTTCTGCACAGCAAAGCAAACAATCACCTGAGTAAAGAGACAACCTAAGGAAAAGGAGAAAATATTTACAAGCCACACATCTAATAATGGGTTAATATCTAAAATATATAAGGAACTCAGGCAACTCAACAACAATAAAAAACAAATTACCCAATTATAAAATGAGCAAACACCTGAATAGACATTTCTCAAAAGAAGACATAAAAATGGCCAATGGATATATGAAAAAAAAAAAAGTTCAACATCACTAATCATCAGGAAAATGCAAATTAAAACTACAATATGATGTCACTTCACACCTGTTAGAAGGGCTATAATCAAAAAAGTAAAAGATAAATGTTGGTGAGGATAAGGAGAAAAGGGAAATCTTGTACACTGTTGGTGGAAATGTAATAGGCATTCTGACTGGTGTAAGATGATATCTCATTGTGGTTTTAATTTGCATTTCTCTGATTATTAGTGATGTTGAGCATCTTTTCATATGCTTTTTGGGCATCTGTGTTTCTTCTTTTGAAAAATGTCTATTCATGTCTTTTGCCCACTTTTCAATAGTATTATTTGGGGGGTTTTTTTGTTGAGTTGCTTGAGTGTTTTGTATATTCTGAATATTAGTCCCCTGTTGAATACAGTTTGAAAATATTTTCTCCCATTCCTCAGGTTATCTGTTCACTCTGTTGATTATTTCTTTTGCTGTGCAGAAGCTTTTTGGTTTAATTACGTCCCATTTGTCTATTTTTGTTTTTGTTGTCTGTGTTTTTGAGGTCTTAGTCATGAATTCTTTGCCTAAACCAATGTCCAGAAGAGTATGTAGTCCCAGATACTCAAAAGGCTGAGACCCCAAGAGCTCAAGACCAGCCTGGACAACATAGTGAGACCCTTTCTCTAAAAAAAAATGAAGAAAAAATAGCCAGGTATGGTGGCACATATCTGTATTCCCAGCTACTTCGGACGCTGAGGCAGGATTGCTTGAACCCAGGAGTTTGAGGCTGCAATATACTATGATTGTGCCACTGCATTCTAGCCTAGGTTACAGAGCAAGACACCATCTCTAAAAAATTTTCTTAAATTAAAAAAAAAACCCAGTTTAAACTCACAGAAGCAGAAAGTAAAATGATGTTTGACAGGGGCTGGAGGAAGGAGGAAGAGGTGAGTTTATGTTCAGCAGGTATAGAGTTTTAGTCATGCAAGATAAAAAGTTCTAGAGATCTGGTGTACAACATTGTGCTTATAGTTAATGCTGTGTGTACACTTAAAATTTGTTAGAAAATAGATCTCACGTTACATGTGTTTTACCCAAATAATCTTTTTAACTCTATAGAGAAAGAAAAACGTCAAGGACCGAATCTTGAGGAAAACACAGGCAGTGAGACAGTACTCTGAAATATTTTATGGTACATTTTCCATTACCTGTGATTCCCGACACCCCTAGAGCTTTCCTCACTGAGGCTGAAGCACCCATTGCTTCAGTGGAGTGAAGAAGCCATTCTTAGCCGTGAGAGTTACTTTCAAACACACAAAGCATGTGTTATAACTGGGTCGGGAACTTCGGCAGATTTCCACTGACTGAATATCCAGCTTGTGGCATGTGCAGGGTTGTTTGGGTTCAGCTGGGTGAGGGGTCTGGGTTGGCCTCTTTCCATGTGACATCTCATCCTCTAGGGTCCCTTCATGTGGTAGCAGGGACTGCCTTTCAGCATCACAGCTCGATTCCAGGAACAGTCTAAGGAAGCAAAGAGTAAACTGATAGTTCCCATAAAGACCAGGTGCTACTTTCACCACATTCTACTAATTAATGCATGTCAAACACCCTCCAGATTCGAGAGAGAGAACATCCACTTCTCAATGGGAGGACCCAGAAAGGCTTTGTAGCCATCGTTAACATGCTGCAGTGCAAAAGCAGGGAACAGAGGAAAAGGAGACCAAGGGAGATGAGACGAAAAAAAGTGCCAGCTTTCTTGCCATCTCTTGAGGTTTGGAAATCCAAGATGAGAGAAGAGTATGCCCTGTTTACTGCTGAAATAATCAGAGACAACACAACCAAGTCTTTTGTGTTGATTTTGGGAGGCTATAACAGAAATACCAGTGTGTACGTGAGTAGAGTTCAGTTATATGAGAATACAGAAAATTACACTTATGCCAATCTGCATGGTAGCATGGAAATTTTAATAAGCAACATAAAGGAGCTTGTCCAGGCATGATGGCTCACTCTTATAATCCCAGCACTTTGGAAGGCTGAGGTGGGAGGATCACTGAAGCCCAGGAGTTTGAGGCTGCAGTGAGCTATGATTGTGCCACTGCACTCTAGCCTAGGTGACAGGGTGAGACCCTGTCTCAAAAATTAAATAAATAAATAAACTAGAACTACCATATGATCTAGCAATCCCATTCCTGAGTATATATCCAAAGGAACTAAGATAAGTATGTCAAAGACATATTTGTTCATTGTGACATTATTCACAGTAGCCCAAGTGTGGAATCAACCTAAATGTCTGTCAATGGAAGAAGGAATCAAGAAAGTGCAGTGTACATACACCATGAAACACCATCCAGCCTTTAAAAAAAGGAAATCCTATCATTTGCGACAACACGGGTGAACCTGGAGGACATTATGTTAGGTGAAATAAGCCAGGTGCAGAGAGACAAATACCACATGATCTCACCTATATGTGGAATCTAAAAAAGTCGGACTCAAAGAAGCAGAAAGTAAGATGGCGGCTACTAGAGACTGAAAGGCCAGGAAGATGTTGCTCAAAGAACAACATCTTTGTTTCGATTAGACGGGAGGAATAAGTTCAGGAGATCTGTCGCAGAACACAGTGACTATAGTTAGGAACAATGTTTTGTACACGTGAAAATCACTGAGAGTAGACTTTCAATGTTCTCTCCACAAAAAATAAGTATGTGAGGTCATGCATATGCTAATTAGCTTCAGTCAACATTCCACAATGTATACATATTTCAAAAAATCATGTTGTACATCACAAATATATGCAATTTTTATTTTTCAGCTTTAAAAAAGTAATAAAATAATTTGTTTAAATGTGGAAGTATTCAGATGAGACCACTTCAGTTAAGGTAATCAAAGAAAGCCTTTCTGAAGGGACCGAACTAAAAAGATAAGGACTATCCCGTCTTATGAGGAAGAATGAGAGACACTATTTCACAATTAAACAACAACAACATTTATGGGCCGTAAAAAAGGCTTTGTGTTCCCAGCAGCCAGAGAATAGAGGAGACAACAATCAAAGACTCACAAGGACAAAAACTAAGAGCAAACAAGATGCTCAAAGGGTGCATGGGCTTCCCGGTGGTGGGGCATTCAGGAAGTGTTCCCCGTGGGTTCATAGAGTGGAATTCTGAGTGACAGATTAATGCCACTTGCGACTTGATCTTAGCGTCGCAGATGTGATGAAAGCTTGGCATGGCTGGTTCTCTTGTAACAGACATGGACCCACTAGAGATCGTGAGGAATCCCCCAGGCCATGGCATGAAATAGAGTGTATCATAAACGCACATTCCTCCTCATTCCATGGCACTAGGGTTTTAAGCACCAGACACCCTCTAACTGTGCCTCAAAGACCCCGGTGCCTGTCCCAACTTGGGCCTCATTTGCTCTGAAGCAGCCTCTGCAGTGAAGGATAACATACTCCAAGGCAGAAGCTATCAGCGGGCCTCTGAAAGCTATCAACAGGCCTCCCATTGCCTGGACCACCCGCTTTCTCATTTCAATGTCCGCATGTACAACACTTCCCAAGGCCAGTGGCCGTCTGCATTGAGCAAGGACAATAGAGGAAAGAAAGTAGGGTGAGGTGGATGGTCCTTTCACCAAGAAAGGAGGGCTCAGGTCTCGCTTTGTGGGGTTCCAGGGTGGTAAGCTTGGGTGTACACGCCGTTCTCCGGTAGGCCTCACGGAAAACCCAGGGCAACGCTGTGGGGGTAGAGGGACCCAACAGGAGGCAAAAATAGGAAATTTCATAAGTGAGAACCATATAAAATGTCATGAATGATCACTTTGCCTATGCTATCACAATTTTGTGGATGAGAGAAATTTTTCATAGCACCCTGGCTTTAAATATTTTCACATAGTCAGATGAGCACATGGTGGGGTAGCAGATGGAAACAGCAAGGGTGACAGTGACTTCTGCGTCTCCTGTGTAAAGGCAGAAACTCCTGTTACATGAACGGCACCAAAATATGCATTTGCTAGTCAGATATATATTCATCTCACAATCAAGCAGATGTGTTATTAGTGCTGTCATTACTATTAATTTACTTGATATTGTAGCCATAACAAATCAGAGAAGACAGTAATGATGGCCAGGTACAGGAAATTCTCCCATCCAAGGCCAGAGTGTTAAAGAAGAAGAAACTGAGTGTCTAAAAAGGCGAGGAGATGTTCTCAAGTTTCTGTAGCTAATTCATAACCAACTTGAGGTGAGAACTTGGAAAATCTTTTTGTGCTTTTATAAAACACAGTGGTGCCCCTCTTGCATAATGTGGTGTGTGTATATATATATTTGTCTTTGCACTGGTAAGTGGGAGTAAAAACAGAAAACCTAAGAACAGATCTTCTCCCCTTGAGGGTTTCCAGTCTACCATTTTCTCTCCACCTTTAGGAAGACGTGCATCTTTGATCTTACATGTGTTCTTATTTACACACGGACACAAAGCCGTAACAATGGCTGCTGAAGGAACACAAAATGGAGGCAGAATGGGGAAGTTTGACTATCCTACTTATAGGATCCAGCAGTACATATGGATTTTTTCTGTAAGAACACATAGAGTTTAGAATCAATGAAAAATAAGATATCCTTTTCCCTGGGTCTCAAAGTCTTTTCTATTTACCTATTTTTTTTTCTATGAGGAAGAAACCACAACAGTTTGAATCCAAACACCCAACCAGAAGCAAGCACAGGAATGAAACCAGGAGACGTCTCCAAAGATTGATGGATTTATTGAGCCTCATAGTCACTGCAGTGGTTAAGCAGCTCAGAAACACGGGAGCCAAGTCCTTCGTGGGACACTCCCATGGGTCTCCCAGCTCTAATAGCTCAGCAGGCATCGTTAGGCCCCGAGGAGACTAAGAGCCCACTGCAGAAGGCAATCAGACTGGAGGTTCATTTGCACCTGGGAAGGGGTCCCAACAGCCTCCTCGGTCTCAGCAAGCTAAATCTTCCTGAAATACACAGGAAATTTCCAGGGCTCCTGAAGGAGCAAGTTGGGGTCATGTTACCCTGAATTCTGCAGCCCAAGATGCTAATAAAGCAGCTGTCTAATCCCAGTCCCCCTTCAAGCACCATGGTGTCCTGGAGGTGAGTCAATTGCCCTCCTACTCATGCTGTGGCCAAACCTGGTTTGAAACACTATAAAATGCATCTGAGAAGGAAGCAGGACCCTGAGGGATACCACTGAGAACAAGCATGGTATGGTAGATTGAGAGGGGAAGGGAACGTACTCCAGGCAGAGAGGACAGTATGAGCAAGGCCATTATGGTAAATAATAATAATGATGATAATCAGAAACGTTTTATGCATTCTGAGGAAGGGAAGTTCAAACGCGATGTGTAGGGCACTTGAAGGCAGGGAAGTTAGCCTGGGATGGAAGCAAGGACTCTCTTCTGAAAGAACAGGAGCCAAGGGGAATGACGGTCTTTGGCACAGGTGGTAAATTCTGCCACAGATGTGCATGTCTTTGCCTGGGTTTGGAGGGTGAAATGGAGAAAACCTCTAGAAACCAACAACTTCAGTAATCATTCTGAACATTTATATTACTAATTCATTGGCTGGTCTTAGGACCAGAAGTTCATCATAATAGAGACAGTTTACCTGTATAACCACAGCCTTATGATTCCTGTGTTACTGCTTTATGTTCATTTCATATTAGATTATTTTTTCAAAATTAACAGTAGAGATGTTAACGCACCAAGAATGAGCCCAGCGTGGCTGGCAATAAGGGTCTTAAGATTGGCTGGTGTCTTTCACGCTGACATTCTGACAGTTCTCCTAAGCGTCATCACCTCTGCTGGCCATGCAGAATATGTGGAGAAGAGCTAAAGGTGGGTTTTCAGAGGATGTAAGAAACCAGGGAAAGAGGGTCCCCAGTTGCTATGCTGTGGCAGCTGGGACCCAGAGGGGCGATACAGTCAGTCCGCCTCTGCCACCTCACAGTCTGTTGTTGCTTCCCTGATCTGTGCTGTCTGCTCCAGCACGTGCCACAGTGAGCATCAGACATGTCATATGTAACGGCACATTCTCCATGGCAAGTGTGTACACATTTGCTCACTTGAGGGTGTCCTGGACAAAATGTGGTTGTTGGTAAGAAAAAGGAAAAGAAAAAATCTCCCAAGTCTCTGGGCCTGTAATGACATGCAGACTTATTAGCCAGTGTTGGGGGGATTACTGTGAGTGGGTAACCCTTGGCCTAGAAGGGTCACCACAGCTGTGAAATGATACGGGCGTGTACGCAGCCCAGCAGAGAGAAGGAAACACGGTCTACCTGGGGACATTCTACCATAGAAAAGAGTTCGCAGCACAAATAATGGACGACAGCTCCTGAACTTGCAGTGTGATGACCAGGGTTTACAGAATAACATAATCCTTGGACTAGACGGAGCCCATGTGTTTAGAAATGTAGAAAATCAGAGAATATCCGCCAAATGAACATCCTTCAAATAAAGGAAGGACAAAACAGAGCTTGTGCATGCAGCCACTGTGAGCGAGCACCTGCTCAGAAGCAAAGTGGGACTGGAGCTCACGTCTCATGACACCTCCCGGGAGAGTCTGCTCCCGTCAGAAATGGAGGCACTTACCAATGTCATTGTTAGATCAAAAAGAAAAAACCCAGAGGCACGAGAGAACGCAGATAATCCAGATGAAGGGAGCTTTTGCTGAAGAATCAGGAATATGGGAAAGGGAGGGAAGAAGCCAACCCCTCAAATTTAACCTACTTTGCCATGTCCCTGCTAGAACAGGGGTCCCCAACCTATGGTGAGTTGTATAATTATTTCATTATATATTACAATGTAATAATAATAGAAATAAAGTGCGCAATAAATGTAATGTCCCTGAATCATCCCGCAACCACCCCCTATCCCTGGTCTGTGGAAAAATTGTCTTCCAAGAAAATGGTCCCTAGTGCCAAAAAGGCTGGTGGCCGCTGTAGGGGAGTATGGCCCAGAAACTTCCTTGTCTCTCCCTGTACTTCCATGACACCATGTTGTGCTAGAGTCTTCCAGATTAGCCTTGTAGCTCTACGTAGGGAACTCCTTCCGACCACAAGTGCTCACAGGCCGGAGAGTAATGACAGAATGAAACAAAGCACAAACCTCCTCTCGTAGCATAATAATAATAATATTGTTATGAAATGCATCATCAGGACTGTTTTGAGGTTGTGGAGGGTGACCAGGAAGTCAATTCTATCAGCTAGAAAGTCAATGGTTGACTTTGTTCAAACTTATTCAAAATATATTGTTCAAAAATATTGAACAATAATTCAATGACATTGACTTTATTTCTGGTTATTACTAAAAAGTAAGAGGAACAGTTCTGCTGTCACGCCTGCACGGCGGAGGCGGTGGTGGAGATGGCGCCGGTCCGGCTGAAGCCGCGGATCAGGAAGCCCTTCCAGGGGACTGCAGTGAATAAAGCGAGATGTCTGCCTCAAGGAATTAAAAATCCCACGCACAAATATCACATCCTTCTTACTCAAAGGTATCCCTCAGGACCAGCATGCGTGCTTTCCCAATTCAGAATGAAGCTTCTCTGCGTTTTCGGAAGCCTGGGAGAGAAATCAGGGTCTGCAGTTAATGAGCAGAGCGGGCTGGCATCTGCTTGGAGCTTCCAGTGCCCAGGCTTTGCCACGGTGGCACACACCTAGTGGGGCCATTTGCAGGAGAACAGCGTAGATCATTCTCACATTAAAATGAAAATACGATCCAGCATGAAATTGGATGAATAAGTGTGAATAAGACGTGCTTATTTTTTAAATTATTGAATATCTAATAACAAAGAACTGTAGCAGGTAAGCATGGATGACACAGACAAGCTGAAAAATTATTTTCAGTCCTAGTATTTGGAATGTAGATGGGGAGAGAAATTTAAATGCATCATATTAAATCGTTAGGTGGCAGCCAGGATAACATTTCCCTAAATTCCGAGGAACTGACATAAAACCAATTACTGTCAGGCCTCCGGGGCAGGCGGACACCACAGAGGCGTGGCGACCAGAGTGGCCAGAGGCTGGACGGGAGAGACGGTGCAAACATGCCAGGTGACTGGAGGGAGGCGCGAGCACATTCCGAGAGGCGGCGCAAGTGCCGTGGCTGTGCGAGGCGTCCAGAGTTGGGGACAAGCCAGAGACTACTGAGCAGGGAACAAAGAGAAGCCTAGTTATGATTGTTTAACTAATTATGCTAAATTTGCATTGTGGGAAGATAGCCTGTAAACGTCAGTCCTGAACCAGGAGGAGGATGGCAGAGAGGTGTCCCCAGAGGAGATGTGTGACATCAGGGCCTGCTGCAGTGTCCCTGACCGAGGGAAGCTGGCACTGCAGTGTGAGGGAGTGGGTGGCAGAAAGGAAGTGGCCCGGGAGCACTGCCGCCAACAGATGGGAGAATTTGGAGGGGGGCTCAGGGTGCATGTTCCACAGAGCAGAGAGGAGGGGTGTTCTGAGCTTCACTGTCTCCCCTCTGCCTAGCCTCGTGTCATCACATCCATAGTGCTCGACACAGACATACTTCCCGGTTCCCCCAAATGGGCAACGTGCACAAAATCTAGGTGAGACAGTGCCCTTCCCTCAACGTCTACCTCTTTGTTGTTATTCTGCTCTTTGCTAAATGTGTCTGGCCTGACAAGGCATGGGATGGGTTCTCTGCTCTTCTCCCTGTAGTTTATTTAGGTCTTGACTGGGGCTTTCCACGGTCTACCAAGATGAGTTCAAGTAGAAAGATGGCACAAGAAGGGCAGGGACCAGCCTCCTGAGGACCCCCACAGCCAGTGCCTCAGGGACTTGGCGGGATTTAGGTCCAGAGCCCAGTCCACTGGACAAGCCAGGGCTGCTTACAGAGGAAAGATCTGCCATGAACAGAGGAGCGTGTCCATGGCTTTTTTTTAAAACCCAGCTCGACCAAATGCGACCATTGGTAATAACAAATTACCAATAGTAACAGCGCCTCATACCTGCAGACGTTCTCACGTGGGTCACAGCCCACCAAAGGAAACATGAAGTCAGCAGGGTGTGCAGGCAACTTGAGAAGGTCCTGAAGCCATTTTGAAATTCAATCACACAGGAGGTTTTGAGACTCACAGACATTATTAGAAAAACCATAGCCAACTCCATGGAGTTGAGGGCAAAATAGGACAAGCACATCTAGTAAATTAAAATTTCCTAGTGGAAGATCAACTAAGTTAGCCTTTCGCAGATGCGGGCAGAGAGCAGCTGAGTGGCCGCTTGCTACCAATTCTGCCACAACAGCAAACAGGAGACTTGAGAGCAGTGCAACATCAGCTCATGAGATCGTGGTGACTTCATCGCTACTTCTTGATGAAAATGTCACTGAGTGACCCAGCATTAGATGAAGAATTCTGCTCAGTAGGAAAGAGGTGGATATGACTCAGGTTGACAACAGAAGCAAAATTGGTTTTTTGTTTTTGTTTTTGTTTTTTTGAACTGGAAAACACCACTGTTAACCTGAAGTCGCTTAAGCAGAAGTGAAAGGGCAGCTTTGATTCTAAAGAAAAGGGTAGAAGAATCAAGTAATGCTATCGCCAAAAAGATAGAAAGGGTCACCTACTATATTCTAGCTTTGTAGCAGTTTGCTAGAGTCATCCGAGTCTGAAGAAATGAGCAAGGGAAATGTCCAGGAAGGAAATGGTATGAAGGAAAGGCCAGTAAACGTGCAGAGAGAATATTAATACAGAATAGGCAATTTTACTAAAATCAAATCCCAGTTCTCTCTGCCTTCTGCAGATGGTTTTCCACTTGATGTGTTGCTCTTCTTGATGCCAGGTGGGTGCTGGACATGGACAATGACACCATCCTCGATGGCTTCGTCCTTTTGGGCTTCTCAGATCACCCCAGGCTGGAAAAGATCCTCTTTGTGGCTGTGACTATCTTTTACATGGTCACCCTAGCGGGCAACATCACCATCATAATCCTGTCCCGTGTAGACCCCCACCTCCACACCCCCATGTACTTCCTCCTCGCCCAGCTCTCCTTCCTGGACCTCTGCTTCACCACCAGCTGCATTCCCCAGATGCTGGCCAACCTCTGGGGCCCAGACAAGACCATCAGCTTCCTGGGATGTGCCGCTCAACTCTACATCTTCCTGGGACTGGGAGCTGCCGAGTGTGTGCTGCTGCTGGTCATGGCCTTCGACCGCTACGTGGCTGTGTGCCGACCCCTGCACTACGCGGCCATCATGCACCCACACCTGTGTCAGAAGTTGGCGTTCCTGGTCTGGACTAGTGGGATTTTTGGCACCTTGGTGCAGTCCCCCACCACCATGAAGCTGCCCTTCTGCCGTCACCACCGGGTGGATGACTTTGTCTGTGAGGTCCCTGCACTGATCCGCCTGGCCTGCGGAGACACGCGGGCCAACGAACTGGAGACCTCAGTGGTCGGAGCTGTCTTCCTGATGGGGCCGCTGCTGCTCATCCTCGTCTCCTACTGCCGAATCGCCCAGGCGGTGCTGACCATCCAGTCCCACGAGGGCAGGATCAAGGCCTTCCGCACCTGCTCTTCCCACCTGGTGGTCGTCTTCCTCTTCTACTGCAGTGTCACTGCTGTCTACATCCAGCCCCGGAGCCATTTTTCCCAGAAGGGAGGGAAATTCCTAACTCTTTTCTACACAGTGGTGACCCCCACGCTCAACCCCCTCATCTACACTTTGAGGAACAAGGATGTGAAGGAAGCTCTCAAGAGGCTATTTGGGAAAGACAGAATGGCCAGTGAGGGGTGAGGGGCTCAGACTCAACGGGAGGTCAGCTGTTGTCCGATTCAGTTGCTCACAGGATTTAACACGGCACTTCATGTATCGGAGAGACTCAATTATCAGTGCTAACGTACAATAAAAGGGCCAACGGGAGGGCGTTATCTAGACAGCAGATGGATCAAAAGTAAAATTTGATGCACCAGCAATGTTCGTTCGTTCTTTCTTTTTTTTTCTTTCTCCTACCTTCCTTCCTTATTTATTTATTTGAGACAGTCTCACTCTGTCACCTGGCTAGAGTGCAATGGCACCATCATAGCTCACAGCAGCCTCAAACTCATGGGTTTAAATGATCCTCCTGCCTCAGCCTTCTGAGTAGCTGGGACTACAGGCGCACACCACCTCGCCTGGAAAGAGGGGGGTCTATTTTTAGTAGAGACGGGGTCTCATTCTTGCTCAGGCTGGTCTCGAACTCCTGGCCTCAAGTGATCCTCCCACCCTGGCCTGCCAGAGTGCTAGGATTATGTGAGCCACTGCGCCCGGTCTTCAATGTTATTTTTTAATTTAAATATAGGTATAGCATTGCTCCTGTCAGGCTACGATCAGGAAATGAAAACCACTCCAGTCACTTTAAAAGAGAGAATTTTTTATAAGAAATCATTAACTAATATTGAAGGAGGGAAAAGGCAAAAAGGAAGCAGCCACAACTCCTGGTACTGGAAGAACACAAGAAAAAGGCTGGAATTGTTAAAAGCTGATGGCCCCGAGGAGCAGAAACTCTTAGACCTCCTACTTATGAGTAGGGGACATGGCTGGCTGTGCTTTTACCGAAGAGATGCTGGCTCTGCTCTCAATACATTGAGGAATCTTGATTTAAGTTGATGCAACTGCTGCTACCTAATAATCTGCAACTGCCAGGGAGAAAAAAGCGCTGCTAGGGTCGAATTAACAAGAATGGAACACAAACAGAAAGCAAACAGGGAAGAGCAAGCCGTCTCTATAAGGCTGGGTATGGTGGCTCACGCCTGTAATCCTAGCACTCTGGGAGACTGTGGTGGGAGGATCACTTGAGGTCAGGATTTTGAGACCAGCCGGAGCAAAAGTGAGACCCCATCTCCACTAAAAATAGAAAAAATTAGGCAAGCATGGTGGCACATGCCTGTAGTCCCAGCTACTCAGGAGGCTGAGGCAGGAGGATCACTTGAGCCCAGGAGTTTGAGGTTGCTGTGAGCTAGGTTGATACCACGGCACTCTAGCTTGGGCAGCAAAGCAAGACTCTGTCATAACATAACATAAAATAAAAATAATAAAATAAGACAAAACAAAATAAATCTTCCCATCCCGCCTGCCAGCCTGCCGCCTATCTGCCTATATCACCCCTTGTGGGCAAAGACTAATATGGAACCGACCGCAAGCAAAGCAGAAATGCACAGGCACACTCCTAGCCCCAGCCTCACAAAGGAGCCGACACAAGTGTGGGTTTAGAGCTGCAAGACAATGGCTTAAAAACTGGCTCCGGTATGTGACACACAACTCTTAACACTACAAAAGGAATCCAAAATGCAAATTAAGAGGAAGACAAAGCTAGGGCCAGCTTATGGATCCTGCTCAATGTAATTCCCGCATGGCCACTCGCTCTTGGCAAAGAGCACCATGTCTGATCAGAATCATGACAAGAAGCAGATATATGAGTTCCCACTCGTGAAATACCCAAAAGAAAAAAATAATCTCAAAACCCTTACACAACCCTATGATTAAGGCGCTTTCAATGTGCCAGCTACAAAGGATTCGTTTCTAATAAAACAGTGTGTGTTGAGGTGATTAGAGATACAGATGTTGTTGTAAGAATTAAGGAAGAGATCCCATGAGCGCTTCATGCCCCGGTAACATATCACGGAACTGAAGTGCAGTCATGTCACCAGGATGTCGATGCCGCACACAGACACCGAACATTTCCGCCTCCACAAGGGTCCCTCCTGCTGCCTTTTACAGCCACACCCCCTTCACTCACAGAGCCACCAGACCCGCCCCCTTAAGTCCTGGCAATAACTAATTTGTCCTCTATTTCTACATTCTTGTCAATGCAGGAATTTTTACAAATGGAATTATACAATATGCAATATCTCAAAATTTCTTTTTTCATTCAGCATAGTTCTGGAGATTCGTTAAGGTTGTTGAATGTATCGGTAGTTTTTTCCTTTTTATTGCCAAATAATATTCTCTGGTGTTGATGTACCAGTCATTTTCCCATTGAAGGACATCTGCGTTGTCTCCCGTTTGAGGATATTATGAATAAAGCTGCCATGAAGATTTGTTAACAAGTTTCTGTGTGATCATTAGGCTTGTGTTTCTCTAGGCTAAATGCCCAAGAGTGCAATTGCTGGATTGTATAATAAATGAATGTCAAATTTTGTAAGAAACTGTCATATTCTTTCCAGAGTGGCTGTGCAATTTATTTTTCCTGTCAGTTATGTTTCAGCAATCCAGTTTCTCTGTATCCTTGCATTTGGTGTCGTCATTTTATATACATATATATATATATATATACACACACACATACATGCACACACATAAATTTCAGCCATTCTGACAAGTGTGTAGTGACATTTCATTGGGGTTTTAATTTGCATTTCCCCAATGGCCATTAGTAATGAACATCTCTTCCTCTATCTTCTTTAGTTCATCTCCTTGTCTTTTACCTATTTTGCCAATTTCCTAATTGGTTTGTTTGTTGAATTTCAGATTGCCTTATATAGTCTACATATAAGTCTTTTGCCACATATGTGGTTTGGAAATACCTTCCCCAAGTCTGTAACTTGTCTTTTCATTCTTTTAACGAGATCTTTCACACAGCAAATGTTTTAAATTTTGATGAAGTTCGATTTGCTAGTGAAAGAAAGTTTTCAAATTTTACTTGATTCCTTTCACCACAACTATTCACATTATAGAAGTGCTGCTAAAATCTCGTGATCATTCATTTGGTCATCAGAAGCACTGCTGTGTCCCATGCTCGTTTGGCTGTCTCTGTCTCATTTAGGTATCTGTATCGGTACCACAGGGCGTAGACCTTGCCCAGTAACTCTTCTAAGTAGAGTGCATTAGTTTTCTAGGGCTGCTATACAGAAGTAACACAGACTGGGTAGCTTAAACAACAGAAATTCATTTCCTCGAAGTTTTAGAGAATAGAAATCTGAGATCCAGGCATCAGTCAGCAGGGTTGGTTTCTCTGAGGCCTCTCTCGTTGGCCTGTGGTTGGCTGTCTTCCCTCTGAGTATGTCTGGGTCCCAATCTCCTCTCCTTAGAAGGACACCAGTCATATTGGATTCAGGCCCACTCCAACAGGCCCTAATTTTAACTTAATTACCTCCTTAAAAACCCTATCTCCAGGCCGGGCACGGTGGCTCATCCCTGTAATCCTAGCACTTGGGAGGCCAAGGTGGGTGGATCGTTTGAGCTCAGGAGTTCGAGACCAGCCTGAGCAAGAGCGAGACCCCGTCTCTACTAAAAATAGAAAGAAATTATCTGGCCAACTGAAAATATATAGAAAAAATTAGCCAGGCGCATGCCTGTAGTCCCAGCTACTCGGGAGGCTGAGGCAGAAGGATTGCTTGAGCCCAGGAGCTTGAGGCTGCTGTGAGCTAGGCTGATGCCACGGCACTCTAGCCCAGGCAACTGAGCAAGACTCTGTCTAAAAAAAAAAAAAAAACGCTATCTCCAAATACTATACAAACTCTGAAGTACTGGGGGTTAGGACTTCAACGTGATTTTTTGAGAGGGTACAACATAGAGATACAGAGAACGCTGCAGAGTTCAAAACACATAAAGATGCTTAACAAAAGCTCATTATCATAAATAACAACATTACTGACCTATATGGTGATGACCATGAGGACAACTCCTAAAAATTTAGGAAGCACATGCCCATTAAGAGAGTTCTGGATGGGAGTAAGTGAAGCCACAAGGACTGAAAACAGGCATTGTTTGTCCTACCTCACACACAATCACAAATCTGTCCTTGGTTAAACCTGGAGACCCCATTCTAATCTACTTCCCTTAACCACTGTCACACTGTGATCCATTATTGTGGAAACAATTTAACCTTAACTTGTGATCCCATTCCAATATTTCAGTTCCATTTCCTCGGAGATACTTATAATTAAGAGAGATTTTAAGAGCACCTCTTGCGTGCCAGACACTATTCTAAGTGCTTTATAGACATTAACACATTTGATCCGCATACACCCATTGAGGTGGATGCAATAACCTTCGTTGTGTCGATGGACAAGGGAACAGACACAGAGAGATAAAGTAACACCCGAGGTCACACAGTAAACGGATGGTGAGTGTAATAGTGATGATGGTTGAGTCGGGGTGTCACGATCTTGACCCTGTGATACCTGGTAGTGATGACAGTGGTGAAGGCAGGGATACGGGCTGTGGCTAATGTGAGGTCCCCATCTGCAGGGGAAGGAGGTTGGGATGGCCCCTGGAGGAGGGAATCAGACACCCCCTCTGGCTGGAAGTGCCATAGTTGAGAGGGAGGAGAGAAGGGAAGTGGCCTCAACCCACTCACTTCGGAACCCTGTGGCTTTAATGAGCACTGTGACACGGACGTACTGGGCAACATGAGCAGCAACATAGTAAACAAGGGCCTAACCAGACCCCTGGAGCTCTGAAGTCTGTAGACTTTGAATCTTGTAACACCATGAAAATCACTTTAGAGGAATGAAAGGAAAAGTAACTGCTGTAGAAAACAATCAAGGGAAAAATTACAGAAAATTAATCAGCAAAGATAAAAGAGATCATGTGAATACAGAAAGATGTCAGTATAGCAAACTAAGGGTATCTCACGAACATAAAAGTATTTGCCACTGAAGAGAATGGTAAAAACTAATGCAACTGGAAATTACTTAAAAATAAAATAAGTTGTTTCTGAAATCACAGAAAATTGAAGATCTCCAAATTAAAAGGCAAGAACTGAAACAGAGCATGTAGCATTGAAAGAAATGGTAATGAAGTTACTTAGCTTCAAAGATAAAAAATAATCTAAAGATTTCTAGTCTGAAAACCAATTCGTCTACAGTGAAGAAAAATCAGGATGGGCTTCAAATCCCAGCCAAAAGTGCATAATATCTACAGAGATTTATAGCTGGCAAGTGCCTAAGTGCCTAACAGAGAAATATTTTTTTTTCTTTTTTTTTTGAGTCAGAGTCTTGCTCTGTTGCCCAGGCTAGAGTGCCTGTGACATCAGCCTAGCTCACAGCAACCTCCAACTCCTGGGCTCAAACGATCCTCCTGCCTCAGCCTCTCAAAGTGCTAGGATTATGGGTGTGAGCCACCGCACCCTGCCAGCAAAGGGAAATCTTAAAGAAAAAAAAGAACCATGAAGAAATATTAAAGGACATTCAGTGGTCTTGAATTTTTGTGTTATTTTGAAATTATTTAGAAAGATATAGATGATAGTTTCATCTATATCAAATACATAAAATGCTCAGAAACCAAGATTTTCCATGTAAGACAAAATAGAATAAAGATATAAAATCAAGGAAGTTAAGAATTGGACACACCACTATGAAGTAATGATTTGTTTTTCTGTTTATAAAAACAACCCAGACTCCACCAAGAGACTCCTGGAATTGATAAATAAATTCAGCAAAGTCTCAGGTTACAAAATCAATATATACAAATCTGTAGCATTTCTATACACTAATAACAGTCAAGCTCAGAATTAAATCAAAGACTCAATACCATTCACAGTAGCTACAAAGAAAATAAAACACCTAGGAATATACTTAACCAAGGGGGTGAAATATCTCTACAAGGAGAACTGCAAAACACTGAGGAAAGAAATCTCAGATGACACAAAAAAATGAAAAACATATCACGCTCATGGATCAGTAAAATGGACACTGTTAAAGTGTCCATACTACCCAAAGTACTTTACAGATTCAATGCAATTCCCAGTGAAATATCAACATCATATTTCACAGATCTAGAAAAACACAATTCTATGCTTTGTTTGGAACCAGAAAAGAGCCCAAATAGCCAAAGCAACCTTAAGCAAAAAGAACAAATCTGGAGGCATCACATTATCAGACTCCAAGCTATACCAAAACAGCATGGTATTTGCACAAAAATAGACACACAGACCAATGGAACAGACAGAAAACAGAGCTGTTAAACCATCTATGTACAGCCAAGTGATCTTTGACAAAGCAAACAATAATGTACACTGGGGAAAAGAAGCCCTATTCAATAAATGGTGCTGGGAAAATTGGATAGCCACATGCAGAAGACTGAAACAGGACACCTATCTCTCACCACTCACAAAAATTAATTCAAGATGGATAAAAGACTTAAATGTAAGGCATGAAACCACAAGAATTATAAAAGAAAATGTAGAAAAAACTCTTCTAGATGTTGGCCTAGGCAAAGAATTTATGACTAAAACCCCAGTGGAAATTATAGCAACAACAAAAATAAATAAATGGGGCCTGTTTAAATTAAAAACCTTCTGCATAGCTAAGGAAATAACAGAGCCAATAGATGACCTACAAAATGGGAGAAAATATTTGTAAATTATGTACTCAATAAAGGGCTAATATCTAGAATCTACAAAGAACTCAAACAAATCAGCAGGAAAAAACACAAACAACCCCATTAAAAAGTGGGCAAAAGACATGAAGAGAAGTTTTTCAAAAGAAGATAGACAAATGGCCAACAAATACTTGAAAAATGCTCAATGTCACTAATCATCAGGGAAATGCAAATTAAACCACAATGAGATATCACTTTACCCTAGTTATAATGGCTTTTATTAAAAAGTCCAAAAACAATAGATGCTGGCATGGATGCAGAGAGAAAAATGCTTATACACTGTTGGTGGGACTGCAAATTAGTACAACCTCTATGGAAAACAGTATGGAGATTTCTCAAAGAACTAAAAGTAGACCTACCATTTGATCCAGCAATTCCACTACTGGGTATCTACCCAAAGGAAAAGAAGTCATTTTATCAAAAAGATACTTGCACTCAAATGTTTATTGCAGCACAATTTACAATTGCAAAGATGTGGAATCGACCCAAGTGCCCATTCATTCATGAGTGAATTAACAAAATGTGGTATATGTATACCATGGAGTTCTACCCAGTCATTAAAAAGGATGATGAATTTATGCCTTTTGCAATAACTTGGATGGAACTGGAGACCATTATCCTAAGTGAAGTATCTCAAGTATGGAACAACAAATACCACATGTACTCTCTAATAAGTTGGAACTAACCACGGGGCACACATGTGCAGGAGGGAAGTACAAGTCATTGGAAATCAAGCAGGGGGGGAAGGGGGAGGAGGGGAGGAGCAAAAACCTACCTAACAGGTACAATGAACACTATTCTGGTGATGGACACACTTATAGCCATGACTCAAGCATTAAAAAAGTGACCCACTGAACAAAAACATTTGTACCCCCTTAATGTTTTGAAATAATAAAATAAAAACCAGTAAGAAATCAGGACCTAGAGTCCTGATTGAGACTTCTAAATAGTATTTTACTCTAAAAGAAACCAGGGATTGTGATTCTTAGGTTCATTCTCATTAAAGTTTGGGACATAACAAAGATATTCACTTATTGCCTCAAATAGTAAAAGGCATATAATGTAATAAACTAAGATGGAAAAATAAGAAGTATGAGAAAAGGAAAAGAATATGCAGAAATGTTATTTTAAGGTGATATAGAAAAGACAAGAATATTTGCAGACTATTAGAATAAGTCAGCTCAGTCTAATTGTTTGACTATACATAAATATGAAATATTATTTGTATACAGCACATTCAAAAGCCAACAATGGCTATAATAAAATGTAATAGAAATACAATCTCATCTATAAGGGTTACAAAAATGTTAAAATATATAGAAATAATTCTAACTTTAAAAGTTGTAGAAGATATTAATACATACTGAGGAAATGACTAAACATCAATAAATGGGCGAAGGACATGAACAGAAACTTTTCAAAAGAAGATAGACTAATGGCCAGCAAACATATAAAAAAATGCTCAACATCTCTAATCATTAGGGAAATGCAAATCAAAACCACAATGAGATATCACCTAACTCCAGTAAGATTGGCCTTTATCAAAAAATCCCAAAGCAACAAATGCTGGCAAGGATGTGGAGAGACTGGAACACTCATACACTGCTGGTGGGACTGCAAATTAGTGCAACGTCTGTGGGAAGAATTTGGAGATTCCTCAAAGAGCTACAAGTAGACCTACCATTTGATCCAGCAATAGCACTATTAGGCATCTACCCAAAGGAACAAAAGACATTCTATAATAAAGACATCTGCACTCAAATGTTTATGGCAGCACAATTCACTATTGCAAGGATGTGGAAACAACCCAAGGGCCCGTCAATCCATGAATGGATTAATAAAATATGGTATATGTATACAATGGAATACTACTCAATTATAAAAAACGATGGTGACCTAGCACCTCTTATATTTTCCTGGATAGAGCTTGAGCCCATTATCCGCAGTGAGGTATCACAAGAATGGAAGAATAGGCTCCACATGTACTTGCCATCAAACTGGCACTGACTGATCCACACTAAGGTGCTCACACGGTAGTAATATTCTTTTGGAGTAGGGAGGTTGGGAGTGGGTAAGTTCACAACCAATGGATGCGGTGAGCATTGTAGGGGGGAAGGGCACGTCTCAAATCAAGGTTGGGATATGGCAAAATCATAACATGTAACCAAAATGTTTGTACCCCCATAATTTGATGAAATAAAAAAATTTTTTTTAAATTACTGAAAGATAGGAAAAGAGGATAATGGGATAGTATATAATGATCACAGTTGGTGTGACACATCATAAAAATGTAATTTTTCCTCAAATTAAACTCTAAGTTCAACAGAGGGTGTGTGTGTGTGTGTGTGTGTGTGTGTGTGCAGCTTTACACAGCTGACCCATAAGCGCAGGAACATTAATTGAGCGAATACACACTGAGTGCCTAACGTGCCTAAGACACTGTCCTAGGCACTGGGCGTTCAACAGGGAGTGAAAGAAATAGAAATTCCTGCTCTCATGGAACTTACATGAAAGTGAGAAAAAGAGGCAATAAATAAAATAGGTATGTTGGTATGAAGGCTAAAGGTCATGGAACGAAGCAAGTGTAAGGACGGAGGGAAATAAATTGATTCGTCAGATGAGGTTTCGGGAAGCAAGAGCGACATCTGAAGAAAAGTTTGAAGGAGGTAAAAAGCTGTGAGACTCGCCAGAGAGAATGTCACAGACAAGTAGGATGGTGACAAGATGCAAACAACAGCGGGGGAGCCAGGAAGGGTGGAGCTGGGTGAGCTCTAAAAAAGAGAAAAATGGGAAAAGAGAAATTGAATATTTTTGAGGTTTTGCTATAAAAAGAGAAGAGAAGTAGTTTAGTAGGTAAATACTCGGTCAAGAGAGAAAAGAAAGAAAATGGTCCCAGAACGATCAGGTGTAAAAAACCAAGGGTGTCTCTTGAACCCTTAGTTAGAAAAACCACAGTGCACGTCTATGCTGATGAGAATGTTCCAGTGGGAGACAGAATTACATGGCGAGAGCTGCTGGAGCTGCACCTTCGAGCTGGCCAGGAGTGGATGCGATCTTGGAGCAAAGCAGGAGGTTCGGTTTTCCTGAGTCCACGGTCAGTTAATCCTCAGTAAAAGGCGAGGAGACTTCGTCTATCTGTGGATGACGTGCAGGCGGCAGTACCTGTGGCTGCTCTGTGAGCCCCGGTTTCTAAGAAAAGGAGGCTTTGCAGATGGATAAACTGGATGTGATTTTATCCTAACTCCTAATCTCCCCCTCCCCGACTTGCTCTTCTTAGGGTCTTATCATCTTGTCAGTCCCAATCAATGACAACTCCACCCTGCCAATGTTTCAGGAAAACCCCTTGTTGCCATGACTTCTCTTACGCTATCATTATACGTCTTTCTTCATATATGTAGCCACAATCGGACCATGCCTGTCATGTCTGCTGCTTGGGACTCCACTGACTCGGGCTGATGTTTCACCACGAATGCCTGTAGATTGGCTTCCATGTGTCTAGACTTCAGCCTTCCCACCTTCACCTTTTTCCTTCAGTCTTTTCTCAACAAAGCAGCCACAGCTAAGATGCTAAAATATGTCAGATGCCCTCACTCCTCTTCTCAAAATTTTCCAGTGACTCCCCCATCTCATGCAGAGTGAAAGCTAAGGCCCCTTCCCAGACCCTCCCACTCAGGGACACCATCTCCCTCAACTACCCCAGCTCATTCCACTCCAGCTACGTGGGCCTCTCAGCAGTTCCTCAAACCAGAGGCCCATGAGGACACTTGGACTTGCTGTGTTCTCTGCCTGGACCACTGTCCCCTCCCCTAGCTATAAGCCCTTCCTCCCCGCCTCCGCGGAAGCCCTGATAAATGTCCCTTTCCCCAAAATCAAAACTGCAAACCTCTCCCCCAAACATAACCACTCTCTATCCTGCCACCCTTGTTTGTGTGTATGTGTGTGTGTATTTCTGAAATACGAAATACCTACAGAAAATATTTGTAAAATAATGTAAGATTTAAATGTGAAACCAAAACAAATTTTTTTAGAAGACAACATAGAAAATCTTCACAATCTAGGACTTAATAAAGAGTTCCTAGATAACGCGTAAAAAGCACAATCCATAAAAGAAAAACTTGATGAATGAAAATTCACCAACATTTAGAACTTTTGCTCTGAGAAAGACCCTGTAAAGAGGACAAAAAGACAGTCCTACAGACTGGGAGGAAAGATTTGCAACACATCTATCTGACAAAGGACTCATATCGAGACTAGAGAAAGAACTCTTAAAACTCAACAGTAAAATAATAATTCAGTTAGAAAGATATGAACCACATTTCACCAAAGAGGATATACAAATGGCAAATAAGCACTTAAAAAGTGTTTGACATTGTTAGCTAGTATGTAAATGTACAAAAGGAAACTCTAATGATATCACTAAACATATATCAGATTGGTTAAAATTAAAAAAAAAATAGTAACAAGACCAAATGTAGGTGAAGATACAGAAAAACTGGATCACTCATATATTGCCAGTGATAACGCTAAATGGTACAGTTACTCAGTTTGGTAGTTTCTTTAAAAAAAAAACTATGTGCAACTAACATACAACCCAGCAACTACACTCCTGGGCATTTATCCTAGAGAAACAAAAATGTAAGTTTATACAAAAACCTGTACCCTAACGTTTATATCAGGTTACTGTGTAACAGGCACAAATGGAAACAATCCAGATGTCCTCCAGCAGATGAATCATCCAACAAACCACGCTACACCCGCACCATAGAATAATACTATTCCACAATGAAAGGGACAGAACATCTCTAACTGTGCCCCACCTAGATCTCAAGGGCATTCTATTGAGTGAAATAGGTAACTTCAAAAGGTCACACACTGTAGTATTTAATTTATATATAATTATGTAAAATTCTTGAAGTGACAAAACTGTAGAAATAAAAAAGAGATTGGTGGTTGTCGGGGCTCAGGGACATTGAAAGACGGGCATGGAGTGTGATTACAAAGCGACAGCAGGAAGGAGTCCTTTGTGGTGACAGAATAGTTCCGTATCTTCAAAGTTGCAACTGATGGGAGGAATGAGTTCCAGTGTTGGGTGAATCTGGTTAACAATAACTTAGTGCATATTTTTAAAAAGCTAGAGGAGAGAACTTTGAATGTTCACAACACAAATGATAAATATCCAAGGTGATTGTATATACTAATTATCCTGATTTGATCATTACACATGTATACATACATCAAAATATCACTCTGCATCCCATAACTATGTACAATTGTTACATATAACTAAAAATAAACGGAAAAACTCATCTGTATCTTGACTGTGGTGGTGGTTACGGGAATCTACACGCCCAACAGGACGGCGCAGAACACATGCACACACTGCACTGATGTCGATTTCCTGGTTTTGACACTGTACTATCCTCACGTAAGATGTAGGCCAAAACTGGATGAAGTGTGCATGGTACTTCTTTATCACTTTTGTAACCCCTTTAAATCTATAACCATTTCAGGCCGGGCGCGGTGGCTCACGCCTGTAATCCTAGCACTCTGGGAGGCCGCGGCGGGTGGATCGTTTGAGCTCAGGAGTTCGAGACCAGCCTGAGCAAGAGCGAGATCCTGTCTCTACTAAAAATAGAAAGAAATGATCTGGCCAACTAAAAATATATATAGAAAAAATTAGCCGGGCATGGTGGCACATGCCTGTAGTCCCAGCTACCCGGGAGGCTGAGGCAGTAGGATCGCTTAAGCCCAGGAGTTTGAGGTTGCTGTGAGCTAGGCTGATGCCACGGCACACACTCTAGCCCGGGCAACAAAGTGAGACTCTGTCTCAAAAAAAAAAAAAAAAATCTATAACCATTTCAAAATCAAAAGTTTAAAAATGTTAATGTAGAGTCTGAGAAATTATAGAGCAAATACTCACATAACCTACCCTCATGTCAGAACCCCCTGAGTTGCCCTTCCCAATCACAAGCCCCCACCCCTCCCAAAGCAAACCAGACTGTTAAAGGAGCACAGCTATATGCCCCCCCTCAGTGTCTCTAGGTCTGTCGCACTGGCACTGAGTCAGGAGGCAGCACTATAAACAAGAGCTTTAACTGATTCTGAGGAAGGGAGCCCACCATGCCCCGAGAAGCTACAGCTCAGTGGGAGTGGTGGGCACATTCTCACTGAGGCTCCTGCTTGCCTCCATGCCTATCTTGATTAATGCAACCTCTGTAAGTCACACTCTCATCCGTACAAAATGGAGATGAAGAAATACATACGCCTCCACAAATCACTGGGGAAATGCAAATCAAAATCACAATGAGATATCATCTCATATCCCTTAGAAGGGCTACTATCAAAAAGACAAAAGATAACAAGTGTTAGTAAGGATGTGGAGCAAAGAGAACACTTATGCACTGTTGGTGGCAATGTAAATTAGTGCAGTCACTACAGAAATTAGCATGGAGTTTCCTCGAAAAACTAAAAATAGAACTACCATACGATCCAACAATCTGACTTCTGGGTATATATCCAACGAATTTGAATTCAGAATCTCTAAGAGATATCGGCACTCCCACATTTATTGCAGCATTATCTACAATCTCAAGATATGGAAAGACCCTAAATGTCCATCAGCGGATGAATGGATAAGGAAAATGTGATGTATACATACAAGAGAATTTTATTCAGCCTTCAAAAAGGAAAGCCTGCCATTTGCAACAACATGGATGGACCTCACTTACATGTGAGATGATAATGAAATACTCAAATCCACAGCCAAAGAGTAGAATGGTGGTTACTAGAGGCTGGTGGTAAAGAGAAATGGGGAGCTGTCACTCAAAATGTACAAAGTTTCAGTTTTGCAAGATGAGTAAGTTCTGGAGATCTACTATCACAACATAGAGCCAATAGTTACTGCTACTGTGTTGTTACATGAAAATTTGCTAAGAAGGTAGATCTTATTACAAAGGAAAACATTATTGATAAATTAATTAATTAATAATGAGGCAGGAGGAACCTTTTGGAGGTTAATGGATGGTGATGGATGGGTTAATGGCCTTGATTGTGTTGAAGATTTATTACATGTATATTTATTTCCAAACTTGCCACGTTGTAGACATTGACTATGTTCAGCTTTTTGTATGTCAATCATACTTCAACAAAGTGGTTTAAAAAATCACCTTCCTTAATCCCATGAAAACCCTTTTTAGTATGTTCATTTCAATTACACTGGATCCTAGTTTATTGTAAGGGGCACTGGCTTCGTCTTGCTTTTGAATCTTCCCATCCATAAGTATGACACATCTCTCCCTTTATTTAGGTTTTCTTTTGTATGATTTTTGAATAATTTTGGATAGATTTATTCCAGATACCTGATCATTTTTATTGCTAGGATTTAGTAGGATTTTTACTACATTTTGAATTGCAGGTACTTAGGAATGCTGTTAATTATTTTAATTTTTAACTTTCCATTTGGAAATAATGCCATGTGTACAGAAAAGCTGCATAACTCCCACCAGATCTATCCACTGTCAACATTGACATTGACATTCATGAAGAATTCAGTCCTCCTCCCCTTTTTTATTAATAGTAGAACTTCCCCATTTGGAGTTTTTCTGATGTAGCCTGATGATTATATTCTGGGTACACATTCTCATCCAGAATTCTACATAGGTGGTATTGGTTCTCAAGGTATTTCACCTAAAAGCAAATGCCCATCTGCTCTCGTTGATCTTATTTTTTATTATATGATCAAGGTATTGTCCAATTTCTGCACCAGATATAGTTCCTATTTGTCTTTTGTAACTGATTAGTCATCTATGGAGAAATGCTCTCAGGCGAGTATCCAGTTCTTCATTAAACTGTCCCTTAGATGTAGTCAGCATCCACTGGTGCTTCATGCCTGATCCGACCTTTACGACTACGGTGGAAAAGAATGATTTTTTTTTCCAACTTCATGCTGTTGACGTTTGCAGATTGGTATTCTATCCAGCCACTTTACTCATTTTTTAGTTCTAGTAGTGTAGAAAACCTCACGGATTTTTTTCCAAATAAATAGTAGTCCTGTGAGGTCTTTATCTATCCAGATATTCCTCTGAGCCACTGGGGGTAAACTCTTAAGCTTATCAAGCCAATTTTTCTTTCCTAACATCCAGAGGTTCTTCTCTCTTTCAAGCTCAGCTGTGTGTTCTAGTCACATCATGTGTCGAGCGTGTCCCTGAGCGTGTGGAAGCGTTTGCAGCAGGGGCAGTCTGCAATAGTTCACTTCGCCAAGATGCAGACAGCAAATCTCTAAGTCCGTGCTACCCAAAAGTGCTGGGCAAGACAAAGAGTTTACACCGGAATGTAAATCGCACACTGCTGCCTTGATTAAGACAGTCTTACTATTTTCTTTAAAAAGTCGGTTTATCTAAAAAGCATGCTTAGTGATGTGATTGATTCATTGTACAAGCTCCTCTTATCAACAGTTCAGAGGCCAGGTTTTCAGTA
>CM052445.1:65814005-65837087 GCA_028533085.1 Varecia variegata | reverse complement strand
CCTGAGCAAGAGTGAGACTCCGTCTCTACTAAAAATAGAAAGAAATTATCTGGCCAACTAAAAATATATATAGAAAAAATTAGCCGGGCATGGTGGCGCATGCCCGTAGTCCCAGCTACCCGGGAGGCTGAGGCAGGAGGATCGCTTGAGCCCAGGAGTGTGAGGTTGCTGTGAGCTAGGCTGACACCACGGCACTCACTCTAGCCCGGGCAACAAAGCGAGACTCTGTCTCAAAAAAAGAAAAACAAAAAAAAAAAAACAAGAGTAATAACATAAGGGGAGGAAATGAAGGCAGAGCACACAGACATTCACAGAAGAGACAGGGCAACATCTGTGGAGGGGCTGATGGGGCAAATCCAAGGAAGTAGCGGAGCTTTGTGAATATACATTGGGTGTTAATTATGGATTAGTAACAGATTAATGGATTACTTCTCAGGAAAGACTCTTTCTATTAATATTATATTTTGTCTTGAATGCTGATCCGGTTGGCATTTATATCAGTAATGTGATATCTATTATTTGTAGATAATATTGACAGAATCAAGATTCAAAAATGCCTAGACAGTGGGTTAAAAGAGAGGTAAGGAGAAATTTAGCAGAGCTAAATGGGAGACCCCACACTTAGGGTGAGAGCCAAACGAAAAACCCCCCGGGAATTAAGGCAGTGGCCGGTGGGGCCACACAGGTGTGTCACGTTGAGGTCCACCACCTCCCATCCGGGCGTCCTTGGGCAAAGGTATGAGGCTCCCTAAGCCTTTTTTTCCTCCTTTAGAGACACTAATACCTACTTTGTATCGTCTTCATGAGGCCAACTGAGACAACCCACGTAAAGAACATGAAAGAGTGGTGAGATGCCGGGAAGCGCACGATTACTAGTGAGCGTTCTGTATTATTACTTACTGCAGAATTCCAACATGAACCAAAAATCTTACATGATTGCCCAAAACAAGGAAACCACAGGCTCCGCCATAGAAGGCTGCCGCGGGAGGTGAAAGTCCCACCGCGCACCTTCAGGTCTGGGCTCGTTTCAAAAAGGGCCATTAACAAGCCAGCCTCTCTCTCACCTGGGAGAACGCGACTAAACCGCTGAAGGTGCTGAGCCGGGCCACGGCCGGGGTTTAGAGACGACTACGCAAGGTAAGACGACCTAGACTGCGGGTGTCGTTTCTGGGCAATTGGGACGGGCTTGCTCCTCAAAGCCAGGGGCAGAAGCACAAGGACTAATCCCCAGAAACCAGAGAAGGTGCTGCATGGCGTAAGAGCTCTCTCCTGGTGCGGACGCCTTGCTGCCCAGCAATAAACTGGTGACTGTTCATGCGGTTGCCTTCCAGAAGCAAGCTTTTTACTCAATGGGGAATATACAATCTCTAAGGTTTCTTCCAACTCTAAGAAACTCCAATTCTATAATCATAAGTTAGCGTCAATTACCTTATTAGTAATAGTAGGTGTCACATGCATCCAGCGCTCCAAACCCCTCTGGCAGTGTTACCTCTTTACCTTCAACTCCATCTGATTGGTCCTTTTTAGAGTGACCCCGAGGCACATCTGCCCAAAAACTCACTGCTGAAGAGAAGCTGCTTTCCTGCTGAGACGCCCACAAAGACTCACCCCAGTTTCTGCAGGTTACAGTGTGGCTGCCCGGCTGTTTCACACAGAACTCTGACTCCCGAGTCTCCCAAGGCATTTTCCCCCACGTAGAGTCTCGTCAGGGAGCGGCTGGTGCTCAGGACCGAGGCGAGATCCTCACAACACGCCGACGTGAGGCAGCAGCTGACCAACCTTGCGTAAAGACGGAGGAACGTCACGGTCGTGCCCCTCACCCACGCTCCACCAGCACATACGGAGGCACCTGTGCCTGCCACTGCCTCTGTTCCAGTCTACACCTGGAAGGCAGTGAGTCCAAGCTCTGTATCAACTTCTGATTTCCGTTCTTTGGTGGAATAACAAGTAAGCACTTTCCAAGCTCATCCCAACACTACACCTTCCCAGCTCCCTGCATTTATTTTTATTGTGGCAAAATATATGTAAGATAAAATTTACCATTTAACCATCTCTCAGTACGAAATTCAATGGCCTTAAGTACATTCACATTGTTGTGCAACCATCGCCGCCATCTATTAATATCTCCAGAACCCTTTTCCTCTTGCAAAACTGAAACTCTGTACCTATTAAACAACTACCCGTTTCGCCTTCCCCCAGCCCTGGCGACCGTCATTCTACTTCCTGTCTCCATGCGTTTCACGTATGTGCCTTCTGTAAGTGGCATCATACCGTACTTGCTCCTTTGTGTCTAGCGTATCTCCCTTAGCATAATGTGCTCAAGGGCCATCCAGGCTGTAATGTATATAAATAGCCCTTTTTATCCATTTATCCATCAGTGGACATTTGGGGTTATTTCTATCTGTTAGCTGTTATTAATGCTGCTATAATATGGGCTATAAACACACATTTAAGTCCCTGCTTTCAACTCTTCTGCAGATACACCCAGAATCTGCTGGCTCAAATGGCAGTTCCATCTTTAATGAATTCTATGTTTTTTTAAGGAATCACCGTACTGTTTACCTCAGAGCCGTGCCATTTTACATTCCCACCAGCAACGCACAGGCTTCCAATTTCTCCACACCCTTGCCAACACTTGCTTTCCAGTTATCCTGTTTGTTTGTTTTTGTTTTACAACAGCAATCCTAATGGGTGCTAATCAGCCCTACTATTTTTAAGTGCCTTCTTCTCTCCTTCTTCAAAATTCAATTCTTCCAGAAGCATTCAGTGAAGGGCTGCATACAACCTCAAGTGTCTGCACTGCTTTGGCACCATTTTTCCTACTCAGTGTGGGGACCGAGGGCAGGTTGTGATGTTCCAAAACTCTTGGAAAGCAATGCATTACGCTGTTTTATTTTCTCAGCCAGGCTGTAAGTATTATACCTCAAAGGCAGGCATCATTTTTCTTATTATTATTTATGCTCCTTGCCAGGGCTTAGTATGTGGCTTTCCCCACAACAAACACTGACAGGGTTACCAATAAACCCCCAGAGAGAAACTCGGGAAGTCCTCTGGGCAGCCAAGCTCCTCTCACACTAAAACTCTGGCCCATCGTGCCTGCCTGAAGCCAGGGCTCCCCACACACGGCTGTCGGCAGAGCTCCGCACGGGCGCTGAGAACAGACTCACCAGAGCTTCTCCAGACTGCAGAATAGATGCTTCAGGCCCACACACAGAAGTCTGATTCCAAAGTCTCCCAGGGCGTTGTCGCTCAGGTCCAATTCTATCAGCTTCTGGTTGCTGCTCAAGACCAAGGAGATGTCGAAGCAGCACTGATGGGAAAGGCCACACCGCCCCAACCTTCACGCCAAGCACAGAAGCAGAAAGCGTCAGAACACGGCCCGCTTCTCTGCCACTGCCTGCCAGCCTACGCTTGGTCTCTGCACCAGGGAGGGCACACGTGTTCTCATGTTGTAAAGGGAAAAGTGTAACGAAGTTTTCATGGAAGTACCATCTGATCAAAGAACTCCTGAACACAGCCCAGGATACACTGGCAGGGTAGCTTCCAGGCTCCCTGAGACCACAGTGTGGAGCGCCAGTGAACTTCCAGCAGCAAATAATGCCAAGCACATTGTGAGCAAGCCTCACATGTGTAAATGGCACGTCCTGGTGTGTAAATGGAAAGAGCGGTGGACCTGTGGATCCTGCCTCTCTACCGCATGTTCCTAACAGTCGAAGTGCCCTCTACTGGGGGCTGCTCTTGCTACAGTTGTACTCATCTACTTCGTGCCTTTGCCAACACTGTCCCCCGTCCTGTTCGATGAGTTAATCCCAGCCCTCCCTCTGCCCTGAAGGAGCAAGCAGCTCTGATCCTTGATTTGTGTTACAACCACATGAGCGCGCACACACACACACACACACACACACCACTACCACCACCATCAACAACAACAGAAACAACACTTTGTCCCCGTCACGGGGACAAAAACAACATTCCAGCTCCTTTCCAGGGCAATAGCTCATCTGTCCTAGAGGGTCTGGTGACTACCTTCCTTTTTGTCCCCATCTTCATACCAACTCCAAGCAAATGAACTAGATCTCCACTTATCTGCAAAACCTCTCACTATTGCCCCAGCCTCCCTGTTTGTGTCTCACTCTCTGGAATCACGTGGGGCCACCCCTGGCAGCTGATGAGGACGGTGCCATGGATAAAGCTGGAGAAGCAAGGTTAAGTGCCCCAAACAGCCAGAGCCTTGAAGACAAGATGAGGATTTGTAACTTATGAGAAGATCAAAGAGAAAGTATGTAAGCAAGGGAATGGCACCATCAAATTAGGATTTTCTAAATGATCCTCTGCCTTTTATGTGCAGAAGGGATTGGCAGAGGCCAAAGCAGATAAAAGCAGACCAAACAGCCAAAGTTCACTCCATCCTCATTCTTGAGCACTCACACGTACTAACATGTCCAGACAGTGCAAAGATAATGGCAAGACAGACGAACGTGAATCCTGCCCTCGATGAGCTGATCGCTAGGAAGTCATTGCAGTATCCAGGCAAGCGGTGGCGGTTGCTGGACCTGGACTGGTGGAGTGAGGATGAGGAACAGTGGGCAGTGGCTCGTGTGGTGTGCAAAATTGATAAGACTGGTGACAGGTGAGTATGATGAGCAAGACAGAGAGGTATAAAACATCCTAGAGTGGAAGGCTTTCATACTGGATACGCAGCTTGCGAAACATGCAGACGCCTACTTGCATCCACAGAGCAAGTGACGAAACAGCCGGAGAATGGCCCAGGCACCTCCGTGCGCAGCATGAGGAGTGTGAGTCTGATTCACAGCGCAGCTGAGAGCAGGCACATTACTAGTAAAGTCACAGGAGATTCCCTGTGACATTTCAACCAATACCAAATGGTTGAAACCTGATGGTTTCTAGCTCAAACCATTGCTGTATATGATGCAACTCTCTCAATTCTCATCTACGAACATGGCCATGAGGAAATAGAAGATATTGAAAGTCATGAGTTTTCGCTGTACCACCAAGAAATGACTTTCTTTTCAGTTTCCCCTTCATACTTCCCCATCCAGAACTTCCCAAACAGCAGGCCTCCAGGTCATTCTGCCTTCTCACTTGTTAAGGGCTGAATTGGGTCCCCTCAACATGCACATGTCGAAGCCCTAACCCTCGGGACCTCAGAGTGTGACTGTATTAGAAATAGGGTCTTTAAAGAGGTAATTAAGTTAAAATGAGGTCACCCATGTGGGCCCTCATCCATTCTGACCGGTGTCCTTAAAGGAAGAGAGCAGGACACAGACACACCCGAAGGCAAGACAACGTGCAGGTGCGGGGAGAAGACAGCCGTCTGGAACACCAGCCAAGGGCCTCATAAGGAACCAGCCTGCCAACACCTTGACCTTGGACTCAGCCTCCTAAACCGTGAGAAAATAAACTTCTGTTGCTTAAGCCACTCAGTCTGTGGTACTTTGTTATGACAGCCCTAGGAAAGTGGTACGCCGCTGACCCAGTCCCTAAGCTCGCTCTCCAGAGTCTGCCTGTCTCTCTCTCCCTGTCACATGCACGCTCTGACGCACACGCACGGGGACTTACCACAGTCTCTGAATGTTACAGCCGGGATCCCGCAGCGTTTCACACAACACCCTCATCCCCGGGTCCCCCAGGGTGTTGTCACTGAGGTCCAACTCAGTTAGGCTCTGGTTGGTGCCTAGAACCGAGAAGAGGCCCCGGCAAAAGCTGGAGGTGAGATAGCAGTTCACCAGTCTAGAAATTGGACGGGAGAAGGAGAGAAAAGAAATCAGCCTCTCACGGTAACCAACTGGAGCGGGGGGGCCAGGGGCACCCATTCAGACAAACGACTCCCAGGGTGAAGAAATGGGTCACGAAACCAAAAGTCCTTCCCAGAGGAACAAACAGGCCAGTGAGCCTTGGTAAGACCAGCTCTCACACTTTATGCCGGGAAGAGTGTGAGCCTGTGACCCTGGCTGACCATGGGTGGCCTCTAGCCTCTCCCTTGGTGTCCTCCTCCCTCCCTCATCGGTCCACTCTCCTGCCCATGACCCCACACACTCTGTGCTGAATGTTCCAGAAAGCAGTCCTCGCACTGGATGCACACAGCATCAGGGGTGCTCTCAAGAGTCCTGAGGCTAGGCCACTCCCATGGCAATAAAGTCTGGGACCAGGGTACGTGGATATTGTTTAAAATTCCAGGTGACTCCAACGTGCAGTCACATGTGAATCACCCGTGGCTCGTGCTCCAACGCAGAGTCTGACTGTCTAGGTCCAGGACTGGGTCTGAGATTCGCACCTGTGACAGGTGCCTGGCAGAAGCCCGCACTGCCGGTTCTCAGGAGGTTCGGGGACACAAAGCAAGCTCCCGCCCGCAGAGGAAGGAAGCTGTCATCTGAGACACGGACGCCGAGCTTCTCCCCAGGAGCTTTAGTCAGAGTGTCCGCGAGCCTTCCTCACAGCTGTGTGGGCTTGGCCAAGACTCTTGTCCTCTCCGCCTCGCTTTTAGGGCCCTAATGAGGGGTCTGTCTCTTTTTCTACCTTTCTCTCTCTCTCCCTCTGCCATTGCTATGGTCTAAATGCTGTGTCCCCCTACAAGGTATATGTTGAAATACCAGCCCTCAACATGACGGCATTAGGGAGTTGGGGTCTTTGGGATGTGATCGGATCGTGAGAGTAGAGCCCTCACGGAAGCAATTACTGGCCTCATAAAAGGGACCCGCGAGAGGTGCCTTGCCCCTTCACCATACGCGGACACAGCGAGAAGGTGCCACCTATGACCGAGGAAGCGGGCCCTCACCGGACAGCAAAGCCGCCAGCGCCTGGAGCGTGGACTTCCCAGCCTCCAGGACTGTGAGAAATAACCTTCTGTTGTCTATGAGCCACCGGGCCTATGGCACTTTATTAGAGTGACCCAAATGGACTAAGACACCGAGTCTTTTCTAGCCATTCCGAGCTGTTTGCCGTTGCTGGAATGTACCCTGCTTTCCTATGCCTGCCCTCTGAACCCACTGCTCCCTCGGTCTTCCACCCCTCGCCCACACTCAGGTCTCTCGCCCCCATCTTTCGGGACCCAGCTGAGGTGCAACAGCACCCTTGACCGCCTCCTGCTGGCCAAGGCCCCACGTGCTCTGCGCGCTCTGCAAGGGCTCCTGTCACAGCCCACAGCCCTCTACCATCTGCACTTGTTTCCCGGCTCGAGCCCCTGTGAGCGGGACCGGGATCTTAGCCGCCACTGCAGCCCCAGTGGCCGGTCAGTCAGTCCTTCATGGCCAAATGGTGACGAGAAAGTCATCCTGGTAGTGCCGACGTCAAGGCATAGAGAGCTGAAACCCGCTGCTGCCGGCGGAAGGGCCTAGCCGCCTGCTTCCCTTCCTCTTGCCCTGTGTGAGGTGTCTTCCGCAGAGCGTACAGTCATACGTTAGCAGGGTGGCCACCTTCCCACAGCCACTGCGGGTGGCCCCTGGGCAGGAGGGTAGGAGGCACTGAACACTAAACCAGGGAGGGACTCAGAAGTCAGGTGACTCAACCACGTCACCGTTCAGACTTCAGCAACTGGCTTCCAGTGGCTTCCAATCCCCTAGCAAGTCTGTGACACGCCTGACAGGGGGTGCTTTTGGCAACAGCCTCGTGCAAAGCAACACGGGGGCCTGGGAGAAAGGCCCTCAGCTTTCCAGCTCTGTTTCCCTCGATTTACCCTCATTATATTTGTTCCAAGAAACCTGTGTCCCTCCCCACTGTCATGTGCATGTCCTTTATTTTCTCAAACTATGTTCATGACCTTGTTCAACCCTTGACCTTCTCCTCTGCTCACCCATGTCCTACCAATCCTTTAAGAGAGGCTCAAACTTTACTTTTCTTAGGAAGCTCCCCCAGCCTCCAGCTTGAAGGACTCCCTGTCCTCTGTGTTCCTGGGACACAGAAACTCGGGGTGGTTCTGCCCGTTGGGCTCTGACTACCATGCACTAGCGCTCCAAGTAGATTACAAGCAATTTAAGTTGACAAACATTTGTATGCAATCCCATGCCCCATCTAATACCTTGTGCTGGACTGGCATTCCCCAAACCCTTGTTTCTTGTTTTATTGTTTTTTTGTCTCATCCCACTTATCTACCCACCATAAGTCAATCTCTGCCAATGTAGGGTTCTGGCAGAAATGGGTGGTGGTGGCATTATATAGTTCTGGTAATTGTATTTAGATAACAGTTGAAAAGAGAGGAGAGGAAGAAAGTGTCAAGAAAAAGGTGGCCAACAAGTGTATGAAAAAACGCTCAGTATCACTAATCAGCAGAGAAATGCAAGTCAAAACCACAGTGAGATATCATCTCATCCCAGTTAAAATGCCCTTTATCTAAAAGACAGGCAGTAACGAACACTGGTGACCATGTGAAGAAAGGGGAACTCTCATACCTTGTTGGTGAGAATGTAAATTCGTGCAACCACTACAGAGAACAGTATGGAGGTTCCTCAAAAAACTAAAAACAGAACTACCATATGATCCAGCAACTCCACTTCTGGGTGTATGTTCAAAAGAAAGGAAAGCAGTGCATCGGAGAGGTATCTGCACCCCCATGTTTATTGCAGCTCTATTCACAATAGCCAAGATGTGGAATTGACCTAAGTGCTCCATGGATGAATGATACAGAAATGTGGTGTATATATAAAATGGAATGTTATTCATATTATATCATTTCAAAGAATGAAATCCTGTCATTTGCAGCAACATGGAGATGAAACTGGAGGTCATTACGTTAAGTGAAATAATCCAGGCACAGAAAGACAAATGTCACATGCTCTCACTCATATGTGGTAGCTAAAAATTTAAAACATTGAACTCAGGGAGACAGAGAGTGGAATGATGGTTACCAGAGACTGGAAAGGGTGGCAGGAGGGTGGGGATACAGTGGGGATGCTTAATGGGTACAAAAATATAGTTAGATAGAAGGAACAAGATATAACATTTGATAGCAAACCGGGGTGACTATAGTCAACAATAAGTTGACTTACAATAAGTGATTGTATTCTTTCAAATAACTAAAAGAGTGGGATTGGAATGTTCCAAACACAAAGAAATGATAAATGCTTGAAGTAGTGGATACCCCAGTCACCCTGATTTGAGTACTACACATCGTACGCAGGTATCAAAACATCACATGCACCCCATAAATATAGGAGGGCTGTCCAGAAAGCATCCAGCCATCGTTAATACAACGATCATGGCCACATGGCTGGATACTTTCCGGACAGCCCTCATGTATACCTATTATGTGCCCATAATAATTGAAAACGTAAAAGAAAGAAAAGAAAAAGAAAAAGGTGGCCAGAAAGCAGAGGGCATGTTCTTCTACCTGCCAGAAGCCGAATTTCCTTACCTATGAGAACAGGCAGCATGAGGACCTGGGAGGACACACCGGACCATGTCAAGGTATCTACCTTCCTCCTCCTCCTCTTCTTCCTCCTTGGGTGTGTTATGGAGAAAGCCCAGGGAAAGTGATCGTACACTACGACAGTTTGCAATACAAAAAGAAGAAACCACGTGGTCCATTCTGGTGGAGAGATTGATCTCAATTTTGGGGAAGTGGTTCATGGCCCTTTGCACAAAATCCTCCTCCTGCATCTCGAACAAACAGTAGAACAATTCCAGCTGGCTGGGCTGGATCTGCAGCTTCTTGGCCTTGGCTTTCACTTCGATCCATTTCAGCAGCTCCAGCCTGATCTGCTGAGAGATCTTGCAACTTAATTTCTTCTCCAAGTAGGAGGTCCTCTCCTGGTTTACAAGGCCAAAGAGGAAACGGACAACAAAAATCAAATACCCCTTCTCAAACTTGCCATAGTTTTCAAGAAGGACCGTCACATCTCGGTTCGGAAGCTTTGAACAACTCCCCCGCACGGTCCTCGTCCCTCCCTCTTCCTCCTCTTCCAGCAGGTAGTACATGGCAGCAAAGAACTCTTGGAAAGTCATGTGGACGAAGCTGTAGAACTTCTCGCAGTCCACTTCCTTCTGGAACAGGTTCATCCTTAGGAAAGCAGACACATCCACCTTCTGCAGGCCGTGATTCCTGAGGTCGGATTCCTCAAAGAGGATTTTCTGGTTCCAGATTCCATCTGCGGCCAAAGAGCAGAGCCCCCGAAGGTGGTGGGAGAGGGGGTGCTCCTGGCTCCCTCCCCGGGATTGCAACAGACTGGAAAGGAAGAAGACGTACACTGCAGTGGTGGTCTTGGACGTCTGGGCAAGACTCTTGCCGCTCTCCATCTGCTGCTTCAGTCCAGTGCACACGATCCAGCAGACCAGCGGAATAAAGCACATGGTGAAGAGGACCTCATTCTCCTGGATCAGCCTGAAGGCTTCCCTGGCTTGTGCCTCGTCTGAGAAATACTTGAAGAAATACTCCTTCCTTTTGGCCTCCGAGAAACCCAGGATCTCTATGTGACGGGGATGGTCCAGCAAGTGCTGCAGTTTCTCCAGGGCCACGGGTCTCGTGGTGATGAGCAGAGAGGCCTCGGGAAGTAGCTTCTTCCGGATGAGGCTGCTCAGGAGAATGTCCCCGCGCTCAGCCTTCTGCCAGTCGGTGCAGAGTGCCTCTACGTGCTCGTCAAAGGCGCCCTGTAGCTCATCAAAGCCGTCCATGAGGAAGAGGATCCTGGAGGGCTTCCTTATGATCTTCCACACGGGTGGGTTTGGGTCAGGGCAGCAGCTAACGATCAGGTCCCTCAGACTCCTCCGTGTCACCAGGCTCACCTCCCGACAGTGGATGTAGAACAGATAGTCAAACTTGTCTTGGTAGAGCTTCCCTGACGCCCAGTCCAGCATAATCTTCCTGGCCAATATTGTTTTCCCAATGCCTGCTGCTCCCTGAAATACCACCGTGTGCACAGGCTCCGAGTGTTTGTCGTCGGGATCAAACAGCAGCTCCATCTTAATGGGACTCACGGGCTTGTCCCACGTCTTGGTCCTGCCGATGGCCAGGAGCTCGTGCTCCCTCTCCTGCTGGCTTGGGTGCTCCTTGACGAGCTGCAGCCGCGTGTAGCGTTTGTTGAGGTTCACGCTCTCACCCAGGCGGGCGTTCCTGTCTTCGATACACTGGAATCTGCTCCTCATGTGTTTTCTGTACTGCTTGCAGTAATCTATGGCAGAGACAGAAAGTTAGGCTTTGGGAAAAGCCCACACACATCCACCTAGACAGGAGCCTGTGACCCTGAGCGACCGGCAGTTGGAATGGAGAAATGGGAAGAGTAGTTCCTCTCCACTGCTTGCGTACGGACGGTCTCAGAAATTCTAGTGTCCATTTTTCATATACACAGTTGAGCAAAAGACCAGTGTTGTCTATGCGGCCACCAGCCAGAAAACCCTTTTTTTCAAACTTAAGTAATCTGTAGCCCAAGCCTTTTAAAACGTGAAACAGCCAATCCCCTCCCCCTGGGTTCTGGGGCTGTAAGGAACCAGGCAAACGTGAATCTATTTGTCAGCATTTCCTGAGACAGGCCTTTGCATCCCCAAAGAGCAGGAGTATGTACAATGGCCAGATTTCCCAGCGCCTCCCGAACCAGGTCTCCAAACCCAATTGGAAGCACTACCGATTGCTTACCTTTCTTCTTTTTACAAATAGAGATTCTGGAAAGGTACCCCAGTAAACCCATCCACTCTTCTTCAATGCTCTCTTCGTGGCATATCACAGGTGGATTAGAAACATGTGAATTATCTGAACATAAAAGGAAAAAAAGATACAAAGTGTCAGAAACCAGAACTCTTAACTCAGAGGATGCAACTGACACCCAGCCTAATACTTGGCATGGGTCAAGATGCCCCAAACAGCTCCCAAATCAAAAGATGGCTCAGAGTTGCAGATGACAGGTGTGTAGTCAAAAGTCCAGCTGGGAGCATTCGTGCACAAATTTCAAAACAATGGCTGTCACCTACCTGCCAACCATTGTGTCCCCACTGTATCCAGTCTCAGAATCTCTTTCCCAGGCCCAGAAATCGATCAGCAAACATATGAAGAAGGCAATGCTTCTTTTACCCTCATTTGTCTTTGGCAGTCCCTGGCACACTGATTTTGAGGCCATCTTCAATATCCTCCAATATCCCCAAGAAGGCCCTGGGCTAAGGATCACCCTTCCCTGACTCCAAATGCCTGTGATCTATTTTACCCACATCTTGTGTTTTCAGGTCTAGGTTTCTGGGTATTTAAGAGTAAGAATTACCAATCTGTTTCATGTCTAATTTGGTGGTTCAGAGTCCTGGCTGAGTCACCTAGGAAAGTTTAACAAGGTTTTAAAATGCCAACTCCAGGACTCCACCACCAGAGATACTTTTTCAATCCATCTGAGGTGAGGCCCAGGCACCCTTACATAGTCAAAGTTCCCAGGTGATTCCAACATGCATCCACAGCTGAGAACCACGGATCTAAACAGTCACTAGATAACACATCCCAAAGAGGAGTGTTACAGGAGAAATGGCGGCATGGTAGAACAAGAGCTAGTCACCAAGGGAAATGTGTGAGACAGATAGCTTTAGGTGGGTAGGAACCACCTAAGAGTGACACAAAGGATTCTTGGTAATTGTCTACTTATTCTGAAAGCAAATGCTGTTGGTACCCTGATCAGAAAAAAAAAAAAAAAAATCCAAACATATAACTCAAACCAAAACCAAAGCCTAATTCTTACCTAAAGCCTAACCCTAGCTCAGAAAAAAATAATAATAATTTCTAACCCTCGTTAATAATTTTTCTGCCTCAAAATCCAGATATGGAAGCCCATAAGAGATAGTGGTTAACGGCTGGGCTTTGGTCAAAGACAAAGCTTGTTGGCTTGTTACCCTGGCGTCGGCTCTGACTAGAAAGCAGTGAGAACTCTTCCAGGCTCACTTCATTCGTTTGAAAGTAGGGACAGTATCAGTATCTACCACATGAGGTTCTTGAATGTGAAACAGAATCCATAAGCACTGCTTAGGGAAGTACTTCTGCAGCTAAGATTATTATACTTTCATTTGGTTATATGGGTATGTAAGTACCGACACAATTATAATTGTGTTATTAAGCACAACCACGTGTGGTATGAGGAGCTGGATGGAAACCTGGAGGCAGGTCCAGGCACAGAGAGATTTGCAAAAGGTGGGAGTAATGAGGGCAGGTCCTAGAGGTGGGTGAAATCTGAGCTGGGTTCCCAAAGGAGTTAGAAAAAGCAAACTATTTTCCTCCGTCTTCTCATAGCACTACCATGAGAGGAAGAAGCCAAGACAATACAAGAAGTGATTTTTTAAAAAAAACATACTAACTTCTGTGTATTAAAGGACACAATCAACAAAGTGAAAAGGCAACTTACATAATGGGAGAAAATACTTGCAAATCATAGCTCTGATAACGGGTTAATATCCAAAATATATAAAGAACTCCTACAAGTCAAGAACAAAAAACAAACAACCTGATTAAAAAATGGGGAAAGGACTTGAACATATTTTTCTCCAAGGAAATAAATATAAATAGCCAACAAGCACTTGAAAAGGTGTTCCACGTCACTTGCCATATGAAAACAAAACTACAATAACATGCCGCCTCACACTCATTAGAATGGCTACTATCAGAAGGAAAAAACAGAAAATAGCAAGTGTTCACAAGGATATGGAGAAATTGGAACACTTGTGCACTGCAGGAATATAAAATGGTGCAGATGCTACAGAAAACAGCATGGCATTTCCTTAAAAAAATAAACATAGGATTACCATATGATCCAGAAATTCCACTTCTGGCCATATACCCAAAGTAATTCAGAGCAGGGCCTTAAAGAGATATTTCAATAATGCTTACGACAGCATTGTTGACAATAATGAAAGGTGGAAGTGACACAAGTGTCCACTGACAGACGAATAAACAAGCTGTGGTATGTCCATACAGCGGGATATTACTCAGTCTTAAAAAGGGAATTCTGACATGAGTTACAACATGGATGAGCCTTAAGGAAATTATGCTCAGTGACATAAGTCGGTTATAAAAAGACAAATACTGTATATGAGTCCACTTATATGAGGTGCCCAGAATAGTCAAATGCATAGAAAACAGGATGGTGGTTCCCATGCTAGGGGCTAGGTCCACGTGGCACTTGACCAAGTTCAGACTTCACAGAACAAATCCCTTTATTAAAAGGATCTGTTCTGAAAAATTTGGATTCAGTCAAAAGGCTGCATTCAAGGCTTCAGAAGGCCACAGGTTCCCCACCCGTGGGCTAGGAGGATGGGCCAGTGGGGAGGGATGCATGTTTAATGGGTAAGGAGTTTCAGTCTTGCAAGATGTAAAGAGTTCTGGAGATTGGTTGCACAACAGTGTGAATGTACTTAATACTACTGAACTGTACAGTTAAAATTATTAAGATGGTAAATTTTATGTTATACGTACTTTACCACAACTTAAAAAAAAAAAACTCCTCCTTTCACTCACCCCACTCTGGCTCATCCCTCTTAGCTTTCTCGTAAAGGTCTCTCCTGTTGATTGCAGCAAAAATCCACATGGCCATGGCCCACGCCTTCTCCTCCCCATTGAAGTCAATCATGAGGGTGGCCAGATCCACGTGGTCTGCCTTCTCTGTCTGACCCCTCGGGAGTGAGATGCAGCCCTTTTGAGGAGGATAGTCTTCCAAATGCATTTTGAATTTCTTGAAGTCTACATCCTCCAGGTCCTCCAGGTATCTGGCCAGTCTGCAGCGGATGCTTGCCATCTTCATCTGCGGCCTTTCTCAGGGTCCCTGGGCTCTGGTCCACACTGGGATACCAGGCGGTGACAACAGCATATGGATAAGAACAGTCTTTTTAGAAGTCTCCACTTAAAGCAAACTAAATGATCAAAAACTCAGAAAAGTCAAAGGGAAAAAATATTACATGACTATACCAAGTCACCATCACTAATTTTGAGAAGTGAGCCAAAGACTTACCTGAAGGCTCTCCTGTTGACTGGATGCAGGAGTATGTCCTGAGCCATGGAAGAAAAGTTTCCCTACGGAGGAAAAAATATGTAAATGAACCCCAAAACATGATCCTATTACAGGCTACAATGAACCACCACGTCATAATGCCTCCTTGACTGTCACCAAGAGAACCTCTGTCACATTGGTTCCTGGGCTATGGCCTGGACAAACTTCTTACTATTCCTCCATTTCAGTTTCCTTATTTATAAAATGAGCGAGCAGAAGAGATTGTTTCCAAGTTCCTTCCAACTGAAGGCTCTGGCTCCTTCTGTCCTGACCTGAGGGAAGATGGATGTGGGACAAGGGAAGGAAGAGGCCAGGAGATGAGTTTCTATGGTGATAATAGCATGGCAGGTACATGGCTGGGGAGGGAGGAGAGAGAACAAGGCACCATGGAGGGGGACGGCCTTCAGCTGCCCTTCTCTCAGTCCATTCATTGACAGAAACTGGAACGCGGGTGCATAAGGGGGAATAATAAACACACACATGTCCTTAATGGCTTTTTGCAAAACTCACAATTATAATAATTATTATAACTCATATTTACTTAGAGTTTCTCATGGGCTAGGCACTGACTGATGTTTTTTTCTCATCTAACCGGCACAAAGCTCTATGAGGTGTGTATATTCCTAGCCCCATTTTGTGGATGTAGAGACTGAGTCTTAAGGAGACTAAGCAACTTGCCCAGGGGTTTGCAGCCAGGAAGGAACAGGGCCAGGATTTCTAGCAGAGGTATGACTTAACTAGGTGTTTTGGACAGAAACAAAAATGGAGACAATAAAATAGATGGCGAAAAGACAAAGACACTTCCCCAACATCTATGGCAAATGTTTTTATTGTAGTGTTCACCAACATAGTTTTCCTAACTAGACTTTGAGTTCCACAAAAGCTAGGAATCACCCACTGTATCTTTTGATCTTCCATATCTCCTAGAGTTTGGATGGATGAACAAGTTAGCTTTGTTTGGAATTGTTCCCTTCTCGATGTCTTCATTTTACTCTATTTCGACACAAAGCCATAGTGATGCTCAAGAGAGGGAAAGGTTCAAGGAAATGGCAACTCTCCCCAAATGGGAATTTATGTACTGCAGTTGGATGTCCGAGACACCTCAAATTCACTCATCTGTCCCCTTCTATCTCCACTCATGCCTTGCTACTCCTGGCCTCGTGAGCACCCCCAAATCCATCCCTTATGTATCCTAGGGGAGCTGCTCTCCAGACAGGTCTCTCAGCTCCGCAGCCCCTCCCAGCTGCCGCCACATCAGTCTCTCGTCTACACCAGCTTCCACCTCCCCTCTGCGCTCCTTTAACCCTCACCCTAGGCACCCTCCGCTCTGACCTTCACCTCTCCCCACCCACATACACACATGCACCTGCATACACAGAGGCCCAAATCATGGCAAACAAAAAAGAACATTTCAGAAACATTGCTGAAGGACGGACCTGGAGGCTAGCAGGAGAAATTCTTAGTCCATTAACCGAGACAAGTTCTGCCCCCTCGCCACACCCTCCCCATTGCTCCCCCAGTTCTTTCGCCCGCCCTGCTCCACGGAGCTGGACTCACCCAGACACCAGACTCAGGAACAGCCAGAGAGGAAATGCAATGAATTTATAGCGGTCAAAGCCCCAGCAGCGGCAGGAAGGATGTGGTCTCAGCATGGAGTGAACAAGCTTGCATCACAGGCAAAGTCGGAGGGACTAATGGTTACTCACAGAGCTGGATTTTCCAGACAGAGTCAACAGTGTTCTCAGAACTGAGCCTGGGCTGTACAGCTGGGTCCGCCTCCCCTCCCCTCCGAGGTGCCCTGCAGAAGGGAAGGCCAGGAAAGTCCGGCGGGGGCTGAAACTGTGGTGCTCAATCCATGTTACCTCTGACACTCACAGCAGCTCAGACAGTGCTGTGACTGCCCCGGTGACAGTGAGGCAAGGGAAACTAAGGACATACCAGAGCTAGTAAGTGAAGGATCTACAGCATGACCGGCCTTCAAACCCCAGACTGCGTGCTGTTTCCCCGCACGCGGAGGCCACTGGCAGGCAGTGCAGGTTCTCTCCAGCACGTGTTATTTCTAAGGCACAAACTCTACTCCCTGGCTTACCGGCTCACCTGTCTGACTAACAGTTATGGAGCAGCCTGTACATGCCAGGCACGAACACAAAGCCTTACCCTTAAGGAGCTAGAGCAGAGACAGACACACAGACCTGCTTCTGCAGCTCCACACGGTGGCTGCAGGACAACCGCCTGACAAACGCACGAGTTCAACAGGGCTTGGTAAGGGAGAGGCATTCGTTCAGCCTCCTGAGTGAGTGTAGGGACCCTGGAGCGAGAAGGACGAGTGTCCAAGTTCAGTGGACGGGCGTTGGCAAGGGATTTAGTCTCCGTGTGCCTCAGTTTCCTCATCTGTAAAATGGGGACAATAATGGCATGATAGGTAAAGGGCTGTCAGAAGGACTGAGTGAGTGGGTAAACATGAGGCCTGTAGGACTGAGACTGGTACAGAGAAGCTGGTGTCAGTAGTTGGGTCCCACTACTGCTGCGGTTGCTATGGATTTGCAAGTACAGAACACTCTGAGAGATGAAAGAGAGGGAAGCAAGGGCATGAGAGCAGACCCGAGTTTCAATGAACCACGTGCTGCATATTGCTAGGAGTTGGAGCAGAAGCCTCAAGGACTTCAGATGCTAAAGCTCGAGAGACAGCAGATCAAATATGCTCAAAAAGAAAGGTGTTCATTGGCTGAACAAGGATTTTTGTTTGCTTGTTTGTTTATTCAGGTGAATTAAGGTATAATTTATATATAGTAAAAATGCACACCTTTATAAAAGCAGACATATAGACCAATGGAACAGAATAAAGCCCAGAAATAAACCGAAGCATATACAGTCAACTAATTTTTGAGAAGGCCACCAAGAAGACACAATGGGGAAAAGACAGTCTCTTCAACAAATGATGTTGGGAGAACTGGCTTTCCGCATGCAGAAGAATAAGACAGGACCCTTGTCTTATACCATATACAAGAATCAACTCAAAATGGACTAAAAACCTAAATGTAAGTAAGACCTGGGACTGTGAAACTCATAGAAGAAAGCCTAATGGGAAAACTCTTCGATACTGGCTTTGGCAAGAATGAACAAATGGGAATACATCAAACTAAAAAGTTTCTGTATAGCAAAGAAAACAATCAACAGAGTGAAAAGGCAGCCAATAAATTGGGAGAAAATATTCATGAACCATATATAAGATAAAAAGTTAACATCCAATATATGTAAGAAATTTACACCACTCAATCACAATAAAACAAATAATCCAATCAAAAATGGGCACAGGACCTGAATAGACATTTCTCCAAAGAGGAAACAAAAATGGCTAGCAGGTATGTGAAAAAGTGCTCAACACCACTAACCCTCAGGGAAATGAAAATCAAAACCACAATGAGCTCTCACTTCACACAACAATAGGATGGCTATTATCAAAAAGACAAGAGATAACAAGAGTTGGCAAGGGTGTGGCCACACTGTTGGTGAGAATGTAGATTGATGCAGCCATTGTGGAAAACAATAGAGGTGGCTGGGTGTGGTGGCTCACACCTGTAATCCTAGCACTCTGGGAGGCTGAGGCAGGAGGATCCCTTGAGCTCAGGAGTTTGAGACCAGCCTGAGCAAGAGCAAGACCCCCGACTCTACTAAAAATAGAAAAAATTAGCTGGGCGTGGTGGTGTATGCCTGTAGTCCCAGCTACTCAGGAGACTGAGGTTGCTGTGAGCTAGGCTGACGCCACTGCACCGTAGCCTGGGCAACAGAGTGGGACTCTGTCTCAAAAAAAAAAAAGAAAAAGAAAAGAAAACAATATAGATATTCCCAAAGAAATTAAAAATAAAACTGCCATATGACCTAGCAATTCTTCTTCTGGGTATACACCCACAGGAAATAAAATCACCACCTTGTAAAGACATCTGCGCACCCAAGTTCATTGCAGCATTATTCACAATAGCCAAGATATGGAAACAACCCAAGTGTCTGTTGACAGAGGAATAAATAAATTGTGGTATGTATACACAAGAGAATATTATTCAGCATTTTAAAAGAAATTCAGCATTTAAAAGAAAGAGCTCCTGCCATCTGTCACAACATGGGTCAACCTGGAGGACATTATGCAAAGTTCAGTAAGGCAGACACACAAACACTGCATAATCTTACTTATGTATGGAATCTAAAAACCAAACAAAAACTTGAATACATAGAAACAGTAGAATAGTGGGAACTTGGGGTGCAAGAAATGGGAGATGGACATCAAAGGGTACAAAGTTTTGGTTAGGCAGGATAAATATTAATAAGCATAGAAATCTAATGTACAGCATGAGGACTATAGTTAAAAATATTGTATATTGGAAATTTGCTAAGAGAGTAGATTTTAAGTCCTTTTAACCTCCCCCCACCACACACACACACATACACACACACACACACACACACACACACACACACACGGTAACTATGTGAGATGATGGAATGTTAATTTGCTTGACTGTCGTAATCATTTCACTATGTATATGAATATAAAAACATCACGTTGGCCGGGCGCGGTGGCTCACGCCTGTAATCCTAGCACTCTGGGAGGCCGAGGCGGGCGGATTGTTTGAGCTCAGGAGTTCGAGACCAGCCTGAGCAAGAGCGAGACCCCGTCTCTACTAAAAATAGAAAGAAATTATATGGACAGTTAAAAATATATATAGAAAAATTAGCCAGGCATGGTGACGCATGCCTGTAGTCCCAGCTACTCGGGAGGCTGAGGCAGAAGGATCACTTAAGCCCAGGAGTTTGAGGTTGCTGTGAGCTAAGCTGACACCACAGCACTCACTCTAGCCCGGGCAACGGAGTGAGACTCTGTCTCAAAAAAAAAAAAAAAAAAAAAAAATCATGTTGTATATCTTAATACAATAGAAAGGGAAACAATTAAAAATAAAATAAAACACATATTTCCACTGACTCGTACATGTGTAGATGAATCTGGAAGATCTATATATTTGAAACTCCACATAGGAAGTGGGAGAACAAAGAGGACTTTTATTTTCTACATTATCCATTTATGTATGGATTGACTTTTTTCTTCCAACAAGTACATATAACTTTGTAATTTAAAGTAATTCTTTTATGATTTAAAAGGGGGGTGTTACCTAGCACAGCGATCAAGCTGGTGTGATTTGAGTGGCTCTGAAATAGGAAGATACTAACAATGGATATTTCCTGCTTTTTTAACAACAATCAGCACACTGGTCCTGCCTCTAGTAATGCTCCTCTTTTTTTTCTTTTCTCCTTCCCCAGTAAGGGCTAATTCTTCCTAAAGTCAAGGCATGAATTGCAAAAGGCTAAGTATGTGCTCTGTCCTATGATGCAGCATAGTACCAGCATCGGGTAGGGACAGAACCTACTAGGGTCTAGCAGAAGACAGCACACCACACTGTCCCAGATGTAGCCTAGAGAGAGTATATACCTCTCAGAGAAATCCCTCTTCTAAAACAACAAAAAAATGGTGGCCAGGTGGGCAGCCAGGACATATTCACAAAACCCTGTGTGGCCCAGACCCAGAGTTCTGGAATTACTGGAAATCTCAAGAGGCCTGAGGCTGGGATGAGGATGTAGTGCCAGATGCAGCTGGGAAGGGGGCTGGTACCCACGCTGCTACGGTGTGAATGACAGTGTCCCTCCAAAATTCATGGTGACACTTAATCCCCAAAGCAACAGCATTAAGAGGTGTGGCCTTTGGGGGTGATTAAATCGTGAGGGCTCCACCCTCATGGGATTAGCACCCTTATAAAAGGCAGAAGGCGCTTCTGCCTTTGGGCACGTGAGGACACAGCAGCAAGGCACTATCTTGGAGGCGGAGAGCAGCCCTCAACAGACACCGGTGCCAGCACCTTGATCTTGGACTTCCCAGCCTCCAGAACTGTAAGAAATAAATTTCTGCTCTTTTTAAATTACCCAGTCTTGGGCATTTTGTTAAAGCAGCACAAATGGACTAGGACACAAGCCCTGCTGGATGGGGTGATCTCAGATGGGCTCAGCACAGGCTGAGATCAGCCCAGCAACCAGACACCCTCTCCCACCAGAGAGAATGGTAGGAATGGGAGGGGGAGAGGGCTAAAGCATCTGATTTTATCAAAAAGGAGACTGTGTTTGAAACTGAAAGTGACTGACCTTAAAAATGGCAATTTCATTTTCTATCATCGGCAGAAATGTGGCATGGTAAGAAGGTAAAAGTCGTGAACGAAGACAAATTCAGTTTTAGCAAGTGCAGGCACAGCGTTGCATTACTGAGTCTATGAGTTCTTGTGAGGAGATGCCACCTTATGTTGCGACACCTACTCTGCTGCTCTTCTCTCTCACCAACCACAGCTGCTTCCCTGGGCCCGGACTGCCGGGGCTGCCTCTTTCCCTATTCAGTCACTCAGCTTCCCCAGCTGAGATGGGTTTTATTCATGTGTTTATGACCCAAGAGTTCCAGAGGCCCCCAGTTCTTGGATCTCTACACCTTCTGAGACACAGGTTAAAGATCTGGCTGGCCATCATGAAAAAAGTTGTCAATTTCTACTTTATAAGAGACAAGTTTTCCATATGACTGTCCCATGTGCCATGTTTGGAATCAGCTTCTCATTGTCATTTACCTTTTCCTTTTCTTTTTTTTTTTTTTTTTTTTGAGACAGAGTCTCGCTCTGTTGCCCGGGCTAGAGTGCTGTGGCGTCAGCCTAGCTCACAGCAACCTCAAATTCCTGGGCTCAAGCGATCCTACTGCCTCAGCCTCCCGAGTAGCTGAGACTACAGGCATGCACCACCATGCCCGGCTAATTTTTTCTATATAGATTTTTAGCTGTCCAAATCATTTCTTTCTATTTTTAGTAGAGACAGGGTCTCGCTCTTGCTCAGGCTGGTCTCGAACTCCTGACCTTGAGCAATCCGCCCGCCACGGCCTCCCAGAGTGCTAGGATTACAGACATGAGCCACCGCGCCCGGCCTATCTTTTCCTTTTCTTGTATTCATAATCTGTTCTCTAGAACTTGCAAAGAATATTAGAGTTAGAGACCCATGGCGTGGCCTTACAACTATGGTTCTTCACCTCAGCTACCTGTAAGTGATGCCCGCCAATGCTCCCAATATTTCTGCAAGACACATTCCAAGTTAAACCAAATTGAGGAGATTTTATTGCAAACTCAAAACCAGAAGGAAAACAGATAAACATTCTTGGTTACAGAAGTAGTAGGTGGTACTTGTAAGCCCTATATCAGCTGACTAAAAACCAGTGACTGAGCATAAACACTTCAATTTTCCACAGTCTCCACCACTCCCTACTACATCTCAGATTCAGTCCATTTCTCATATTTATATTGTCTGGTGGAAACTGCAGGAACTTGAATTCACAACTCATGAAATTCAGCCTTATCTTTAAACAACAACAACAACAACAAAAACCCAGTTACTTCATCAGAAAGAGGCCACCTCTGAGAAAGTTCAGTTATACATAGGGGGAAAACCCCAGTTATTTTAATACATCCTTGTCCATAGCAGCATTATTTACAATAGGCAAAAGGTGGAGGCAACCCAAGTGTCCATCAACATATGAATGGAAAAACAGTGTGTGGCATACACATACCATGGAATATTATTCAGCCTTAAAGAGGAGGGAAATTCTGACACATGCTACAACATGGATGAACCTTGAGGACATTTGCTGAGTAAAATAAGCCAGTCACCAAAGAACAAATACCATATGATTCCACATATATGAGGTTCCTACAGTAGTTAAATTCATAGACAGAAAGTAAAATGGTGGTTTCCAGGGGCTGGGGGAAAAGGGGATTAGGTAATTAGTGTTTAATGAGTACGGAGTTTTAGTTTTACAAGATGAAAAGAGCCCTGGAGATTGGTTGTACAACAACATGAGTGTATTTAACACTACAGAAAGGTACACTAAAAATAATGAAAATGGTACATTCTATGTGACATATTTTCTCCAATATAAAAAATAAGAAAAACAGTTATTTTTTATTTTATTTTTTACATATTTATTTTAGAAACAAGGTTTCACTTTGTCACCCATGCTGGAGTGCAGTGGTGCAATCATGGCTCACTGCAGCCTCAGACTCCT
>CM052445.1:65794528-65813505 GCA_028533085.1 Varecia variegata | reverse complement strand
AGGAGGAGAAGTTTCTGCTTTATGCAATTCTGTATCATCTGTGTTTGTTGCAAAGAATGTCAGCAATTTGTAAAAAGTTATGGAAAAGCTAAAGAAAAAACTTCCTGTTAAAGAGGGCAGAGGAGAAAGCTCTAGCCCCTGTGTCATCTCTGAAATCAATGAAGAACGACAAGAAAGAGAAACAGAAGGGAATCTCCACTTCTATGAAGCCTCAGCTCAGGAGAGGACTGGCCCCCAGGTGGCTGGCGCCTGGGACTGGACAGAGGATGTGATGAGCGAGACCCTCTGTGGACCCTGGGAGCAGTAAAGAGAACCCGGGGTTTGCCAGAGTCGGGGCACACTGCAGTGCGAATCAGCAACCCCAAGCCCCGGCCTAATTGGAGCTGCAAGGTTGAGTGCGTGGGCAAACCCTGAAACACCTTTGAACGTGTGGACCACAGTAGTGGCAGGAAGCTGAGATGAAACTGGCGTGTGCATCTGCAAGAGCAGGTGCTTATCTGTTACCCATATGGGGAGAAACTGAGGGTCAGTACGAGCCTAACCCAAGTTGACACTGCTCAGCGAAGAAGTGCAAGCTAAATCGCCCCAATTCTGCAACATGCAGGGTTTTGCTGTGAGTCAGGGAGACTTCCTGTTAGTCTGGAGAGGACCACACCCAGCGGAGAGGAGGAGAGAGGACGGACGGGAGGAAGGCAGGAATGCTGGACCCAGAGTGCCTGCCCTCCCAGCTCACCTCCAGCCCTGGGCCTCGTGCCTGCTCCCGTGCCACATCCTTGCTGCCTCATGGTGCGCACAGATCCCTCTCGGGATAATGTCTTCAAATGCATGAAAAAAAATGCAGAGAGTACACAGGGAATATCATCTCAAAATATTTTTAAAAGTTTGTAATATTTATACACTGATTACTCAGATCTAACAGTGGGCCTAATAACTGGTATAATTTGAAAGTAGTGGTGAAGGCAATTGACATTTCAGCATTTCTGTAACAACGGTAAAGTGATATAAAAATATGTAATTTCTACTGGTGAAAAATGTATGGTATCTACTGATGCCAGTGAGCTGTGCTGCCTGCATACATTAAAAAAAATAAAGATGATAATTTTTCCCATTCAAGCTCATGGATCCCCTGAATTGTATCCCCAGACTCCTTGGGGATATTTGCTAGGCTTTCTTCCAACTACTCTTCAAAAAAGAGCTACTCCAGGAAAAAATCCATTATCTCAAAGAAAAGTGACCATATTTTTAAAGGAATCCTCATGGAAACTACAAAAAGATAATGTGGGAGGAGAAATAACAGGAAAAAAGGCATATAGGAAACAAAAAGGTAATGAAGAACACTTAACAATGATAATATGCCATAAACCAGGTGAAAATTCATGTGGTAGACACAATAATGGCTCTCAAAGATGCCCACAACCTACTCCCTGAAAACAATGAATGTTATGACACACAGTGCTATCATTCGAATGTGTCTCCTGAAGTTCATGTGTTGGAAACTTAATCCCCAAGGCAACGGTGCTGGGAAGTGGGGCCTAACAGGAAGTGATCAGGTCCTGAGGGCTCTGCCTTCATGAATGAGTTAATGTCATCATCAAGGGAGAGGGTTAGTTGTTGCAAGAGTGGCTTTGTTACAAAAGCAAGTCTGGCCCTCTCTCGCCCTGTGCCTTCCACTATGGGATATTGCAGAATGAGGGCCCTTGCCAGATGCGGGCACCATGCTCTTGAACTTCCCAGTCTCCAGAACCATGAGCCAAATAAATTTCTGTTCATTATAAATAACCCAGTCTGTGGTATTCTGTTAGAGCAACATAAAATGAACTAAGACACATGGCTAAAGAGAAATAAGGTAGCAGATGGAATTAAGTTTGTTAATCAGCTGACCTTAAGGTAGGGATATGATCCTGGATCATCCAGGTGGGCCTAATATAAAGACCCTAATATAAGGGTTCTTACAAGTGGAAGAGGGAGATGGAAGGTCAGAGTGATTCCATGTGAGGACTCAGATGGAAGCGCTATGAGCTGAGGAATGAGGGAGGCCTTTTCCTCTAGCTAGACTCTAAGGGCTCTAGGGGAGACTCTAGAGCCCCCAGAAAGGAACACAGCCCTGCTGGCACCATTATTTTAGCTCAGTGAGACATATTTTACTTCAGACATGCAGAACTATAAGACACTAAATTTTTTGTTGTTTTAAGACAATAAATTTATGGCAATTTGTTATGGCAGCCACAGAAAACTAATACAATTAGTAGCAACTAGACCTCTGTGAAGTTGAAGAATTTACAGGAAGTATTGTCTATCACAAATAAAAGTCTGAAGAAGAGACATAGGGTTGGGCATTAAGGACATGAACAAATAGAGATGAAATGACAGGCTGACAAACTCAGACCTAAAGCGGGAAAGCCTTGCGGAAATGAAGACTGCAATAAAAGCAGCAAAAAAGAAAACAGAATCTGTTAAATCATTCCATGTGGTAGAGAACATGCTTGAGGAACTGAGCAAAAGAAACAGGGAAGTACAAAATATTTAAGAGCATTTTAAGGTCAAACAAAAGATATTTAAGTCAAAGGAGACCCAACTGTGAGAGCAAATGTATTCATACAGGCAACAGGTTTCTTAGGGTGAACTAAGATGACTGCCGCAGTGTTTTTTCTGGCCCAGTCCCCCTGGCTAGCTGGCCTTCTGGGGAGGCGTGAGTCAGCACACTCATGTAACCAAGGTGTTATCTTCTGTGTGAACCCATAGGATCACGCTTCCCCAGGGTGTGTTGCCACTATTGTTCAGAGCCATATATAAGTGCTCGCCATGTTCTCGGCCACGCATTTCACCACTGCTGTGTCCCCCCAACAATAAAGAGCATGTCTCACCTGTCTGCTGCCACTTGCTTTTTCTTCCAATTTCCAAAGCCTGTGGCAGAGCACGTGCTAGCCACAGAGCATGCTCCTCACACTCGGCATCGGCAGGATCCAGAAGGGTTAGTGTCCCCTGCACCCCAGCAAGGGAGGATATGTGGACTCCGACAAGCTTGTGGCAGCCAGTGGCAATGGTCCTCATGTCATGGGCCCCTGCGATGGGGAGCAGGTGGAATGTATCCCTGCAGCCCTGGAAAAGGCCTTGAAGGCCTTGGAGGAGTCGCTGCAGCCTAGGGAGTGAGCAGCGGCTGGCTGAGTGGGCCGGCTCTTCCTCACAGCCCTCCAGGAGCAGCATAAGGACATCCTGTGGCGGGAAGCCCAGGTAAGGGAGTTACAAGAGATAGAGGAAAATTTGGAAGCCCACCTGCAGGAGTTGGAGAAAGAGTTAACGAGCAGTCGGACCTTGGACGCTGACGAAACTGCAAGTATGCAGGAGACTGAGGGCGGGTGTCCCCTCTGCTGAGAGCCTGCCCAGTCATAAAACAGAGAATGGAGCATGCACAGCCCATGGGGGCTGGGGGCTGGCTCAGGCACCTTACAGTAACAGAGCGTATCTCTTACTCTGCCCACACCCCCGCGGAGCTGCGGGAGCTGGGGAAACAGTGCAGACAGCGTCCTGGGGAGACTCTGCCTGCCCGGTTGTTGCATTTATGGCATGAAGGGATGGATAGCGTCCTGTGCTCCCCAAGGGAGGCAGAGCAATTGGCATCCATGACTATACGTCCTTCCGTGAGGCAGAGGTTACAGACAAGTGGTCACGGTGGTGAGGGCGACCACGCCTTGCTTGAATCACTTATGGCTGCGGCCCACACAACATGGGATGACGCCGGAAACTACCTGAAACCATGAGTAAGTGGACTTCACACACAGACTTAATTCAGATTCTTCAGGAGTTGGGAATGCACCAAGCTATTTTTGCAGTAGATAACTGGCGGGGGCAGATGAGGAGCACTTCACTACACGCATGTGCGACCCAATCTTAGCCACAGCTCCCTCAGGTTCGTTTGGCTCGCTGGCAGCTGTGCTCACTGCCTATGTGGGGAAGCGATGCATGAGGTCACCACGTCCATGGGGACTCTGGGAGATGCTGAAGAGCAGAAAGGGGGGAAGGGACAAGTACTTACGCTACAAGGACCCAAGAAGGCCCATGAGCTCAGGCCCCCTACAGAAGGTGGCAGTACAAGAAGCCCAGAAGGTGTCCTGAACCCAGATGTGGCCAGACCTCCTACTAGCCGGCGTAGATAAAGAGAAAATAGCTAAACAGCCTAATGAGTTATTGCTGGCTCTGTGGCATCAGCTGGCTCCCCACCAGCGGTTCATGAAGGCACCCAAGAGGCGGGGAGCTGAGACGCCCGCCAAAGAGTCCTGCCATGTGCAGCTGCAAGACTTTATGGTTGAAACCCCCTCTTTGATATAGACTAGGGGTTGGGCCAAGGCACCCAGTTAGAGGGGACCCCAGATGACCGGAGGCCGCATGTGGAACTTGCTATTCATTGGTCCCCTACGAATGTGCAGCGGGTTTTGGCCTTAGCGGACACGGGAGCCCCCTGCTGCCTATCTATGGAAACCCTGAGCGGTTTGCTGGGCAGACAGCCAACATAGACGGGTGTGGTGGGCAAACTGTCGAAGTTAAACAAGTGACTATTCCATTGGGGATAGGGCGCTTGGCCCCCAGGCCTTACACTGTGTATGTGTCCCCGTGAAGGAATATACCCTGGGTGTTGACATTCTGCATGGCTTAACCCTAACCACCTCCGCGGGTGAGTTCCGCCTCCAAGTTAGGGTTGTGAAGCCGGTGGTGCTTGGCCACCCCCGTCAATCACCACGGGTGCTGCCCACACCTCATCGTGTGGTATGCACCTGACAGTATCATTTGCCCGGGGCGGGGGGGCACAAAGAAATTTCACAAACCATATTGCAGCTGGAAAAGGCCGGCACGGTACAACCGGCTCACAGTCCATTCAACTCTCCTGTTTGACGGGTTAAGAAACCGGGTGGGACTTGGAGAATGACAGTAGCCTACTGGGAGCTGAATAAAGTGACGCCCCCACTGTGTGCCGCGGTGCCATTGATACTGGATCTGATGGAGCAACTGACTGGTGCTTGGACAGCACCACTGTGCAGTGGACCTGGCCTACACCTTTCTCTCCACAGACATGGCTATGGACAGTCAAGACCAGTTTGCCTTCATGTGGGAAGGACGACAGTGGACATTTGTGGTGTTACCAAAAGGTCACCTCCACTGCCCAACCATATGTCATGGTTTGGTGGCACAGGATTTGGCCACATGGAGTCGGCCATCCTCAGTGTTTCTGTTTCATTATATTGATGAAATAATGTTAACCTCTGATTCCTTTACAGATCTAGAAGAGGTCACCGCCAGTCTTCGAACCTGTTGGAACAATGGGGTTGAGCGGTGAACAACTCCAAGGTCCAGGAACCTGGCTTGTCAGTCAAATTCTTGGGTGCTGTCTGGTCGGGTAAACAAAAGCAATCCCCGAGGCAGTTACAGATAAGATTCAAGCCTTCCCGGACCCACTACAGTGAAACAGTTACAAGTGTTTGTGGGGCTTTTGGGGTATTGGCGTATACTCACTCCCCACTTGGCCCAACTGTTGCAGCCATTACATTCATTGTGCAAAAAGGGGGCACAGCGGGACTGGTCCCTGGAGGCAGAGGCCTCTTTTATGGCAGCGAGGGCTGTTGCACAGGCCCAGACGCTACAAGTAGTAGACCACTCACAGCCGTTTGACCTTGATGTGACAGTTGACTCAAGCGGGACGGGCTGGGGTTTGTGGCAACGCCAGCATAAGCAGCATGTCCCTATTGGGTTTTGGTCCCCAGACTTGGAAGGGCCCCCAGGGGTGCTATTCCTTGGTGGAAAAGCAGCTGGCAGCTGTGTGTGCCACCCTTCAGGCCTGTGAAGCTATGACTGGGCAGTCTAAGGTGCTGGTGTTCACCACCTACCCCATAGCAGGGTGGGTGAAGTCATGGATAACCGGCCCACAATCAGGGGTAGACCAGACACCCACTCTGGCAAAGTGGGGAGCTTCCTTGGAGCAACAAGCAGAGTTCAGCTCCAGCCCTTTAACTGCAGAGTTGCAGACAGTACTGGGTCCTGTTGAATTTTTGTCTTAAGCTGACCCTCAGACCATGGTAATACTAAGGGAATAGAGCCCGTTCCTTGCAGGACGGGGTCACTCTCCAGCGGAGGCCTGGTATGCCCATGGATCCAGTCGTGGCCCCTTAGCCCAGTGGATAGCAGGGGCCATCAGTTGGATCATGATGAAATTGGTTTGAAACAGGGCAGGGGCAGAGCAGCCAATGGGCTCAATTTCATGCAGCATGGATCGTAGTTGTGCATGAGCCGTCCCCTTTGCATGTCTGCACTGATAGCTGGGCCATGTCTAAGGGCCTCACTGTCTGGTTACCTACATGGAAAGCCCAAGGTTGGCTAGTAGGGCACCACCCAGTATGGGGACAAGCAATGTGGGAGGATTTGCTGCAGCAAGGACACCAGAAGGAGGTCTGGGTGTATCATGTTTCAGGACATAGACCTCTAGTCAGCCCTGGCAATGATGAGGCCGACACCTGGGCAAGAGTGTGATGGATCAGGTCACCCTTGCCGGCTGACAAAGCCGTGTGGTTACATCATCGTCTGGGCCACGCCGGTGTAAAGACTATGGCTCAAGTGAACCAGAGGCGGAATCTACACACACCTATGGCAGATTTATGGACGGCTTGTTGCCAATGTGAGGTATGTGCCCAACAGTATCCACATCGTAGGCGTCTCCCCACTGTTCCTGGCTATGTCCGACGGGGAGACCGTCCTTTGGAGAGATGGCAGGTTGACTATGTCAGTCCCCTGTCTGGGTCTAACATGGCGGTGTCCACCTTCACAGCGGTTGATACCACTACCGGCCTCCTTTTTGCCTGCCTGGTGGCCCGGGCTGACCAAACATCTACCATTAAGGCACTGGAACATTTAACTGCTCTATGTGGGTGGCCCCTCACTATAGAAAGTGATCGGGGTAGTCATTTTATGGGACATGAAGTCCAACAGTGGGCATGCCAAATGGACACTGAGTGGATAGCCCATGTGCCCTACCGGCCTCAGCCCGCTGCATGATAGAGCGATACAATGGTTTGTTGAAGGGGAAGCTAAAAAGTGGGACCTTTCCCCCTTCTCTCTGGCACTGGACACGGAGGTGGGATCTGGCCATTTGGGCGCTGAATGAGCAGCCCTGAAAGGGTGGGCCTGCCCCTAGATTATTTAACCTACAACAGACCGCTCCCCTCCAATTGACAGATGTCTCCAAGGACCCGTTGCTGCGACCCCAGGTAACTCAGGACGAAACTGTTCTGCTTCCGGCCCCAACTCCCCTCAAGGAAGGAGAGATGAAAACATGGACACGGTCATGGAGTATAACAGGCCCTGAACCCCAGTGGATTGGTCTGTTAGTCCCGTGGGGGGATGGGTTACAGTGCCTCTCCAACATGTCACCCACCATGCTCACCTCTGAGCAGCAATTGGTGACAGTTACAGCAAGCAACTATGGAAAGGGCACCCTTCTCATGGGCACCTTAGTTCTTGCCCTTTGGGTAATTCCCCGGGTTCCCCTTGTCTTGGCACCTGAAACCGCCAAACCTGTTATAGGTGAGACTGTGTGGCACCATCGCCCAGGACAAAAGGCAACTCCAGCCACAATCTTGTCTCAAGATGGACAGGTAGCCTGTCTACAACCTGAAGGACATGAGTTATCCTTAGTGGTCCCCCATCTGCTCTTTCCTACCGACCCAGGTAATCCAGGCTGACAGCATCACCTCCTGGACTTATGCTCAAGTCGAGAACATTTCTCACTGCTGGTCTGCATGGAGTTCCTGGTGGAAAACTCCGGTGGCCTGCCCTGGAGCATCACCCCTGCTTCTCTGCAGAACTGGCCTTTCCTGACCACGTGGCATCCCCAGGACACCGACTACCACCCCGTTCGCAGGGTAGTCAAAAAACACCTGCGACGGACTCCACGCCCACATCCCACTTTAGGATACACTGTTTGGGTCGGTCGGGGTTGGCTATTATGGGAACAAGTAGAATTGCGCCAAGTGGCCCCTCTATGTATAGAACAGGGAATGGGATTGAGAAACCGCACTATGGGATGGATCCCGAAAGAGTTTTGTGAAAACATTACTCAGAATAATTAAGCTACCTGCTGGTGGAGTGGAAAACCTTCAGTGGGGACTGTCCCTACGGATAGAGTGCCCCCAGGATTTCTGTGGGTATGTGGAAGACATGGGTGGCTTTATCTTCCTGCTCATTGGATGGGAAGATGCACGTGGGGACGGCCACACATCCCAGGGAAGGTCCTCTGCACCTTTACTGAGAAGCCACATAACTGGGATGCTGTGTTCTCCCGTTGGCATCAGGTGAAACAGACTTCATGGTGGTTTTTCCCAGTAGCCATCCTTTTTCCTGGGGGTGGAGCCATTAAGGTAGAGATAGAAGTGGATGCCCTAGTGGAGCTACCGCTCGGGCCCTGAATCAAACCCGGCAGGCCTCGGCCCTCCTGATGGATGAGGTCACTCAGATGAGGAAAGTGGTTTTGCACAACCGCATGGCTCTTGCTCTCCTCACTGCAGCTCAAGAAGGCCCATGCGCAGTTGTACGTACTGAGTGCTGTGTAGACGCCTGATCACCAGGAGGATATCTCCTCCGCATTGAAGGAAGTTGACGGCGAGGTACAGGCCATCCAACAGTTAACTGGAGACCCACCACAGCAATGGTGGGAGCATCTCTCGTCCTCCTGGCGTTGGACCCTTTTAGTGTTAGGAGCTGCTGGCTGTGGTCCAGTGATACTGTGTTGTTCCCTGTATTGTTGTTGTGGCCTTTGTGGCCAAGGGGCCTCCCTATGGGCCCATGTGTCGGCCGCTAAACCCATTACCTAAGGGGTGGAATGTAAGGGAAAATGCATTTGTATAGGCAACAGGTTTCTTAAGCCAAACTAAGATGCCTGACGCACTGTTTTTTTCCAGCCCAGCCCCACTGGCTAACTGGGCTTCCGGGGAGGCGTGAGTCAGCACACTCATGTAACCGAGGTGTTATTTCGTGCGTGAACCCATGAGATCTCACTTGCCCATGGCGTGTTGCCACTATTTTTCAGAGCCATATATAAGTGCTCGCCACGTTTTCGGCCATGCGTTTTGCCACTGCTGTGTCCCCCCAACAATAAAGAGCATGTCTCACCTGCCTGCTGCCACTCGCCTTTTCTTCCAATTCCTGAAGGCTTTGCCAGAGCACACGCTGGCCACAGAGCATCCTCCTCACACCAACTTATAAATAATTGTTGTTTCTGAAACAAAAGCAAAAGTAAATGCAACAGAAAAAACATTAAAGACTTAAAAAAAAAAAAACCCTCCTGAAATAAAGAAATGCTTTGATCTATCAATTGAAAAGGCAGAATATGTCTCAGGAAAAACTGATTCAGGATGTGTAACACTTGGGAATATCTTTCAAAGACAGAAATAATTCTATGGGCAAAAATAGACAAATGAAGGCATCCATAAATGATAACAATCAAGACTTCTGCTTAACATCACTTAGTTGAAATCTCAAAGCAAAATTTGACCTAAGAATTTTATATGCAGCCAACATTAATTCATGCAAAAAGTCAAGAAAAAGTTATTTTCAAATCAGATAAGAAATTTTAAAATACCATTTCCATGACCACTTTTTGGAAAAGAAAAAATAAAACCTGTTAGAGTACAACCTTAAGCCAATCATGTAATGAAAGACAAGATAATGTAAAACAACATTGGTGGGCACTGAATTTGTTTTCAAATTTTAAAATTAACTTTTATCAAAATAATGTATGCCCGTGACTCACACTACTCTTGTTCAAGAAAAATTATTCAATGATACTTGTTAAAGCACACTAAGGCAGACTTTATGCAGGACCCTCATTGTAGGTATAGGGACCACCACCATGGGATTTTGCAATGAAGGAGATTGAACTGACTCCAAGTACAAGGAAAAGTGGGTATTTATAGCCAAGCAGCAAAGTGGGGGGCAGTGGATGGAAAATTACTAAGAGGAAGCATCATAGGTAAGAGGGATTCTGGCTAAACTGACCTAATAGGATTCTTGCTGAAGACAGTTTGGGGTGATCAGACACCACCTGGGGGATGGTGGAGGTTGAGGAACCCAATCTGATATTGAGGGTGGTCAGATATAAAGGGTTCTTGCCAAACTAACATAGCAGGACTCTTCTTAAAACTGGATTTAACAGTGACATGCACAGATGGGCCTAGGAGAAGGTTCAGGAGCCTGACTAAAGTTTGGTCAAGCAAAGAATCGTTGTCACCCTTGATGTCTCCTCTTAGTAATTTTCTATCCACTGACCCCCCTCCCCACTCCTTGGCTGTAAATCCCCACTTGTCCTTATCATATTCAGAATTGAGAACAATCTCTCTCCCCTATTGTAATAGTCCTGAATTAAGTGTCTTATTATTATTTTAATAAGTGTCAGAATAATTTTTTCTATAACAGCCATTGGGCTGTCACTCAAGCTCCTAATGGTATAACAAAAGTCGCTTGGGCTGGGCACGATGGCTCACACCTGTAATCCTAACCGAGGGGAGAGGATCACTCAAACTCAGGATTTCAAGACCAGCCTGAGCAAGAGTGAGACCCCATATCTACAAAAAACAGAAAAATTAGCCAGGCATGGTGGCACATGCCTGTAGTCCCAGCTACTGGGGAGGCTGAGGCAGGAGGATCGCTTGAGCCCAGGCGTTTGAGGTTGCTGTGAGCTAGGCTGGCACCATGGCACTCTTGCCTGGGCAACAGAGAGAGACTCTGTCTCCAAAAATAAAAATAATAATAATAATAAGTCCCAGAGTGAAAAAATTTTGCCAAAAAAATATATATTTTTGAAGTTTTTCATCAGATAGTTCCATCACTGTCTTTTTTGCATACACAGAAAACAGTATATCATTGCACTGGATCTTGAGTTTTCAGTAAAAGAAGGTTTATTCAAGGTAAACATTTCAAACATACCCCAGTGTTGTAACCCTGCTTTGTCATTTCTTCTTTTTTTAACACACTGAGATTCTCATACAAGAAAAAATAGAAGTGGCCTGGAACTGCTGTTGCAATCCTTTTCCTGACCACGTTCTGGGCACTTCTCCTTTCAAGAGCCTGACTCCAGCTGCTGCTCCAGCACATTTTGAGCTGGGGCATCCCAGCACCTCTTAGGCCTGAACTCTTTCTCTTCCCTCTGGGACTCTAAGTATAACCAGCTGCCCGGCCTGGCTTGCCTGGTCTGCAGCCCCCAAGAGCTGACCCCACAGCTTACCTGGGGGGAGACTGTCCCACCTTGGCCCACTGGTGACGCCTGCTACTCTCTTCTGCCCTCTGCTGGTACTGGGTGTTAGTGGCAATCAAACCTACACCCTCCTCCCCACATTAAGGAGAGAATAATAAAGAAAAGCAAGGATCAGAGGTGAGTGCAGAGTAGCACCAAAGAGCGGAGAAATTTAGTTGCTGAAAAACAGTGCACAATTTGACTGATCGAGGTTTCCAGGAGAGAGGCAAAGGATGAGATATTGGGGAAAGATGGTGTCTGTCTGGATGAAGCCTGAGTTACTTCCTGGATGCTACAAACAATGTGTGTGTCTCTGCCAAATTCATATGTTTAAATCCTAACGCCTAAGGTAAGGGTATTAGGAGGTGAGGCTCAGGGGAGGTGATTGGGTCATGTGAATGGAGCCCTCATGAATGGGATTAGTGCTCTTATAAAGGGCTCCCTTGTCCCTTCCACCATGCGATGTCATAGCTAACCAATATAGATGGCCATCAATAGGCCAGGAAGGCCCTCATCAGACACGGAATGTGCCTTGCTCTTGGCCTTCCCAGCCTCCAGAACTGCGAGAAATGGATTTCTGCTTTTTATAAGCCACCCAGTCTACAGTAGTTTGTTCTAGCAGCCCAAAGGTACTTGAGACACGGTGGGTGGGGCAGAATGGGTGGACAAGCACAGGGATGGGAGTGAATCTTGTGTTGTTATTTTGAACTTATGTAAGAAACTGTCTCATTTGGTTGCCAGAGCAGTCAATCCTGAAATCTAGATTCTACAGGTCAGCAGGAGCAAACTCCCTTCCCTGGAGATCTTGACTATTTCTAGAAAGGAAGGGGTGTGACCCTTTTCCCACACTCCTGCTGGCCAGCTTCACTGACGTTGAGGCCCAGCAAGCCCAGGAGGCTTGAGAGCAAGCCCCTCTTTTGTTGGAAAGTTGGGCCAAAGGCTCCCTATGGCCCCACACAGCTCTGAACATCTAGGACTCCAGGGACATGAAGACAGGGCTACTCCCCACCCTTTCACAGGGTTGTGACAGTGTGCTATCTTGGATTCTTCTGTCCCCTAAGGTCAGGGACCCTGGAAAACTCTACCCTCTAGTTTAAGGAATGCCAAGATAGCTAGTAAAACATTATTTGGGGATGTGTCTGTGAGGGTGTTCCTGGAAGAGGTTAGCTTTGAATCAGTAGACTGACTAAAGAAGATCTCCCCTTACCAATATGGGAAGGCATCATCCAACCCACCGAGGGACCCAATAGGACACAAAGGCAGAGGAAGAGCAAATTTGCTCCCTATTTGAGCTGGGACATTCCTCTCCTGCCCTAGGACATTAACACTGCTTCAGCCTTTCAACTCAGACGCCACCGTCTTTCCTGGTTCTCCAGCTTGCAGCTAGATTGTGGGGCTTCTTGGTCCATAATTGCATAAGCTGATTGCCTTTAAAAAATCTCCTTATATATCTATATATATATATGTATTCTATAGGTTCTATTTCTCTGAAGATCTTTGACAAATACAGCATCCAACCCTAACTATCCCCATCACTCACTCCCCAGCAACATTTTAATTTGGCCAAGTCCTCAGTTGCTTATACCTGAACAGAAATGCAGCCAAACCCTCAGCAAAACAGGGAAGCAGGAATCCTGTCTCTCTGAAACCTAGAGCCCCATGGGGTGCTCCCCTCCCTTCACCTTCACCAGGTAGATTCACTTGTAAACCTACCTGCCACGTTACACCATCCTCAAATATTTAGAACTGAAGAGATGCTAGAAATCATCCTATCTAAAATCCTTCCTTTCTGAAAACATACCTTGAGACCAAAGCAGCCAGCGTGCTCAGGGTTTAAAATACTCTTAAGTCTAGAGCAGCGGTTTGCAAATGGTCTGGTTTCAGGACTTCATTATATTCTCAAAAATGAAGACTGTAGAGCTTTTGTGCATGGATTATATTTACCAATATTTACTGTATCAGAAACGAAAATTGACTTTTAAAAGTTTATTATTTTTTTAAATAACAATAATAAGCATGTGAACATGTGTCACATCTCCAAACAAAAAAAAAGGTCTAGTGAGAGTAGTGAGAGGAGTAGCAGTGTTTTACATCTGGCACATCTTAGTAATGTCTGACCAGTAGAAAACAGCTGAATTCTCTGTCTGCTCCTGCATTTAGTCTACTGCAATATCACAAAGCATCAGCCTGTTAAAAATTCCAGTCTACTCTTGTGGGTGAAAAAGAAAATGTCTTAGTATTATTATATTATGAAAACAGTTTTGACCTTGCAGATCCCCTGAAAGGATTTTGGGGTTCCATGGCGATCCTCTGACCACACTTTGAGAACTGTAAGTAGTGCATAAGCAGGAGTATGTCTGGAGTCCATATTTCTTAAATATCCATCTGCTGCCTTTGTATCCTGTAACAGTAGTATGCATCACGCTTTCTTACATCTGTCTTTTAAAAACTCATGTACTCCATAAATGTATACAATTATGATTTGTCAATTAAAAATAATATCAATAAAAAAGCCAATATGTAAAAAATAACTCCACAAAATCAAAATTTCTGTTAGGGCTTTATAGAAAATTCTGGAGAATATGTTAAGGATGTCAGGACTAAAAAAAGAAGTTGCATGAGTCACTCCAAAATGACAGTTTTGTCTTCAGAGAAACTGAACTAGAATTATGAAAGATTCATTCTATGTTGCTGTGGACAGTGGGAAAAAATAGTGATTTCTAGTCAAAGCCCCAAGCGCCTGGCACTCCAGATGTGAGAAGTTTCTCTCCCACGGACAACTCTGTGATACACTCCAGAGTGAGAAGCAGTCCTGGTCAGCGATTGAGGTCACGCAGTTTGGACCAACCAGTGAGCTAAGGACTTTTTAAGTCTTCATCTCATCATTAGGAAGCCTACAAAAGTTGCTGCAGGAAGGGGAGCTTCTGTCCTGTGACCTACAGGCCATGTTCCACCTCTCAGCAAGGGCTCTGCAGAGCCAGCTGTCTGCCCATCTCCCTCCGTCTCTCTGCAGCTCTCCACTCTCCTCTGCTCTGCTCTGCTCGGCTGCACATTCTGCTTATGGTCCCTGTCCCACGACCCCAGGGAAGGCCCCCTTTTCTCCAGGTTTCATCCTGACATGCTGAATACAGATGCAAAACTGCTGAACATGCACAAACACCCTGAGCCCAGTACCACATCTAAAGACTAAGGGCTGGAGTCGGGTGGGTGAGGCATTCAGCTAACTCCAGGATTGTGGAGATTGTTTCAGTGTTAAGAAATTGGTTAAAATATTCCCTATATTAACGGGACAAAAAGCACAAAACCATCAGGTGATCACCTCCATAAAGGCTAGCAATAGACTTAATAAAATTCCACATATTTATTGATTTAAAAATATTCTTAAAAATAATAATATAATAGGCTGGGTGTGGTGGCTCATGCCTATAATTCTAGCATTTTGGGAGGCCTAGGTGGGAGTTTCACTTGAGGCCAGGAGTTCAAGGCTGCAGTGAGCTATAATGACACTATTGCACTCCAGCCTGAGTGACAGAGTGAGACCCTGTCTCAAAAAACTTTTTTTGTAAATAAAATAATAATATCATCATATGACTACTGATATAACATGATGATAAACATATCTATCACCACCTGTGATGAATCAAATTGATATGGTAAAGTCCTACCCCTCAGTTCCTTATTTGGAAATAGGACAGTCGCAGAGGTAATTAGTTAAATGAAGTCACATTGAATAAGTTGGACCCTTGATCCACTGTGACTGGTGTCCTTATAAAAAGAGGAATGACAATATGAAAACACAGACACACTGTCTTAGTTTGGGCTGCTAAAACAGAATCCACAGACTGGGCGGCTTATCAACAACAGACATTAATTTTCTCACAATTCTGTAGGCTGGGAAGTTCAAGATCAAGGCTGTAGCAGATTCAGTGTCTGGTGAGGATCCACTTCCTGGTTCATAGAGAGTTATCTTTTCGCTGTGTCATCTCATGGCAGAAGGGGTGAGGGAGCTCTTTAGGGTCTCTTCTCTAAGGACATTAATCCCATTCATGGGGAATCCTCCCTGATAACCTAGGCACTTCCCCAAGGCCCCACCTCCAAATACCATCGCATGGGGGATTAGGTCTATAGGACACACACAGGTGGCTATGGGATGAAGGAGGCTAATGCTGAAGTGATTTTATCTACAGGCCACGGAATGCCAAGGAATGCCAGCAGCACCAGAACCTGGATGAAGCTAGGAAGGATTCGCTCCTACAGGTTTCAGAGAGCATGACCTTGCTGACACCTTGATCTTGGACTTCTAGCCTCTAGAAGAGTAAGACAATAAATTTATGTTTTTTAAGCCCTCAGTTTGTGGTGCTTTGTTACAGCAGCCCTAGGAAAGTAACAGACCACCCAAAAGTCAACATCATGCTGAATGAAAAAACACTAGAGGTATCCCAGTTAAGGATGAGAATAAGACAAATCTACTCACAGTCATTATTTAACACTATTCCAGAGGTAGTGACCCACACAATTAGATAAGAGAGAGAAATTAGCATAAAAATTGAAACAGGGACATCAAATAGTCATTCCGTCCACATGATATACTTATTTACTTAAAAAATCTATCTCCTTACAATAGAATGACCTAACAACTTGTTAAATATTAGGAGAATTAAAAATTGTGGGCCGGGGCCAGGCGCAGTGGCTCATGCCTGTAATCCTAGCACTCTGGGAGGCCGAGGCAGGAGGATTGCTTGAGGTCATGAGCTCGAGACCAGCCTGAGCAAAAGCAAGACCCTGTATCTACTAAAAATAGAAAAAATTAGCCAGGCAACCAAAAATAAAAATAAATTAGCTGGGTGTGGTGGCTCATGCCTGTAGTCCAGCTACTCAGGAAGCTAAGGCAGGAGAATTACTTGAGCCTAGGAGTTTGAGGTTGCTGTGAGGTAGGCTGATGCCATGACACTCTAGCCTGGTCAACAGTGTAAGACTCTGTCTCAAAAAAAAAAAAATTGTGGGCCAGGTGCGATGGCTCATGCCTGTAATCCCAGTGTTTTGGGAGGCCAAGGCAGGAGGATGGCTCAAGGCCCACAGTTCAAGACCAGTGCGGGAAACATAGCAAGACTTCATCTCTAAAAACAAATTTTTTTAATTGTGGCTGAACATGAAACTGATATACAGAAATCAACACATTTCATGTATAAAAACAAGTTAAAGAGATGATGCTGGTCAAAGAGCAAAAAGTTGCAGTGAAGAGGGCTAAACGATAAGTATTTAAGGTGATAGATAGAGTTAACTAGCTTGATTCAATCATTCTATGCCATACATATATCATAACATCAATGTATGCCCCATAATTATATGACTATACAATTATAATTTGTCAAAAAATAAAATTTTAAAATAAAGGTAAAAGGGAAGAAAAATATATTTATGAAATTGAATAAAAATATCAAATGCCACATAGGTAGACATTTGCTTAACAAGAAATATGCAAGAGCTATACAAGGAAACATTTTAGGAAATACTGAGAGGCACCAAAGAAAACTTGAACAAAAGCCAAAGTAAACCTTGCTGGCAAGATTCAGTACTATAAATTTGACATTTCCACCCCCAGCCCACCCCCGGTAATCTACATAGTTAATGCACTTATGTTACAGAGGGAATGGCCTGAAAAAATGGCAAATATATTTTCTGTCTCTTTAAAACATCCTCCACTCCTTTTTGATAACTAAAACCTGCATCCCTGCCTCAGGCCAGAGGTTGGAGGGGCAGCGTAATGTTTTTTGTCCAACAGGAGATGGGGGGTGGGGGTGGGGGGCAGGCAGAGTCAGGCAAAGGTCCTGGAGGTCCAGGTGGGCCTCTGCGGTGTGCAGAGGTCACTGGATTCTCTTAGGCAGAGAAGGGACAGAGATAAACTGTAGTTGAACAATTGCCTGAAGCTGAATGGCCTCCCTTCAGAAACTCTGGATTTCTGCTTATTATCAGGACGATAGCATTTCAGACAGGAGTCTCCATCCTCCTCATTTGCCAGCAAATTAATAAACTCATTCCTTCTCCTCAAACCACTTGTCCTCGTTCTTCTGATGCAGCCTCCAGGACAAGTGCCCAGCTTTTGGTAAGAGGAGAAAGGGAACCACACAGAATTATGTAAGAAAAGACAGAAAACTCTGAAAAGGAAGAGTAAAAAACATAAACTACTCCCTCCAGATACTAAAATATTTTAGAAATCAGAGTTCGCATTTAGGTGGGACGAGCACCGCCTGTTCCTCCGTGGCCACTGTTTTGTGCACCCCTTTGTTGGGTCCTGTTCCACGTTGTATTTGTCTGTGTCAAGCTCCCCAGCTAGATGCCAGTGTGGAAAGGGGTGGCCTTGCTGAAACAACAGGGAAATATCTAGTCCTGCAATTTCCTAATAACAGCTAAAATCAATCCTATGAACTCTTTCTCTGCTCTCTCTGCAGGCAGGCAGGCAGCCGGTTTCGCTTTCACAACATCTAAAAGGAGCCCAACAGACAAAAAGGAATGTAAACCTTTCCTTTATTCAGCAGAAACTGCCTTTAGAATTTGTTTTATAGCCTCAAGGTGTTCCTGAGAAGCTCCAGGACAGACAGCGGCGGGGCAAACTCCAGGCATTAGTTTCCTGCCCAAAACCCTATCTCAGGGGCAAAATCCGGTCCTCTGTGGTAAGCCTGACTACATCTCAGAGAGAACCAAGTCTCCAGGAGCAGAGAAACCAGAAAGATGGACAACCTGACGTCTCACAGCTGCCTCCTGCTAACTAGTGCATAGCCCATAGCAGAGTCTGTTTCAACTCACAACAATCACTATCCCCGTAAAAGCAGCGAGCCACTCGGCCTAGTGCTGGCACTCCCTTCTCCTTCTTTGGGATGCCGCGCCATCTCCCTGCTCTCTTACCACCCCACCCCCCCCCACCCCCGCCTTCCCCTCTCTCTTTCACTCTCTCACTTTGGCTCTCTCCTCTAAGATAAAATAAACGTTTTTTACATTTATATACCCTAATCTCTGCATGAGAAATCTTTCTCCACATGTGCCTTTAGCACCTACAACGCTTTCCACCCTAACAGATGTCCTCGGGTCCAGGGGCTCTAGTTTTTTCATCTCTGCATACCCAGTGCCCAGAGTGCTTGACCCACAAACGGAGCTCAACAAATAATCCAAGGAAAGATGCTTTCATCGCATTTCATTTCATTGCATGCCTTTCCTCCTCTCTCCATGACGGGACACACATGGGGGCGGAGGGTGGGCAGAGCAGCGGGGCCAGGCTGGCAGCAGGGGATGCTAGCGTGCTCTTGGGGAAGGGGCACCTTACTCTCAAACTTTCAGGTGACTATGTTATACTTCCAAACGTTGAAAGTAGGCAGATCACTGAGGTTCTCCATTCACATTGCAAGCGATCCTATTTGCTTTATGGGAAGTTGTTCTCCAAGTCAGCTCCTTACCGCTGCCATAAAAATGGCCACACTGCCCAGTCTCCCTTCTCCAGCCCAGCATGCTTTGGCAGGGCTGAGCTCCTGTCCAAGATCCTCAGGATGACAGACAGCCTCCCCTGCCCTCTTGGTAAACCCCCTTCACCCCCAAATCTGTCCTGGTGCCAGGAACTCCCCACCCATCTGTGTGTACCTGTTAAAATGGTCACATTACTGGAAGGTTGGTTTTTTCTGAGGCCTCTCCCGTTGGCTTGTGGATGACCCCCTTCTCA
>CM052445.1:65769846-65794028 GCA_028533085.1 Varecia variegata | reverse complement strand
GGGTGCAGATGTCTTTTTTATAGAATGTCTTTTGTTCTTTTGGGTAGATGCCCAATAATGGGATTGCTGGATCAAATGGTAGGTCTACTTGTATCTGTTTAAGGTATCTCCATATTGCTTTCCACAGGGGTTGCACTAGTTTGCAGTCCCACCAGCAGTGTATGAGTGTTCCTGTCTCTCTGCATCCACACCAACATTTATTGTTATGGGACTTTTTGATAAAGGCCATTCTCACTGGAGTTAAGTGATATCTCATTGTGGTTTTGATTTGCATTTCCCTGATGATTAGAGATGTTGAGCATTTTTTCATATGTTTGTTGGCCATTCTTCTGTCTTCTTTTGAAAAGTTTCTGTTCATGTCCTTTGGCCACTTTTTGATAGGGTTGTTTGATTTTTTTTTCTTGCTGATTTTCCTGAGTTTGAAATAGATTATAGTTATCAGTCCTTTATCGGATGTGTAGCATGCGAAAATCTTTTCCCATTCTGTAGGTTGTCTATTTACTCTTGTGACAGTGTCTTTGGCTGTGCAGAAACTTTTTAATTTAATCAGGCCCCATTTATTTATTTTTGTTGTTGCTGTGATTGCCTTTGGGGTCATCTTCATAAATTCTTTGCCTAGGCCAATGTCTATAAGAGTCTTTCCCACATTTTCTTCTAGAATTCTAATAGTTTCACACCTAAAGTTTAAGTCTGTTATCCACCGTGATTTGATTTTTGTGAGAGGTGAAAGGTGTGGGTCCTGTTTCAGTCTTCTACATGTGGCTATCCAGTTTTCCAAGCACCATTTATTGAATAAGGATTCTTCCCCAAAGTATGTTTTTGTCTGCTTTTGTCAAAGATTAGATGGCTATGTGAGGATGGTTTTATATCTGGATTCTCAGTTCTGTTCCACTGGTCTGTGTCCCTGTTCTTGTTCCAATACCAAGCTGTTTTAATAACCACAGCCTTGTAGTAGAGTTTGAAGTCTGGTAAATTAATACCTCCTATTTTGTTCTTATTGCTTAAAATTGCTTTTGCTAAATGGGGTCTTCTCTGGTTCCATACAAAGCGTAAAATTATTTTTTCTATATCTGTGAAAAATGATGTTGGTAATTTAATAGGGATTGCATTGAATCTGTAGATCACTTTGGGTAGTATAGACATTTTAACAATGTTGATTCTTCCGAACCACGAGCATGGTATGGTTTTCCACCTGTTTACATGCTCTGCAATTTCCTTACTCAGTGTTTCATAGTTCTCCCTGTAGAAGTCTTTTACCTCCTTAGTTAAATGTATTCCTAGGTACTTTATTTTCTTTGTTGCTATTGTGAAGGGTATTGAGTCCTTAATTTGGTTTGACTGGTATTGGCATATATGAATGCCTCTGATTTGTCTGTATTGATTTTGTATCCTGAGACTTTACTGAATTCATTTATCAATTCCAGGAGTCTCTTGGTTGAATCCTTGGGGTTTTCTAGATATAATATCATATCATCAGCAAAGAGTGAGAGTTTGATCTCTTCTGTCATCAGGGGCAATATTTTAAAGGCATATTGTTCCTGACTAGCTGCCTCATACATTATCTTCAAGTTTGTGGAATTTGCGATACAAAGAACAATGAATGCGGCCGGGTGCGGTGGCTCACACCTGTAATCCTAGCACTCTGGGAGGCCGAGGCGGGTGGATCGCTCGAGGTCAGGAGTTCGAGACCAGCCTGAGCAAGAGTGAGACCCCGTCTCTACTAAAATTAGAATGAAATTATCTGGCCAACTAAAATATATATAGAAAAAATTAGCCAGGCATGGTGATGCATGCCTGTAGTCCCAGATACTTGGGAGGCTGAGGCAGAAGGATCGCTTAAGCCCAGGAGTCTGAGGTTGCTGTGAGCTAGGCTGATGCCACGGCACTCGCTCTAGCCTGGGCAACAGAGCGAGACTCTGTCTCAAAAAAAAAAAAAAAAAAAAAAAGAACAATGAATGCATAGTCAATCAACAGCTTTTTTTTTAATAAAATGGTACTTATTGACTTTTTAAATTTTTATTTCAGAGTATTATAGGGGTACAAACATTTTGGTTATAAAAATTGCTTTTGTACTGTTTCAGTCAAAGTTATAAGTGTGCCCATCACCCAGATAGTGTGCATTGTACCCATTAGGTGTGAATTTATTCATCCCCTCCTCCCCCTCCCCCTTGCTTGATTTCCAATGAGTTTTATTTCCATATGTGCACCTAAGAGTTGTTTGATTAGTTCCAATTTAATGAGTACACTTTTGGCATTTGTTCTTCCATTCTTGTGATACTTCACTTAGAATAATGGTTTCCAGTTCCACCCAGGTTAATACAAGAGGTATTAGTTCACCATTTTTTTATGGCTGAGTAGAACTCCATGGTATACATATACCACATTTTATTAATCCACTCATGTATTGATGGGCACTTCGGTTGTTTCCACATCTTTGCAATTGTGAATGGTGCTGCTATAAACATTAGGGTGAAGGTGTCTTTTTTAATAAAATGTCCTTTTTCCTTTTTGGTAAATATCCAGTAGTGGGATTGCGGGATCAAATGGTAGTTCTACTTTTAGTTCTTTGAGGTATCTCCATACTACTTTCCATGGAGGTTGTACTAGTTTGCAGTCCCACCAACAGTGTATAAGTGTTCCTGTCTCTCCACATCCACACCAGCATTTGTTGTTTGGGGATTTTTGATAAAAGCCATTCCCACTGGAGTTAGGTGATATCTTGTTTGCTTTTGATTTGCATTTCGCTGATGATTAGAGACATTGAGCATATTTTCATATGTTTGCTAGCCATTAGTCAATACTAACGTCATTTTTTGCAGATCTAGAAAACATAATTCTGTGCTTGATATGGAATCAGAAAAGAGCCTGAATAGCCAAGGCAACCTTAAGCAAATCGGGAGGCATGACTTTATCAGACTTCAAGCTATATTGCAAAGGTATAGTAACCAAAACAGCATGGTACTAGCTAGCACAAGAACAGAGACATATACCAATGAATCGGAAAAGAGAATCCGGATATAAAACCATCCTCATATTGCCATCTGATCTTTGACAAAGCAGACAAAAACATACATTCGGGAAAAGAATCCTTATTCAATAAATGGTGCTGGGAAAATTGGATAGTCACAACGTAGAAGATTGAAACAGGATACACTTTTCACCACTCACAAAAATTAGTTCATGATGGATAACAGACTTAAACCTAAGGCATGAAACTTTAACAATTATAGAAGAAAATGTTGGAAAAATTCTTATAGACATTGGCCTAGGCAAAGAGTTTATGAAGAAGACCCCAAAAGCAATCATAGCAACAACAAAAATAAATAAATGGGACCTGATTAAATTAAAAAGCTTCTGCACAGCCAAGGAAACAATCAATAGAGCCAATAGACAACTTACAGAATGGGAGAAAATATTTGCATGCTATATAGCTGATAAACATCTTTTAAAGTAAATTCTTGGTAAACAACTTAGAAACTGCCTCTCTTTTTTCCTTTAAAAGCCCACTTTTAAAGTAACTGCTGCTAATCTGAACATATATCCAGGGCAACTTGATTCTATGTCACCCTGGTGGCAGTTCTCAAATTTGGTCCAAATAAGCTCTCTACTTTTTTTTTTTTTTTTTTTTTGAGACAGAGTCTCGCTGTGTTGCCCGGGCTAGAGTGAGTGCCATGGCGTCAACCTAGCTCACAGCAACCTCAAACTCCTGGGCTTAAGCGATCCTACTGCCTCAGCCTCCCGAGTAGCTGGGACTACAGGCATGCGCCACCATGCCCGGCTAATTTTTCTATATATACATTTTTAGCTGTCCATACAATTTCTTTCTATTTTTGGTAGAGACGGGGTCTCGCTCTTGCTCAGGCTGGTCTCGAACTCCTGAGCTCAAACAATCCGCCCGCCTCGGCCTCCCAAGTGCTAGGATTACAGGCGTGAGCCACCGCGCCCGGCCTATAAGCTCTCTACTTATATTAATTTTGTCTCAGTTGACAGAAGAGAGGGGAAGTGCACTGCCTAAGAATGTCAAAAGCCCACCACTGAAGTCTGGGCAGAGTGATGCCTCAGGCTTTATAGCCCCTCTCTGCCTGGGAAAGTTTCCTTTTGTCTGGTTACAGAGGGAATGTGGAATACATTACAAAGGGAATGGCCTAAGGGAAAAAATGGCAAAAAAGGTTTTATGTCCCTTTAAAACCTCACTCAGTCTTTTTGAGAACTAAAACCTGCATCCCTGTCTCAGGCCAGTGGTTAGGAGGGTCAGGGTCATGTCTTTTGTTCTTTGTGCCACAGGGTGGAGCTGCCTATTCCAATGGCAGTCAGCTGGAACTCCTGGAGGTCTGAGTAGGCCTCCCAAGTGGACAGAAGTTATGGGATATTTTTGTTTTGTTTTTTTGAGAAAGGATCTGGCTCTGTTGCCCAGGCTAGAGTGCCATGGCATCAGCTCAGCTCACAGCAACCTCAAACTCCTGGGCTCAAGCAATCCTCCTGCCTTGGCCTCCCAGAGTGCTAGGATTACAGGCATGAGCCACCACTCCCACCCTGATATTTGTATGACTCTTAACCTTTGGAGTACTCCTTTGTTTTGTAATCTTTTCTACCCGAATGGACAGGTTTTGATCGCCTGTCTTACTGTGTTTTAGTCTTCCATCTGTGGATTGTTGGGCCTTTGTGTGCAGTTAGCTAAGAAGCTGAGACCCTAGAGAATATGGACAGAAAGAAATGCGGGCTGTACCCCATTTACAGCTAGTGAAACTTTCCTTTCCTTGAGCTGTAGTTGGGCAGCTGGATGTTGGGAGGGTTTCAACTTTTGCTCCCTCTTTGGAGACCTTGGCTGAAGCCATGAAGGGCATCTGCATGCTTGTTTTGGTTTTGATCCAATTGTTTAGGTATGCCTTTGCATGATAGCAACTTTCTTCCTGTTGGCTTGCTTCTTCCACTGGGCCTCCTATGGCGGCTGCAGCTGGGAGGCCAGGCCCTCCCGGTTGCAGGTGTAGGCGCTGCTCCACAGCCAAACCCTGCGCACTGCAGCGGGAGACAGAAAGCCTGCTGCTGGCCTATTTTTAAAAGGCCCTTCTGCTTTTACTCTTTTGGATCCTGTTTCTACCCTGTGCATTTTTTTCCGCCAACCGAAACCCTTTTTAAAAAATTTTATGTCACGCCTGTAATCCTAGCACTCTGGGAGGCCGAGGTGGGCGGATTGTTTGAGCTCAGGAGTTCGAGACCAGCCTGAGCAAGAGTGAGACCCCCGTCTCTACTAAAAATAGAAAGAAATTATATGGACAGCTAAAAATATATATAGAAAAATTAGCCGGGCATGGTGGTGCATGCCTGTAGTCCCAGCTACTCGGGAGGCTGAGGCAGGAGGACTGCTTGAGCCCAGGAGTTTGAGGTTGCTGTGAGCAAGGCTGACGCCATGGCACTCTAGCTCGGGAAACAGAGTGAGACTCTGTCTCAAAAAAAAAAAAAAAAATTATGTTCTGCCCTTCTGTTCGCTTCCTTTTTCGTTGGCATGATTTTTACTGAGAAAAATGTGAAACTTCCCTGGCCTTTTTGGAAAGTCTAAAATCTCCCCAAATTGGCCCTCTGAAAATTGTTCTCCCATTTACTTCTACTCCTCCTTCCTTTTTGCCACCTTCAGTAACACATGAAGAAATCCACAGAGGATGTCTAGCGGCCCTAAGACCCCTTGAAGACCACAGATAAAGGTGCCCCACACCCCCTTTTGGGGGTCTTCTGTCTTCCTTGTGGAGACCCAAGAGTTGCAGGCGGATTCCTCTCAGGTGTAAAGCTCTGCTGTGTTTTGCATTAAGTTTCCTGATCTATTTGGTTTGGGGGCACGAGGAGTGAACTCTGCACCGTGAGGGAGCCCCTGCCCTCCAGACCTGCGCAAGCTGGCGGGTTGCTGGCGGGTCACTGGCGAGGGCTGCGGTTTGGGAGGGGCTGACAGTGGCTGCAGTGAGTGGTTATTACTACAGGGGGCTACGCATTTCTTTGAACATTTAGATAAGAAACGCAGAGTTTGGACACTTGGAGACACTGAAAAGAGAAGACTCTTACAGGAGACGGGCTGATCACAGAGTGGGCCGACTGGGGCCAGGTTGGCCACCAGCTGGGGAGAAGGTCCTTGCAGTACAGTGAGCTGTGGAAGTGTTGCATGGCCTGGCCCCAGCGTTCCCCTCGTGGGCTTTTGTCTCAGCGCTGAGGAGCCAGGGCTCAGTGTACAAACGGGATCCTTCATTTCTGGGGATCTGCGTGCTCTGCTCTGGCTGCGCCTGCTTTGCACATGTAAGTATTAGGCCCTGGAGCTGCACATGCTCTGTCGGCCCTGTTCATTGACCGGCTTCCCCAGCTTAGTAGTCCAGTTGGAAAACAGAGACTAAGCTAGACACTACCCATCTAACTAAAATTGGTCTCCTCATAAAATCCTGTGGTGAATTCCTATGATTTTGTGTTGCGTTGGCATCCATTTTTAATCTCCCTCTAGTTAACACACCCAAACTCCTTCTTTAAAAAGCTAAAAGTCTCTCTCTGTGCTTGGAGATGTAAACTTGCTACCCTGTTTTCTCCAAAATTTGGTAAGGGCTTCAGCTATGTGGGACAGATTAACTTGTTCCATTTACAGAGGCACAGTTTAATCCAACTGCACTTCTAAACTATTCTAAATCAACTGCAAAAATATGAAATCAACCTAAGTGCTCATCAACCAAAGAGTGGATAAAGAAAATGTGGTGTGTGTACGTACATATATACACACACAGGTACATATACACCTCATAGAACACTACTCAGCCATAAAAAAGAATGAAGTAATGTCTTTTGCAGCAACTTGGATGGAATTGGAGACCATTATCCTAAGTGAAGTAACACAGGAATGGAAAACCAAATACTACATGTTCTTGACACTGTTTCAAAAAAAAAAAAACCACAAAGGAAAACTTGATCAATTGTGTTTTTAACCTTGACCATTTTAAGTCTTGTGCGCATTTAATTGTTTTATTCCTCATTCTTTTTTTTTTCTGAAAACTCTTTGCAAATCCTGAAGTGTTGTGTCTTCAAGGAAATGCATGCAAAGGATGGAACAGTGACAAACACATGTTTCTGACACTGTCAATCTCAGGTTTTTGAGATTGTATAAAATTTCCAGAACTAAAAAAAAAAAAAAACCAAAAAACTGAACTCCTAAAATTGCTAACCTAACATCAAGCAGAACAAGAATTACACTGGACTGCAATTATTTTTTGTGACTTTTCTGGTTTAAAACATTGCTGATTCTTTTTTGTTTTGTTTTTCAGAGTCAAGAAAACTTTTTTTCTTTAAGTTTTATTTATCTAGATCACTTTCAAGTGCACATTTCATTTTATCTATGGTTGCTTGGGCTAATTTTCTAAATGTATACTTGAACAACTTTTCAAAGGTAGCTTAAAGGTGCGTTTACTTTTGAGGATGTCCCTGCCTCTTGCTGGATCCCCAAACCAAAGCTACTTCTGGAGGGGGATGTGTCGCATAAAATCGCAGAGATAAAGGCAGTGGTGAAGTAAGCCCTGGTTCTGGCTGGTGGGTGCTCCCCTCCTGTTTCCTTCTTGCAGATCTTGAGAAAACAAAGTCCTCTTTCTGAAATACTGGAGCCTACGGGTTATTTCCCAAACAAGAGCAACACACTCTCACATCTAATGTCCACTAGTTTCTTTCACTAAAAAATAACACTGGCATTGGCCGACTACGTTGATTAAACCATGCACAACTCATCATCAGGTGAACAACACCGACCTGCTGGGAGGGAGGATTTGTTTCAGGGTTAACTGCCTCCCTGTTCTGATTCTCAAAGGAAGTACACTGGGGGGTCCCTGGAGCCGGGCCAGTAGCAATCCAGAGAAACTGAATTCGAGGATGCTTCCAAAAGCCTCGGTAGGAAAAAAGTGTGCAAAAGGCACCGCGAGTCGGCAACGTTTCCAGAAAAGGCAAACCGGAAGGAAAGGTGGCCAGTAGCTTGAGGTCAGAGGCAATTCACCCTCAGGCCCTGGGGAGTCTTTCATTTGCGAATCTAGGGGGCACCATTCCAACCTTTGCCCTTATTCATTCGATTTCTGACACCAATGAAGCATTGGAACAATTGCAGGACATAAGTATGCTAATTCCCTTTTAAAGGAGGTTCTCTAGGGAAACTTTTTATTTAAAAAAATTTTCAGGCTGGGCGGGGTGGTCCATTCTTGCAATCCCAGCACTCTGGGAGGCCGAGGCGGGAGGATCGCTTGAGGTCAGGGGTTCGGAGCAGTCAGAGCAAAAGCGAGACCCCGTCTCTACAAAAAATGGAAAACTTAGCCGGGCGTGGTGCGCGCCTGCAGTCCCCGCTACCTGGGAGGCTGAGGCAGGAGGATCGCTTGAGCCCTGGAGTTGGAGGTTGCTGTGGGCTATGAGTCCACCACTGCTCTCTAGCCTGGGTGACAGAGTGAGACTCTGTCTCAACAACAACAACAACAAAAAAAAAAAAAAAGAAAGAAGAAAGAAAGAGAGAGAGAAGAAAGAAAGAAAGAAAAGAAAAGAAAAGAAAAAAGAAAAGAAAAGAAATAATCAATTTCCTGCCCTGGAAAGGGGAAGACAAGTTCTGGTTAATCCGGATTTAAACTATCTGCTTGGTAATTTGCAAATAAACACTCGCCTCTAGGCCGCTCCCATTCATCTATGCCCAGAAGAGGGTGGGAGCTGGAAGTTACCTGAAACCCCCAACTGCACCCCTCCAACGGCGCTAGGGCCCACGCGAGCCCTTCCTACCGCGGGGTCCCTGGGCCAAAGTTGGTGACCTGTGACAGTGTCCAACTGCCTGCTCGAGCTGACGCAGAGGCTTAGGGGGACGGGGAAGCCCGCGGGAGGTACAACCTCTACGCCCAAAATTTCTTCGCGGGCATTTATTGGGCGTGGCGGGATGAGTCCACCGCCTGAAAGCGAGCCCCGGGGCGCGGCAGCTAGAAACCCACCTGTCTAGCCCCTGTGCTGCAGCAGGCGCATCGGTCCGCGCCCGCTGGCGGGGCTGGGGCTGCGGCCGCCGGCACCGACTGCGGAGGGGAAGGTGGAGGGAGCGCGAGAGGCCAGAGTGTCCGCCCCAGGCTTAGGGAGGGCTCTGGCATTCTAGAGCTCGGCTTGCAGTCCTGATAGGAAGAGATCCGAAATTGGGAGCCAGAATCAACTGTTGTAGCCCCAGAAAATCCTCGGTCCTTACCCTTTTCCCAGTCATGGTTGCAGCTTAATTAAACTGTGATACTGGATAATTTCTGAGGACTTAATCAGAGTCCTCAGAATATTAAGGATTTACTGATAGGAGCAGCAAAATAAAAAAAATTTTTTTAACTTTTCAAAGAAATTATACCAAATGGTGAAAATGATGATGGGGAAACACACAGATTCTGGAAAGCAACACTAGGGATAAGGATACAAACAAATTCTAATCCTCCACACAAGACTAAATAATTTAAAGAAAGACAATGGGAATGCAGGTCAGGCCCAGTGGTGCGCGCCTGCAGTCCCAGCTACTCGGGAGGCTGAGGCAGAAGGATCGCTTAAGCCCTGGAGTTTGAGGTTGCTGTGAGCTACGATGATGCCACGGTACTCTAGCCCAGGCAACAGAGTGAGAGTTTGTGTCAAAAAGAAAAGAAAAGGAAATGGGAATGTAAAGTAACATTTAAACTATCTGTTATGGGCTGAATGGTTGTGTTCCCCCAAATTCATATTTTGAGATCCTAACCCATATGTGATGGCATTAGGAGGTGGTGCCTTTGGGAAGTGGTTAGGTGATGAATATGGAGCCCCACTGAATAGAATCAGTGCCCTTATAAAAGAGATGACAGAGAGCTCTCTACCACCACTACCCGTCCTCCCCCAGAACACAGCAAGAAGACAGCCTTCTATGAACCAGGGAGTGGGACCACCATTTGATTATGCCAGCACCTTGATCTTAGACTTCTCAGTCTCCAGAAATAAATGCTTCTTTATAAGCCACCTGATCTGTGGTACAGGCGAGTATCCTTTATTTGAAATGCTTGAGACCAGAAGCTTTTTGGATTCCAGATTTTTTTTTTAATTTTGGGATATATGCACATACATAATGAGATATCTTGGGGATGGGACCCAAGTCTAAACATGAAATTAATTTATGTTTCATATACACCTCAAACACATACCCTGAAGGTAATGTTATGCAATATTTTACCTAATATGCGACCCATCACATGAGGTCAAGTGTGTAGTTTTCCACTTACGGCATCTTGTTGTCACACCAGTAAGCCAGTGGCCTGCACATCTCTTTCCTGGCCTTGGAGCTGCACTGTTCCTCCTTCTCAAATATGCTAACTGAACCTGCTACCTGTTAAAATGCCCTTAGCCCTATGAGAACCCTTCATTAACACCTTGTTATCTTTTTTTTTTTTTTTTTTTTGTGAGACAGGGTCTGGTCTGTCACCTGGGCTAGAGTGCAGTGGCATCATCATAGCTCAGTGCAACCTCAAACTCTAGGCTCAAGGGATCCTGCCACCTCAGCCTCCCCGGTAGCTGGGACTACAGGTATGCACCACCATACCTGGCTAATTTTTTGTAGAGATGGTATCTCCCTATATTGCTCAGGCTGGTCTCTAACTACTGGCCTCAAGCGATTCTCCCACTTCAGCCTCTCAAAGTGCTAGGATTACAGGTATGAGCCACTGAGCCTAGCCAACGCCTTGTTGTCTTAAAAGACCCATTACAGCATGTGACAGTGTTCAAGAAAAAGTATTGATGGCATTGGTTAAAGAATGGTAGACTCTATTCAGGAGGACAATGGAGATAGGTATAGGAACAACCACAATGGGGTTTTGCAGTGGGGGAGAAAGATTGGGCCCAACTCTGAACACAACAAGCAAAGTGGGAATTGATAGCCATGGAGCAGGGTGAGGGTCAGTGGATGGAAAATTACTAAAAAGAAACATTGGGGCTAGGAGAGATTCTGGCTGAACTGACCTAACAGGATTCTGGCTGAAGGTAGGGCGTGGTGACCAGACATCCCCTGGGGGATGTTGGAGGATGAGGAACCTAATCAGACATCAAGGGTTATCAGTATCAAGAGTGCAGGGTTCTGGCTAAACTGACTTAGCAGGATTAGACAATGCAGAGATGAACACAGAAGCCCCAAAACCAGGGCTTAGTTGAGAAGAGAGTTCAGGGAGCCTGTGTAGAATTTGGTCAAGGAGAAAAATCTTTGTCAATAGCAGTCCTGCCTTTTTCTAGCAGAACAGAATAGAGCAGGAATTATTAGTGAGTCATGATGTGTGTGCTTTTCTCTGGGTTGCAGGAAAAAATCGTGAGAAACTCTGGCCTGCAAAGTAAAATCCAAATTCTTTGGCTTGGTGTACAGGAGGCCTTCGGGACTCATCTTCTCCCAGTTTGTTAAAAGTTCCCTCCAATCAGTGTTTTCAAGAGGCCTTGCCTTCGTGTAAACTCCTGGATGCCCTTCCCTCTTACTTTTAAGCTAGTAAGCCCCCAATAAGCTTGAAATTGAAGTTAAAGTATGTCTCCTTGGAGCCAACCCTGGCTGACAGAGCACAGAAGTCCAAAGCTAACGTGGGCCCAGCCAGCCTGCTGACTGCCCTGTTAGTTCTCTTCCAAAGGTGCTGCGATCCTATTAACCTTGCAGGTGCCCCCTCCTGGCTGTGAACACCTCTGTAGGGGACTGAAGCTTCCTGTTGCTGAGGACTGAAAAATGATAGCCTCAAATAAAGGCCTCGGTAGCAGACTCAAAAGCAAAGGTTGAGTGACATCGGTGGTATAGTGGTAAGCATAGCTGCCTTCCAAAAGCCAAAGTTTTCTCTTTCTCCTGCCCTGCTGGCTATGGCCCCTCATTCTCCCCTGAGGCTAGCCAGGGAAAGTAAAATTCCTCTTCCCAAGGTGGGCCACAGGAACCTGAACCCCTTTGCCCCAAAGCCAGCCATAAAACCTAAAAATATTACTCTACCTTTCCCCACCCCCTCCCTTTCTGTGTGAAAGCCACAAAGAAATGATCTGATCTACTTCATTTGACTGTAGGCCAAAAGACCCCTCATTCCAGAAAGGGTCCTGGCCCACGCACAGAAGGAAGGGTGCTGCACAGAGAGGCCAAGAAGGATCCACACAGACAGGCTTCGCTGGGTCTCGCCCTCAGGCTGTGAGCACTAGGTCACACCCTTTTTGTCCAATCATATCTCTACATGGCTGCCCATACTTTGTTGAACTTCAGCATAAAAATAGGCAGTTTCCCCTGTATCTTTGGGTCTTTACTCTGAAGGATCCTGTGTCATGCAAAACTATGATCAAATAAATGTGTGTGCCTTTTCTCCTATTAATTTGCCTTTTATCAGTTGATTTCTCAGCAAAACTTCCAGAGGGTAAAGGGGAAATTTTCCCTTGGCCCCTGTGCCGTCTTCTTGGTGGGAGGGAGGGACTCACCAGGGCAGCATTTTGTTCCTCTCCCAGGGAGGCGACTGCTCACCCTGTGCATGACTGTCACTCTCTCATATTTCATCTTCCTATTGCACCCAGGGGGTTTTCAGGTCATCCAGAATAAGCCCCACTTGCTCACGCTTGAGCAAGGCTGCTCTCTCGATTTGACACCCAGTAAATGCCAAGTCAAATTAACTCAGAGGAAGAGAAATAAGGCAATGAGGTCTGTTGGCAATTATCTCGATATTCCAGGAGACAACTTGACAAAGGCAACCAGAATGCAAAGGAGTCGATGGATGGATGGGAGATGGAAGACACTGTAAATTTTAACCAGTGGGGTGTGGGAGATAAATGACAGGGAAAAAGCCCAGTGCAGTGGTGTGTGCCTGTAATCCCAGCTACTCTGGAGGATTGCTTGAGCCCAGGAGTTTGAGAGCAGCCTGGGATAACATAGCAAAACCTCATCTCAAAGAAAAAGAAGAGAGTCAGGGAAAAGCTAAAGGTGACAAGTTTCAAGACCCTAGCCTGAGCAAGAGTGAGACCCCGTCTCTACTAAAACTAGAAAAAATTAGCCAGGCGTGGTGGTGCACGCCTGTTGTCCCAGCTACTCAGGAGGATCAAGACTACTGTCTCTAGCCTGGGCAGGCAACAGAGGGAGACTGTTCCAAAAAAAAAAAAACGAAAGAACTAGACAGAAAGGAAGTTCAGAAAGGACCAAACTCACATTCATGGAAACATCCAAGGAATTGCAATGATCGGGGCATTTCCCTCCTAAAAGAGTCAAAACCTTTCTGGGAAGGAAAACGAGAAAATCTGCGAGGACCGAAAAGAGAACTGGCAGCCGTGCCTTCCATCAGGCTGAGGGGCTCAGGGCAGCAGCTGTGCATTCACAGGGTACATCGTTCCCCCAAGGTCTTGCAGCAGCTCTGCCACAGCAGGCCCCGCTGGGAGTGACTCCAGCTTTCCTACCAAGAATATCCCAGACCCACTTGCTATACCCATTTACAACTGGGGGAGCTCCACGACTAAGCCATCCTCACCTCCTGACAGCCCATGACCCCCAATTAACCCCACTTCTCCTGAGCCCACCTCTAAACAGTAAGCACTGCAGATGTGACCCCCACTTCCCTGGTATACTGTTAATTTTTTTTTTTTTTTTTGAAACAGGGTCTTTCTCTGCCACCCAGGCTAGAGTGCAGTGGCGCCATCACAGCTCACTGCAGCCTCAAACTCCTGGGCTCAAGCGATCCTCCCACCTCAGCCTCCCAAAGTGCTGGGATTATAAGAGTGAGCCATCATGCCTAACTTTAAATTTTTTAAACTTCATATTTTCCTGATGCCTCAATAACCCCACAAATAGGCTGTGAGCACCCAGGCAACCAGGTGTACCAGTGTGTTAAGGCCAGTCTCTGCCTCAAGGTCCCCTTCTTGCCCTACCTTGTGACCTAGTGACATTCAAATGCACCAGTAAAATCCCCTGACACCTTTTGTTGTGTACTCCACCCCGACCCCCCAATAAAGGCACGTGCACACAGCTTCATTTCCCTCTCACTCAGCTACCCACCTGCACGGTTGAATGGCTGAGCCACCCCCTCGGCCCGCTGCATGGCATGCAGTGCCTCCCTCTCTAGGTCTCCTTAATATAATAAATCCTTCAATTTCTCATGCCTCCCGGAGTGCAATTGCAGTGACCACTTTGGAATGATCCTTAAAGACCCCACAAGGGAGACTTACTCCCCCATTTATAACATGCCAGACATCTTCCTTCTCCTCCATCCTTCACCTGGACCCAAACCTTACAAAAGACTTATCAAACCATGTCCCAGCCTCCTCTGGGTCCCCCCGTCACTACATCAAGACAGTAAATCTGGTTGTTCCAGTAAATCTGAATGTATCAAACCACAGATTTGTCCCTGGTGATCTGGCTGAGTAGGTGCTAACATGCCAATGCTCAAGAACAGTTCTCAAATATCCATGTTTGGGGTCTTTGTTTTGTTTTCTTGACCACAGCACCCAACACTGATTTTAAGGAAAAGTGTATCTCTTCTCTCTCTAGTGAAAACTTGGCCAATTTAGAGGTACATTGCACTGGAGCCCCTGAGCAGTCAGTTATGTCAGCCTACCTGTAGGTCTAGAAGTACTTTTGTTTTCAGCAAAAGAAACAAAAATAGATGGACAGGCCTCTGTGACAATTGGGAGGCCTATATGGTGAGCAAACATAATCAAGCAAAGCTCTTCCACTGTAATGGTTTCTCGCTGAGCCCTCTCCACAGGCCACAACCTCTGCTAGATATCTAGGGGCCAGATCAATGCCTTGCTGTCTGTGCTTCCAGAGGTCGGTGAATGACAGTCACAGTAAGAACCAGCACTACTATTCCTGGGACTGTTCATAAAGCTACAGTTTATCGAGCATCTACCATGCCCAGACCCGGTACCGACCACTTTACAACAGAGCTTCTCACATTGCAAAGAGCACGCAAGTCCCCAGTGCCTGGTTAGCCAACCAGGCTGTGGTTGGGGCATGATGGTTGTTTCTAACAGCTCCCAGGGAAGGCAGATGCAGATGATCTGGCAATGGGGTGACAAGTCTTCACTTCTTTACACACCTGTATTTGTCATTGGTCTATGAGCATATTTTGTGGAATGATAACTTCCTTCCAGGGGGAGATGTAAAGGTGTAATGGCTACCTTCTTGTAAATTACCGGATTTCAGGAAAGCTACACATCCTATTTCCCTGTGCAGTTCACTTTCCATGTTATCCATTTCCTTTGCTACCATCCATTTACCTTTAAACTCTGCAAGATGATTGTCTCACACCTTCTCCTTCCTGCTCTCACATTCCTTCAGCTGAGGGCCCTGTGTAGCAGTCCGGGTCCCCCAGAGAAACAGAACAAATAGGATACGGAGAGTGAGGGACCGAGAGTGCAAGAGATCGATTACTCTCTTTTAAGGAATTGGTTCACGAGATTATGGGGGTTGCGAGTCCAAAATCTGCAGGGCAGGCTGGAGAAGAGTTGATGCTGCCACTTGAGTCTTAAGGCAGACTACAGGCAGAATTCCTTCTTCCTCAGGGGACCTCCATCTTTGCTTAGGACCTTCAACTGATCGGATGAGGCCCACTCACATTATGGAGGGTAATCTGCTGTACTCAAAGTCTACAGATCACATCTAAAAAATACCCTCACAGAAACATCTAGACTGGGTTACCATAGCCTAGCCAAGTTGACACATAAAATAAACCATCACATCCATTTCTTATTTTAGTTGAGTGTTAATAAAGTTGGAAGAAGCCTGCCACAGACTCTCAGTACACGGATCCTCTGACGTGCCTTGCGGTCTAGAGGTAGCCTCCCCTGCTGCTCACGGTCACTGCCTCCCCTTCCAGGGGTAGGGAACCTGTGGCCTTGGGCCCACATTTGGCCTTATGGATCCTTGAGTGCAGCCTTTTGAATGAATCCAAATTTTAGAGAACCAATCCCTTTAACAGTAGGCCCTGGACCCCAGCCCCTCCCTCTTCCAGGCCATGCACTGTAATTTCTCCTGTCTTTAAGACGGGACTCATGGCTACAGCCATTTTTCGCCAGGGCTGTCTCCACTCCCTCATCTCCCTTCTCTCTCCAAAAAGTGCTCTGGCCTACTAGCTCCCTGTCTCTGCTTTGCTCAGGTGGCCTCTCTACCAAATTCTATGGTCAGTGTTTTTTGCTCATCTAACTTAATCTCTACACAGCATTTATCCCTACTGACCCCTCCCTCTTCCTTGAAACACACTCGCCTCACTTGGATTCCAGGGCGCCACACTTTCAGTGACAGTTTTCCTTCTACCTCAAAGTGGCAGAGCCCCCTCCTGCTTCCTTTCCTCCCACTAGGCTTCTCTCAGGCCAGCGCTGGCATTTCCCAGGGTGTGCCCTCCCCGAGGGGCGTCTCAATCCACTCTCAACTCCTGCTACATGCTGTTACCCCAGATTTCCACTTCCAACCATGGCTTTCTTCTCCACAGGGTCATTAATACTTACTTGTCTACTGGGCATCTCAAAATCAGCAAGTCCCAAACCCACCATCTCAACCCCAAACCCAACTCCTTCCCAGAAATTTGCTTCCTCAAATTCCCCATCTCTGAAAGGACACTCCAGTCACCCATTTCAGGCCCGAACTGCAGTCATTCCTCACTCCTTTAACACCCACAGCAGGCCGTTAGGAAATCTCTGCTCTGACTCAACACAGAGCCTGAATGGAGCCTGAATCGGGCCACTGCTCACCAACTCCACCTCCACCAGCTGACTCCTGACTGCAGGACTCAGCATCTCCTGCCTGGATTTCTGCAGCAGTTGCTAATAGGAATTCTTCTTCCTTTGTCCCACTCCAATCTGTTCTGTACAGTGATCTCAGTAAAATGGAGATCCCATCAGGCCACACCCCTCTACTTGAAATGCTCTAATGAGTGCAAAATCCAGTCATTTGGTTCCACCATTCATTCTCTCACTAGTGTTCTGCCCAGCCAAGCAAGCTCCTACTTCATGGCCTTCGTACATGCTGTTTCCTCCGCTGGAATGCTCTTCCCACATACCTCTGCTCAGGTGCCCCTCACCTGCTCTCCACTCAAATGTCACCTCCTTATAGAGGCCCTACCTGACTGTCCCAGCACGCTTCTCCTTACCGTTTTATTTTTTTCATGACACTATCATTAATGGCATTATATTGTAGAGTCATTTATTTATTACCTGATTCCCCTCCCAGCTTCTTGGAACTAGGATATTTCTTCTGTCTACCATGATCTCCCCAAGGATGTAATAATTGTTGGCACACGGCAAACATTTCATAAAAATATACACAGTCAGCAACATAATATAATCCAGATAAATGTACACGTTGGGCATGATGACAGCTGATAGTCACTGAGCAGGATATACGTGCAGGGTCCTCTTCCCCATGCTTTACCAACAGTATGTGATACAGCTTCATTTGGTACAGAGGAAAACACCTTCCCATGGCCTCCGGTGCCCCTACTTGCTTACTAGCCACCTTGCTTTGTACCTCCCCCTACCCCAGGGCCTTTGCTGTCAAGGTGGCCAGCAACTGGGATAGGTCCATCCAGCTACAAGCTTGATCAACTCCTTCATCTCAAATATCACCTTCACAGTGAGGTCTGTCCTGCCCTCCTCTTTAATACTGTGACCACCACCAGCCCCACCCCAGCACTCCTGTCTCCCTTAATTTCTACAGCACAGATCACGTCATTGATTTTGTTTCCCTCCCAATAGCCAGTTGAGCCGGTTGTGTTTACGGATGTATCTGAGCTCCTGGAAGGGTGCCTAGCATTACAAATGCCCAGCAGGTGCTCAGAACACTTTAGCTGAATGACTGAATGATCCCGCAAAACCAAAAATGAGGTCAATAGCATCATCCCTGTTTTACAGGTTGGGAAGCTGAGGTACAGAAAGGTTGCATAGGCCTGAGCTCACCTGGCTAGGAATTGATGAGGCAGGATTTAACCCAGGTGATCTGATTCCAGAACCCAGACTCTTAACCCCTGTGTTGAGCTAAATGCGGAAGAAACATAAAGAGTATATTCCGAGTCTCACAAGGTTAACAGTGAGAGGGACAGCTGTGCAGGGAGGTGTCAGTTCAGGCAAGGAACTGGACTGAGTAATGGGAATTAACCTGATGCTATCTGCCGGCAATCTGTGGGCCTTACATTTTGTCTGCTTTAGGGTTGCAGGGGGCAGAGCTATGAGCACTGATTCCCAAACACTCAACTGCTGGTTCCTGGGCTAAGCCTGACCAGCCTTTGCTGATCTTTGGTCTCCCCACCCCCAATGCCTCTCTTCCAGGCCATGGTTCCTGGCTGGTGCTCCTGAAAGAGGGGTGTGCATGAATCAAACAAAGTCAAGGGAGGTGGCTCCTGCTGGTATCCTTAGGCTCCAGGACAGCCCTGCCCCACTTTGGCTGTCCTCTGGGGAACAATCACTGTTTACAAACCACAGCTTCACTCACTTGCTTAGTCCATCTCCTGCTAAAGTCACAGAATCTGGGCATTTGACAAATGGTGGCTCCCAGTAATTCTGTTTGTCAGAGCTGATTATTCCTGTAATTTAGAGGAGAGATGGAGGTACCCAAGCCCATGGAATGGGAAGAACCACGCAGCTAAGTGATCCTGTACCTTGGTCCAACCACCTTCTCCCCACTTCCTCGGCCAAACCACTTTCTTTGGGGGAACTGGTTTCCTTCTGCTTGCCCTTGAAACAGGACCTGAAGGAAATCAGAGCTACCCGAAGTAGGTACCCTCCAGTAGATGGAGATTTTTCTCTTCCGAGGGAGAGTCCAACTTCAGTGCAGGGCAGATGGAGAAGTGGCTGTGGGAATCAGCCTGCTCAGGGACCGGGATAGACTTTCCCCCAAGCTCTAGAGCCTGAAAAAGTAAGGATGTCCCTGGGAACAGCCACCTGAGAATGTGGGATATGTTGAGCATAGGATAGTGGCCAGTAGCCCTGTCTCTGGGCGGGGATCCGGAGGCCCGTAACTCCTGCTTGCCCCTCACTGCCACGTGACCTCGGGTCCAAGTCCCTTACGCTCTTCCTCTGCCTCAGTGTGCACAGGAGTAGGTCACACTCCCCTACTGGGGACGGTGATTCGGCCCAGCCTTTCTGAACACTCCTCAGGCCCGTCCTGACGCTCAGAGTTGCCACACGGTGGGCCACTGTGACACTACGCAAACCAGCTTCACGCCAAGAAGGCCGGGGAGATGCTTCGCATCCGGTGGGAGACGAAGCGGGAACAGGGTCTGCGAGTCTGCAGCCCCGCTGGCCCGAAAGAGGCTTCTAGGGCCGGGCTTCGAGGAGGGGTTTGGCTGGAAGGGGGCTGGGCCTGCCCCGGCGCAGGGCGGGGATGGTCACAGCGGGATTCCGAAATGGGGCGGCCGGCGGAGCGCGGGAGCCCCCTTCCTTCGCTCCTCGCCCCCCACGCCCTCCCACCCCAATTCCCGCATTCAGCCATGGCCGCGGCTCCCGGCGCGGTCCCCTGGGGGAACAGGAACGGGGGAAACAGGGGAAACAGAGCCCCCAGCCCGACCTCCCGGCCCGCGACTCCCGCCGCAGGCGCGCCCGCGCGAGCCCCCTGCCCACCGCGTCCTCAGCCCCCCGCTCTCCGCCGCCCGCTCGCGGCGCCATGCCCACCGCGCCTCGACGCCCCTGCCTCCCGTCCGCCCGGGCCCGCGGAAGCCCGGCAGCCGGCGCGGCGCCCCCACAGCCCCCGGCCCGGCGGCCAGGCCCGGGTGCGCGCTGGGCGGGGCGGGGCGCGCGGGCCGGGCGGGGGGTGTCGGATGTCACCCCCCGCGCACACCTCGGCCGGGGGGCGGGGAGCGAACCACTGAGATGCAGAGACCTCCCCGGTCCTAGAGCGGAGCAGGAAGTGTCCCAGGGGAGGGAGCCGGAGGGCTCCGGCCTTTCCTTTCCGCGGCGTCCGGCGGGCTCCGGCGACGGCCAGGCCTCAGCGGCCCGCCACCCGGACGCGCCGCGGCGGTGAGTGCCGCGGGCCCCTGCGCCCGGCCCCGCCCCGCCCGCCGCGGCGCGAGCGTCCCGGCCCGGCTGTGCCGGCGCCGCCTCCCGGCCAGGGGCCAGCGGTCGCGGACGTGCGGACGGGGGACGCGGCGACACAATTGTTTCTCAGGCGCCTCCATTTGCTTCCTAGCCGAGCCGCGGTTTTCTGGATGGTCGCGAGTCGAGGTCTGCACTGGCCAAGGGAGGCGTCGTCGGGCCCCTGCGGAGACCCCGCCTCAGCGAGGACCCCGGGAGACCGCGCTGGAAGGATGAGGAGCTGCTGCCCTGGACTTCCGCTGCAGCAGGGGGGATCCGAGGTGGACGCTGGGCAGGAGTTCCAGGCTGGGAGGTGAGGAGCCCGGAGCGGGTAAGCCGGCGGGGGGTGTGTGTGTGTGAGAGACAGGGGGGGGGGCGAGCGCGCACCCCCCTTTTCCTGGCTCAGAATGCCCTCCTCTTTTCCTTTCTGCCGATTCTGCTCTGTCCTCTTCAAAGAACTGCTTGAAGCAAGCTCCGCCCCCGCGGGAACCCTCCCCTGTCTAACGTTAGTTCATTCATCAGGAATCTTCTCCTGAGCTTCCTGCATGTCAGGTGCCCGGGTGACAAAGAGGAGTACGATTGTCTGGTTAGAGATGATTCTAAGCAGAGTCACAGCAAGAACTGGATGCCGAGGGTGGGGCGCTCCGTGCCTCAGCATGGGGGCAGACCCGAGTAATCAGGACCCTGCAGGTGGCCAGAGGGGGCAGGTGAGGAGAGTGGGTGGGGCCCGGAGCGGATTCCACCTGCGGGAGCCGCTGTGGAAGGGAATCTGGTGGTGAGGAGAGCTGCGATGGGTCCGGCCAGACTCCTGCACAGCCCCCTCCTGCCTGTCTGTATGTCTTTACTTTGGAAAGCAAAGAGGTTCGGAGACTCGGGTTTTTCCTGTGCCACTCGGTTGCTTTGTAGCTTTTCTGGCATCATTTGTCGTCTTGTGCCCCATCTGCACCTTGTGACCTGTTGGAGGTTAAGATGCTGCCAGGCTGGAGAACCACATACAGACGGGGGTGCGGAGGGCCATGGCTGTGCCTAGAGACCATAGAGGCTTGATGGCAGTGGTGCACGTGTGTCCCCATCTGCCCTTTCACTTTCCCTGTGTCCCAAAGTGTGGATCAGTGAACACCGATCAGGTACACTGGTCGTCTCTGTTGTCCCTCTCTGTGTGTTGGCTGGGTTGTCTACATACACAACAGCCTAGGAGCTGTGGGGACCCCTCACTCCCATCGGGGGAATGTATGTGGTGGCCTGTGATATCCGTGGTCTCCGTGAGGGCTGAGAGCTGTGCGGTGAGTGATCCCCTCTTCTGTCCTGGCCAGGGAAGGTCTGTGACGTGTGTGTCGTGCCTTGACTGTGGTTTGAAGAGGGCAACAGTAGGGAAGAAGGTGGAGACAAGGTTGAACGTCAAGGTATCTTTACATATATGATAAAGATTACTGTCGAGATGTTCAACTGAGTTGGGTGAAACACTCATATGAAAGCACTGATGTTACACAGTGTTATTTCTCTCTGGTAAACTGCATGTGGCCACCTCTTTTGACTTTCTCCATCTCTGTCTGGGTGTCTTCTTGCCTGTGCTTATCCCCTGCTGCCCAGTGCAGGCTCTGCTGGGAGAGGCTGATTCTGGCTCTGCTGACCGTCCAGCATGCAGCAGCAGTGGTCCGCCACCAGCAGGATAAATTTTCCATTTCTGGATACACTTTGAAGGTTTTTCTCATGCATGTATGTCTTTGTCTTTCCAGCTCAGTTTGTAAAGGTCTTATGAGTGAGGACGGTGACTTTGGCTCCAAAGCCTCAAGGTAGTGGCCTGCTTGACACGTCTATCTCGGGTCCTCTCCAGGAGGACCTGGCCACCAAAGGTACCAGAGAGTCTTAATTACATCTTTTTCTTGTATGTGGCCCTGTTGGTCTCCTGGGATGCTTGAAACACCAATGTCATGTTGAAATGCCACCGCTTTTCTCCCAGAGTTCCTGCTTTGTTCATTCAGTCACTCATTTAGGGGTATCCATATGTAATGATACTGATGGGGGGATCTCTCTCTCTTTCCCATTCTCATGTGTAAGGATCAACCACACTGACACTTCTTACATTTCCCAGGGCTTCTCCCAGGGGCTGGTCTCTGTGGGCTTTGTCAGTTTCCCTGTCACTACCCCACAGAAATGACTGAAGAAAACCAGAACATTGAAGCCAGTGATTTCTGTTTGGAAATAGGGTCGTCTTCTGCTGCTGACCCCCATCAAATCCCATCATGCCCACAGCCCTGTGCCCCCGAGTCTTGGCTCCGAAAGAAAGTGAGGAGCCCAGGAAAATGAGGAGCCCACCTGGAGAGAACCCTAGCCCACAGGGGGAGCTTCCCAGCCCTGAGTCCTCCCGTCGCCTCTTCCGCCGATTCCGCTACCAGGAGGCAGCAGGCCCCCGAGAGGCCCTGCACCGCCTCTGGGACCTGTGCCGGGGCTGGCTGCGGCCCGAGAGGCACACCAAGGAGCAGATCTTGGAGCTGCTGGTGCTAGAGCAATTCCTGGCCATCCTGCCCCGGGAGATTCAGAGCTGGGTGCGGGCCCAAGAGCCCGAGAGTGGCGAGCAGGCTGTGGCTGCCGTGGAGGCGCTGGAACGGGAGCCTGGGAGACCCTGGCAGTGGGTGAGTGGAGGGGTGGGACTGGGATGGGAGTGACCTGGGCTGCACAGCCGCGTGCTCAAACACTTTGGCTGGGTCATACAACTGGTTTCCAGGGACGAGGACTTTGTTCTGTCTGGAGCCACATACCTAGGTTATGCTCAGACTAGAGTTTCCTAAGAAAACAGGTTTCACTCCATTAAGGCTCTAATTTGGGCACGATCGTGTCTTCCCCCTCACAGCCCCGTCCAAGGCCCAGGTTGAACTTGGTGGTCAGCTGTGGACTCGATGGTCAGCAGGCCCAGGGAGGGAGGGAATCTTGCCACCTAGCCCTGAAAAGCTCTCTCTGGGATTGCAGCTCAAGCACTGTGAAGACCCCGTGGTGATTGATGATGGGGACAGCCCTCTGGAGCAGGAGCAGGAGCAGGAGCGGCTGTCAGTGGAGTCCCAGAGTGACCTTGCAAAGAGCCAGGATGCCCAGCCCATGGCCCTGGCACAGGGCTTTGGGCTCCCAAGCAGGCCACCAGGCCAACTCAATGGAGACCCAGGTATGCAGCCTTAGGGAATGTGGGAGGGTGAGCTGGGAGTCTGCATACCCCATACTGTGTGCTGGGTGTGGTTTTTGTTAAGCTGATGGCTTTTTACATCAAAGCCTTTCTCCTGTCCCCTGAGAAACTGTGAGTCCCTCCCTAGAGCAATTGAATTAGAATCTCAGGAGGATGTCTGTTCTCTTCTTGGTGCTAGGTCTTCCCAGAGAGAAACTCTTGTGTAGGTGGGTGTCTTTACGGTTGTGCCTCCTCATCTCTTTGAGAGTGCATCACTGTGGGATTTGTCAGTTTGGGGACAGCCAGGGACCGTCACTGTACAACTAGGACTTGTAATGTGAGCTGAACATGGCCATTTCTTCTTGTCTCTCAGAACCTCTGTTTCCTTGGCCGCAAAATCATTGCGATGCTTCAAGGAGATACAAAGATACTTTAAAGGGCTTCCGTGTATGGGGCCTGAATGGCAGTTAGGCATGGTTTGAATATCTGTACAAAATGTACAGTGGCCACAGTGCAGATAGTTTTGTCACCAGATAAACTTGACTTTGAATCTTCTAGGTATGACCCGGGGCATGGTTCTAAACTCTCAAAGCCTTGGTTTCTTCTTCTGTCCGGTAGAGATAGTAGTTACTTTTTTTTTTTTTTTTTTTGAGGATTAAATGATATCCAACCCATAAAATTTTGAGCACAAGGCCTGAGCCACCCAAAACTTTAAGTTGAAGTAATTATCATGGGAAATTTTGGTGCCCTCAGACTGTAGGAAGTCTATGGGGAGTGAGTTATTCTAGGTGGGCTTGATGCATTGCCCTACAGCTACAAAGGAAAAAGAGAGTCTGAGAAGCCAGGAGTGCTCTCTTGTGATTTGCAGTTGTGCTTGGCATTATAAAAAGCTTTTCAGTAAATGAACCAAAATATCTATTAAATTTCCCTGTGTGCAAAACTATACTGACTTTCACACAAATCAAATGAACTCTTAAGCCTGTCTTTGGTTAAAAGTCAGGACAGGTGTGTTAGTTTGCTTGGGCTG
>CM052445.1:65730152-65769746 GCA_028533085.1 Varecia variegata | reverse complement strand
AGCCTTCCAAGCAGCTGGGACTACAGGCACATGCCACCACACCCAGCTAATTTTTTCTATTTTTAGTAGATACAGGGGTATCGCTCTTGCTCAGGCTGGTCTCAAACTCCTGAACTCAAGCAATCCTCCTGCCTCAGCCTCCCAGAGTGCTAGGATTACAGGCATGAGCCACCGAGCCTGGCCCTAATTTCTTCTTATAACGAAGGATCCCAGTCTTATCTTATTAGGGCCCACCCATATGACATCATTTTAACTGAATTATCTCTTTAAAGACCCTATCTCCAAACACAGTCAAATCTGAGTTATCTGGGGATTAGGACTGCATCAAGCAGCCTGGGTTATGCAGGAAGTAGGAGGCTGTGGGAGAGGCCTTGTAGTGGGGTCTGGGAAGGCACTCAGGAGGGGGGAGAGCCTCAGGAACCACAACACCCTGTGCAGGTGCTTCTTGGTGAAGTTCTGAGATAAGCCAGCAATTAATTAAAAATTAATTCAATTTTTTAAATTAAAAACATTTAAATTTTTTAATTTATTTTTAATTTAATTTTATTTATTTATTTATTGCTACAGCACTGGCAGGAGGTGCCCAGGTCCCGCTGAGCTCTGGTGCAGGAAAAGTGATTCTTTAAAGTGTCCACGTAGTCATTTATCATGGCCAAAGGTAGAGTCAGGCTATAGTCCATCTCCCAGAGGGTGGCAGGTGTGAGAAAGCAGAATTAAAGAACCCATTCCTGAAGAGGTTGGTCAAAGGATACGAATTTCAGTTAGGATGAATAAATTCTGGAGATCTGTGATGACTGTAGTTAAAAATAATGCATTTTGTACATGGAAACTGCTAAGAGACTAAATATTAAATGTTCTCATCACAAAAAAAAAAAACGGAATGTAAGGCAATAGAAATGTTCATTAGATTGATTTATTTTACAATGTAAAAATGTAACATCACATTGTACACAATTTTTGTACACAAAATACATACAATTCTTTTTATTTGTCAATTATACCTTAATAAAGCTGGGAGATGAAAGTAAATGAAAGAGATGAAAAAATAAACCTTAGTTGAACATGTACACAAAAAATACTTCCTCCTCAAATCCACACCCTCCCAGCCTGAGCTTCTCCTTCAGGCAGCAGTGAAGAGTCTGCCTTCCACTGGGACCCCTGGAATGTCACTGCCATCTGCATCAGCTCCTGTCCCAGTCCTTTGTTTCAAGTGCTACTCCTGCAGCTGCTGTTTACTGTAGGCTTTGCATCCCAGGTCTGAAAGGTCGGGGACACCGGCTGCTGGGGTCTGCTTTGATGTTGACTTAACACGTCTAGGGTTAACCTCTGGGATTTTTCTCTAAATCAAGAGGCTATAGTACAGCTTTCCAAGTGTTAGTCTATAAAAGAGGCACCTTTTGAAACACAGAGCTCATTTGTATGTGGCTCATTGCAGAAGCCTGAGCAAGGTGAAGTTGCCAATCAGGAGAGAAAACATTCGAACATGAGGCCTGGTAGCCCAAAATAAGGCAGGGTGAGATGGTCCCAAAGGCACACTCTACACTCTACACTTTGGTATAACAGTGGTTGGGGTACTGCACCAAGTGCCCTTCTAGGAACACCTAACAGTGCCTTTCTAAAGAACTTTTTAATTGACAAAAATTGTATATATTTATGGTGTACAATGTGATGTTTTGATATATGTATGCATTGTGAAATAATTATATCAAGCTAATTAGCGGGGCACAGTGGCATGTGCCTGTGGTCCCAGCTACATGGGAGGCTCAGGCAGGAGGATCACTTCAGCCAGGAGTTCCAAGCTGTTGTAGGCAACATGTCGAGACTCTGTCTCTTAAAAAAAAAAAAATCAAGCTAATTAACATATGCATTACCTCACATAGTTATCCTTTTTTTGTGGTGAAGACACTTAAAATCTACTCTCTTAGCAAGTTTCAAGTACACAATACATTGTTACAAGCTATAGTTACCAAGTTGTACAATAGACTTCTTGAATTTATTCCTCCCATCTAACTGAAATTTTGTATCCTTTGACCAACATCTCCAGAAGGCCCTGCTCCCCAGCCTCTGTAACCAACATTCTACTCTCTGCTTCTGCCAATTCTGCCTTTAGATTCCACGTATGAGAACATGCGGTCTTTGTCTTTCTGTGCCTGGCATATTGCACTTAGCATGATGTCCTCCAGGTTCATCATCCATGTCACAAATGACAGGATTTTCTTCTTTTTTGAGGCTGACTAGTATTCCATTGTGTGTATGTATCAAATTTTCTATATCAATTCATCTCTTGACGGACACTTAGGTTGAATCCATAGCTTGACTATTACGAATAGTGCTGCAATGAACATGGCAGTGGAGATATTTCTTCGAGATACTGATTTCATTTACTTTGAGCATATACTCAGAAGAGGGATTGCTGGGTCATTTGGTAGTTCTATTTTTAATTTTTTGAGGAACCTTCATACTGTTTTCTGTAATGGCTGTACTAATTTACACTCCCAACACCAGTGTACAAGGGTTCCCTTTTCTCCACATCATCACCAATACTTGGGTGTCTTTTTAATGGATCTTTGCAGTTTATAAACTTAGGAGGGCTGTCCGGAAAGTTACCAGCCATTGTTAATATAACAAGAATGGTTACAAGGCTGGATACTTTCCAGACAACCCTCATATAAATGTATAAGTAAATTTATATGACACTGGAGTTACACAGTGATGCTCATTGCCAACAGGCCTTACTGATAACCTCAACTCTGCAAAGTTTTAACCTTTATTTTCCCTGTATTTTGGATGACAAAGCTGAGGTCCTGGGACCTACCAGAGGTCAAATAGCTAATTATTTACTGGCAGTGCCAACTTGAACCTAGGCATTCTCTGTTATAGCTTCCATTGTTGTATCTGAAAGCAAAATAACAAATCCTTATAGTTTGCAGAGTGCTTTTCATGTGCATCATTTTGTAATGCTCATTTTCCAGGTAAGAGCAGAAACCCTGCATTTTAAGAAAAGCACCATGAAACAGGTCCCTGTTGGGGCCTAGCATGTGGTTTTCTTTGCTTACCAAAACTGAAGTGGACAAAAGCCCCAGGCAGCTCAGGAGTTGTCAGCACCCTTTTCTGATCTCTTTCAGTTCCACAAGACGCTTTCCTTCTTCAGGAAGAGACTGTGAGGGACACACAGCAGGTGGCCACTCTCCAGCTGCCCCCGGTGAGTGATTTCTACAAGTCTGAAAATCACGTTTGCCTCTCTGTAAGCTACAGGGCAGCTTTCCCAGGACCCCAGCCAGCTTGCTGACTGTCACACAGGATATTCAGCCCCAGCCCATGAAAACTAAAACGGGCAGAAGGTGAGCTTACCAGACACCCTATCCCTGCCCCGATAGTCCCAGCTGCTTTCTAGGCTGACCGTGAGGCCATCTTCAGGAAGCCTTGTGCAGATAACAATGGCAGAAAACGGAGGCCCTTAGTCCCCATCACTTGACTTCTCAGCATTTCTAAGTTCCCCTCCTATGAAAAAGGGAAACCTCTTTGCTCTATTGTTTCACAGGGTATTTTTTAATTTAATAATCATCACATCATGGTTGGGCATGATGGCTCATTCCTGTAATCCCAGCACTTTGGGAGACCAAGGTGGGAGGATCACTTGAGCCCAGGAGTTCAAGACCAGCCTGAGTAATATAGTGAGATCCCCATTGCTACAAAAAATTAAAAAAAAAAAAAATTAGCTGAGTATGGTGGCACATGGATGTAGTCCTGGCTACTTGGAAGGCTGAGGCAGGAGGATTGCTTGAGCCTTGGAATTGGAGGCTCCAGTGAATTATGATCATGCCACTGCGCTCCAGCAGCCTGGGTGACAGAGCGAGACTGTCTCAAAAATAAAAATCATCTCATCAATAGCTGTATTTCAGAAACGTTAGGAAATGGAAGGAATAAAACAGATAATTTCAGTGCCATCACGGAACCATGCAGTGGACTGTTTGGGAATTTCCCTGGCATGTTCCCCATTGGTGTCTCCACACGGCTTGCTTACGCAGGTGCTCTGAGCAGTCGGGCGGGAGCTGGTCCAGCAGGTGTTCTTACTCGCCTCTCTCTAGCCCAGTTGCTGCTTTTGGCCGTGCTTTCTGACTATACGCCCTTCGTTTTTCCTTCTCACACTTTCCACTGGCAGGCATGGTATTTAGTAATGATGGCGTCACCTCCTCCCTTGGGAACAGAAGGTGTGGCTCCTGTTTTGTCTAGTTGCTCCTTGGCCGTCAGAAGACTGCAAGGCCAACAGTAGACACACTATTAACACATCTCAACAGAATGTAGGAAGCTGCACAGTATGCTTTTCACACGGTTCATTTGACATGACTTTGAACTTGGAGTGGGGAGAGCTAGGAATGGGCAGGAGTTAGCCAGGTACCTGGGCTCCTGCCCTCCGCCCTGCCAAACCTGTGGTGCACACCCGCACACCCACACACCCGAATGCTCAGCACGCATGTCAGTGTCTGCTGTGTGCTGTTGATGCAAAGGAGGCAACACCCGTAATTCTTACTAAAAATTGCTACTTTTAGTCAGTACAAAACACAAGAGGATGCTATGAATTTAATACCTAATAAGGTTTGGTATCTGTCCTTGGAGTTTTGAGAAATCGGTGCTTATTTATCACTCTTCTGAAGACCTAGTTTCTGCCTGGTACACTAAAGGTCATCATCATGAAGGTCTTGTGTTTTTAATTTTTTGTTAATTTTTATTTTTAATTGTGGCAAAATACATGTAGCATAAAATTTTCCTTCTTAGCCATTTTTAAGTGTACAATTCAGTAACAAGTACATTCAAATTGTTGTGCAACCAACCTCTAGAACTTTTTATCTTCCCAAACTGAAACTTCTCACCCATTAAACAATAACTCCCCATTTCTCCCTTTTTCCACCCATAGCAGTTCCCATTCTACTTTTAGTCTCTACGAATTTGGCTACTGTGGATGCCTTATGTAAATGAAATTATGAAGTTTTTTTCTTCCTGTCACTGCTTATTTTGCGTAGCATAATGTCTTTAAGGTTCATTCATGCTGTAGCATGTGTCAGAATTTCCTTTCTTTTAAGGTTGACTAATACTCCATGGTATGTATAGACCACATTTTTGTTTATCCATTTAGCTGTCGATAGATGCTTGGGTTGATTCCGCATTTTGGCTGTTGTGAATAATGGTGCTGTGAACATGGGTGTACAGAAAGTTTTGTTTTTCTTTTTTATTAATAATTAACCTTTTTATTTTTAGATACTTGTAGATTCACATGCCATTGTAAGAAATAACACAGAACTTTTTTTACACTCAGTGATAAAATACATAGTAAAAATCTATCTTGTGAAAATAGTACAACGTCACAACCGGAGTATTGACGTTGACATGTACGTGATACAGAATATTGCTTCATCAGAAGGAGCCCTCCTGTTGCCTGTTATATCAACACCTACTGCTTTCCTACTCCCGCCCTCTCATGAATCTCTGGTAACCGCTAATCTGTTCTTCATCTCTGAAATGGGGTTTTCAAGAATATTATATAAATAAATTCATATAGTATATCACCTCTGGGGATTGGCTGTTTTCCTGCGGCATAATTCTGTTGAGCTTGATCCAGGTCAAACACGTATTGATCGTCTGTTCCTTTTCATTGCTGAGTAGAGTCCATGGTGTGGAAGTACCACGGTTGGTTTAACCATTCACCTGTTGAAGGATATCTGGGTTGTTTCCAATTTGGGGCTGTTACAGTATAAAGCTTTATAAACATCTGCATACAGATTTTTATGTGAACATCAGTTTTCATTTCTCTGGGTTTTCTTGTTTTTGTAGAGATGAGGTCTCACTATGTTGCCCAGGCTGGACTTGAACTCCTGGGCTCAAGCCATCCTCCTGCCTCAGCCTCCCAAACTGGTGGGATTATAGGCATAAGCCACTGTGCCCAGCCAATATTTAGTTTTATAAGATACTACTCTGTCCTTTCCCAGAGTGACTGTCGTTTACATTCCCACCAGCAATGTTGGAGTGATCTACATTCTCCACATCCATGTTAGCATTTGTTGTCTTTTTTTTTTATTTTAGCCATTCTGATAGGTGTGTACTAATATATCTCACTGTGGTTTAAATTTGTGTTTCTGTAATGCCTAATGATGTTAAATGTCTTTTCATGTGCTTATCTGTCATCTCTATATCCTCTTCTGTGAAATGCCTTTTCATGGTTTTGCCAGTATTCTATTATTTTTTTTTTCTTCTATCTTCTTTTGTCATTCTTTTTCCTCTTCTTGGTATTGCCAGTATTCTAATTGGGCCATTTTGCTTTTATACTGTTGAGTTTTGAGAGCTCTTTTCATATTCTAGATACTCTTCCTTTGTTGGATATGTGTTTTGCAAATATTTTCTCCTACTCTGTAGTTTATCTTTTTATTTTTTGAGGTCAGAAGATATAATTTAGTATTTGAAATTTTTTAAATTGATACACTGTAGTTGTATATATTTATGGAGTACATGTGATATTTGGGTACAAACATACAATGTATAATAATAAAATCAGGGTAATTGAGGTATCCATCACCTGAAATATTTGTCATTTCTTTGTGTTGGGAACATTCCAGATCTTCTCTTTCAGCTATTTTGAATTATTGTTAACTGTAGTCACACTATTGTGCTATCCAATACTAGAACTTATTTCTTCCAACTGGATGTTTGTTCCCATTAACCAGCTTCCCTTTACCCAAGGCTCCAGCCTCTGGTAACCACTATTCGTATGGTTTGTCTTTTCATCCCCTTAACAGGGTCGTTAGCAGAGCAAAGGCTTTTAATTTGGATTAAGTTAAATTTGTCATTTTTTTCTTTTAAGGATTATGCTTTTAGTATAAAGTCTAAGATTGCTTTGCCTAATCCTAGGTCTCAAAGATTTTTTTTTTTTTTTTTTTTTTGAGACTGAGTCTCACTCTGTTGCCCTGGCTAGAGTGCCGTGGGGTCAGCTTAGCTCACAGCAACCTCAAACTCCTGGGCTCAAGTGATCCTACTGCCTCAGCCTCCCGAGTAGCTGGGACTACAGGCATGCGCCACCATGCCCGGCTAATTTTTTCTATATATTTTTAGTTGTCTGGTTAATTTCTTTCTATTTTTAGTAGAGACGGGGTCTCACTCTTGCTCAGGCTGGTCTCAAACTCCTGAGCTCAAGCAATCCTCCCGCCTTGGCCCCTCCAGAACGCTAGGATTACAGATGTGAGCCACCACGCCCAGCCTCAAAGATTTTATTCTGTGTTTTCTTCTAAAAGTTACATAGTTATACATTTTATATTTAAGTCTATGATACATTTAAGTCCTTTATCTGTGATCCATTTGCATTTGAGACCACCATCCATAATTTTTGTATAACGTATGACACTTAGATGGAGGTTCTTTTTTTTTTTTTTTTTTTTTTGCCAGTGAATGTTTATTGCCAGTGCTCTAATAATGTTTGTTGAAAGGGTCTCTTTCCTCCACTAAATTGCTTTTGCAGCTTTGTCAAAAATCAGTTGGGCATATTTTTGTGGGTTTATTCTAGGGTTCTCTTTTCTGTTTCATTGATCTATATGTTTTCCCCTCCACTAATACTATACAATTTTGATTACTGTAGCTATAGATTGTCTTGAAACTGAGCAGACTGATTCTTACCATTTTATTATTCTTCTTCAAAATTATTTTACCTATTTTAGTCTCTTTGCCTTTCTGTATGAATTTTAGTATAATCTTGTTCATATCTATAAAAAGTCTCACTGAAATTTTGAAACAAATTGCATTAAACTTGGATATCAATTTGGGAAGCATTGGCATTTTTTACTAACTTGACAGTAAGTGAATTTCTATCTGTGAATGTGGTATGCCTCTCCAATTATTTATTGCTTTGATTTTTCCCATCAGTGTTGTGCAGCTGTCAGCATATAATTTCTATACATGATTTGTTAGATTTATCCCTCAGTAATTCATTTTTTGAGCAATTGTGAATGGTATTGTGTTTTAAATTTTGATGTCAACATATTCATTTCTAGTACGTAGAAGTATGATTGGTTTTGTATGTTTATTTTGTATTCTGTAACTTCGCTGAATTTATAAATCAGTTCAAGGAGGATTATCATTATTATTTTTTTCTGAGCAGGGTCTCACTCCATTGCCCATACTGGGATGCAGTGGTGTGATCACAGCTCACCGCAACTTCCAACTCCTGAGCTCAAGAGATCCTCCTGACTCCGCCTCTGGAGTAGTAGGACTAAAGGTGCGCACCACCACACCTGGCTAAATTTTTTATTATTATTGTTTTTATAGAGACAGGGTCTTGCTATGTTGCCCAGGCTGGTCTCCAACTCCTGGCTTCAAGCAAGCCTCGGCCTCCCAAAGTGCTAGAATTACAGGCATGATGTACCACACCTGGCCCAAGGAGAATTTTTTAACAGATTTCTCTGATTTTGTTTTTGTAGACAATCATGTCATCTGCAAATAAGGAGAGTTTTCTTTCTTTCTTTCCAATTTGTATGGCTTTATTTCCTTTTCTTGCCTCGTTTCAATGGCTAAAACATGTAATACTATGTGTCATAGCAGTAGGAAAGCAGAGATCTTTGCCTTGTTCCTGAGCTTAGCGGGAAAGGATTCATTCAGTCTTTCACCTTTAAGTATAATGTTAGGGCTGGTTTGAGTGCAGTGGTGTTTACAACTAATTGGTCACAACCAGTTATAGATCCCTTTGTTCCTCTCCACTCCCACTGCTTCATTTTACTAGCCTAAAACAAACAAAGAAAATGTTAGCTATAGGGTTTTTGTTAAATTCTTTTATATCAAGTTGAGGAAGTTCCTCATTTCTATATTTCTGAGAGTTTTTATTATGTATAGGTGTGGAATTTTGTAAAGCTTTTTCTGCTTCAGTTGCTATCATGTGAATTTTCTTTTTTAGCCTATTAATGTGGTAGAGTACATTGATTGATTTTTGAATATTGAACCAGCCTTGCATCCCTGGAACAAATACCTTCTTGTCATGGTATAAAATTCTATTTCCATGTTGCTGAATTCTTTTTGCTGTTGTTTTGTTCAAGATTTCTGTATCTGTATTCGTGGGATATGTTGGTCTGTGGTTTTCTTTTTCTTTACTATCTTTGTCTGGTTTGGGTATCAGGATAATATATTAGCTTTATAAAATGAACTGGGATGTGTCCCCTCCTCTTATTTTCTCAAACAGATTGTGTAGAATTGGTGTTAATTATTTGGACATTTGGTAGAATTCTTTAGTGAAACCATACAAACCTGGATATTTGGCCAGAGGTGGAGTGGAAGGTAACTTTAATTATAAATTCAACTTCCTTAATGGTTATAGTACCTATTTCATAGTGGATGACTTGTGGTAGTATGTGGTTTTTGAAGAATTGGTTCGTTTCATATAAATTGTCAAATTTATGCATGTAGAGTTATTTGTATGTAATCCTTTGTCATCCTTTTGGTATCTGCAGGGTCTGTAGTGATATGCATTTCATTCCTGATTTGGAAATTTGTGTCTTCTCTCTTTTTTATTGTCAGTCTTGCTAAAGGTTTTTAACTATATTGATCTTTTCAAAGAACTAGCTCATTGTTTCATTGATTTTTCTCTATTATTTTTCTGTTTTCAATTTTATTGCTATCTGCTTTTTATTATTTTCTTTATTCTACATGCTTCGAGTTTATTTTACTATTTTTTTTTCTTTTTCTTTTCTTTTTTTTTTTGAGATAGGGTCTCACTCTATCACCTGGGCTAGAGTTCAGTAGTGTCATCATAGCTCACAGCAATCTCAAACTCCTGGGCTCAAGTGATCCTCCTGCTTCAGCCTCCCAAGTATCTAGGACTACAGGCATGCATCACCAGGCCCAACTAATGTTTTTTGTTTTTTTGTTTTTTTTTGAGACAGAGTCTTGCTCTGTCACTTGGGTTAGAGTGCCGTGGTATCAGCCTAGCTCACAGGAACCTCAAACTCCTGGGGGCTCAAGCAATCCTCCTGCTTCAGCCTCCTGAGTAACTGGGACTACAGGCGCAGCTACTGTAATTTTTTCTATCCTTAGTAGAGACGGAGTCTCGCTCTTGCTCAGGCTGATCTCGAACTCATGATCTCAAGCAATCCTCCCACCTCAGCCTCCCGAAGTGCTAGGATTACAGGTGGGAGCCACTGTGCCTGGTCGACAACAGATATTTGGATTGTGTTTTTTAATCCACTCTGCTGATTGCTGTGTTTTAATTGATGCATTTAGACCATTTATATTTAATGTAATTATTGGCAAGTTAGGGCTTCAGTCTGTTTTTCTGGTTCTGTTTGTTTCTCTGTTTTCTTTTTCCTATTTTTCTGTAGGTTACTTGAACATTTTATAAAATTCCATTTTGATTACTTAGTGTGTTGAGTATATGTATATCTTTGTGTAGCTCTTCTAGTGGTTATTCTAGGTATTATATATGTATAACTTATCATTCCTACTGGTATTGTCAATTTATTGATTTGAGTGAAGTGTAGAAACTTATGTCCCCTCACCCTTCCCCTTTTATAATTATGTTTGTCTTAAATATTTCCTCTATATACATTAAAAACCCATCAGAAAGTGTTAGAATTTGTGCTTCAACTATCACACATTATTTAGAAAACTCAGAAGGAAAAGGAAAGCCTATTTATTTGCTCATATTTTAGATTACCATTTTCTTTCTTCCTTTGTTATGTTCCAAGCTTCCTTCTTTTATTGTTTCCTTTTTGTTAAAGAATTTCCTTTAGCCATTCTTTTATTTATTTATTTATTTATTTATTTTTTATCCTTTCTGACAATTTCCTGAAAGCCATTCTTTTAAGATAGGTCTACTGGTCACAAACTTACTTATTTTTTCTTCATCTGAGAATTTCTTAATTTCCCCATCATTCCTGAAGGATATTTTCACTAGATATAAGATTTACAGTTGACAGTTTTCTTTCAGCACTTGAAAAATCTTATGTCACTTCCCTCTGGCCTCCATGATTTCTGATGAGAAATTTGCTGTCATTCAAAATTTTTCCTGTCTAAGAAAGGTATTATTTTACTCTGGTTGCTTCTAAAATTTTTTCTTCTTTTACCTTTAGTTTTCAGAAGTTAAATTATGCTGTGTCTTGGGTGTGTGTGAATTTCTTTAGATTAACTTTTTTGGGGTTTGCTCAGCTTCTTATATTTCTAGGGTTATGTCTTTTTCTAAATTTGGGAAGTTTTGAGCTATGTATTTTTTTCCAAGTACTGTTTTAGTCCCACCCTCTTTACACTGTCTCTGCTGGTACCATGGTGGGCAGGGGGCCTTGTCATCAGCCATCAGGGATGGAAGTCCCAGCTGCCTGCTTGGCCTTCTCTGAGACCACCCCAGCAGGAGTGTTAGGGCACTTCACTGCAGCTTGGTGTGGGTGAACATCTCGGCTTCCCACTCATTCTCTGCTGATGTTGGTGAGGAGGGGCCACAGTTTTTTTCTGTAGTGTTTGACTAGAGTAGAGCAGTGACTAACTGTCTTGCCAATCTGCCCCTTTCCTGGCCCTGTGGCTGAGAGAGCAGGCTTTTGCTGGGGCTTGTTTTTCTTTCTGTGCCTGTTGGCATTTCTGGGTTGCTGGCTCCTTCAGCTTCCAGTCTGGGATATATAAGGCAAAAAGAAAGACCGGGGAACTCACCTATGTTGTTCCTTGGCTTCCAAGGTCTCTAGCTGATCTGCTGCCCTCTCTCCACTTTTCAGAGTCTTCTCGTGTTTATTTTATGTACAATGTCCAGGGCTTTTAGTTCTACTTAGTGGGAGGAATTAGAAAAGTCTCCTTGGAAGATTTAATCTTAAATCGACATATTTATCTATTTTCTCTATCCATTCTCATGTTAAAAATAGGCAAAATTTAGAAAGTGAAAGGATATCATTCATTCCCAATCACGTGAGAAGACCTCTGAATGTTCCCATGAGCTTCCTTTCTCAACTCTTCTCTGCCATTTTGTTTCTGTGCCTCACTAGCATCCTGCTATAGATAATTTTGTATTATTTTTATGCTTCTGCCCAATATGTAAGCATTTTCCCATATGATTCTAAAAGTTCCCCAGGTATACTTCTAAGTGGCTGTGTCACATTCTGTCAGTGATTGGAATATTATCTGTCTACCCACCTGGCCCTCAGAATTGAGTTTGTTTCCATTATGTTAGCACACCATGTTTGCACACTAAGCTTTGTTCCTATTTTCAGTTTTGTGTGTGTAGATTCTGAAACATCCAACCAAAGGGAAAAGGGAAAAAACAGCCAAATTTCTTATTAATACATACTCCCAATTTTTCCCAATTACTCCCCATACAGCCCACCTCACACACACGCCCTCCCCCGCAACGCAGTCTGAGTGCTGGATTCTTTCCTACTTTGTCAACAGTGGCAACTACCATTTTCTCCCCCAGTAAGAAAACCAACATCAGGATGCCCGAGTGTGTTGGCTCACGCCTGTAACACTCTGGGAGACCGAAGTGGGAGGATCACTTGAGGTCAGGAGTTCAAGACCCTGTCTCTACTAAAAATATAGAAAGAAATTAGCCAGGCAGCTAAAAATAGAAAAACTTCACTGGGTGTGGTGGCACATACCTGTAGTCCCAGCTACTTGGGAGGCTGAGGCAGGAAGATCACTTGAGCCCAAGAGTTTGAGGTTGCTGTGAGCTAGGCTGACACCACGGCACTGTAGCCTGGGTGACAGAGCCAGACTCTGTCTCAAAAAAAAAAAAAAGAAAGAAAGAAAACCAGCATCAGTTTGTTTCCCACAAGCCTCTGTAAAGAGTTCCTGCAGCTTCCTGAGGCCTGTTTTCCATTCTGTGGAACAATGTGGGAAGACAGGCTTTCCACACTGACCTCTTCCTAGCAACACAGCCACCTAGGGGCTTGTTCAAATGCAGCCTCTCAGGATCCACCCCACTTACTGAGCCAGAATTTGCATTTTTACTAAGATACCCAGATAATTTGTATGTACATACAAGAAGCCCTGTTCCAAAACCCTGATCCAAATTTAGAATTTTTGAAGTATTCTATTTATTTATTTTTATTTTAAACTTTTTCTGTGGAACTAATTTCAAAGTTGGGAAAGATTGTAAGAATAGCACAGAGACTTCCAAATACCCTTCACTTCATTTTCCCCATTCATTCTCCCTCTCTCTTTCTCTCTCTTTCTCACTACACCACCCCCCCCATTTTAGTTTTCCCTGAATCTTTAGAGAATTAGATAACAGACATTTTTGCACCTTTATGCATGCCAAGGGGAATTATTTCCTAAACACAAGGACAGTGTCTTACATAACCACAATACCGTTATCACATTGTGGAAATTTAACACTGAGACAATAACCGTCCAGCATCACTGCTTCTTGTGTCATTGTCCTGTCTCTGACATTTCTTCCTCACGTCTTCCGTGTCTGTCATGCCATCGAAGTGACAGCGGTATGTTCTGAAGAGTAGAAGGATAGTTGTGATATAGACTTCCCTCAGGTGGGTGTGACTCACAGTGACATTCAGGTCACACGTTTTGCAGGAGTACCATGCTGGGTTGTGTGCGTCCCAGTATGGTACATCGAGCAGCATCAATGGTAGTGTGCCCTGCGTGGGTCATGGCAGCTCTGCTCACTGGGATAAGGGGTCTGAAGGGATATGTAACAGTACACACATGCACAATTTATGTGTAACTGTTCCATAGGTGCTTATTTTTATATTAACATTCTTTTAGTAGTCACCAATATGATGACTTAAACTGCTCTCTATATTTTTACTTTTCTATTTTTTAATTTTTATTTATTTTTTGTTTCTTGGTTTTTTTTTGAGACAGAGTCTCACCCTGTTGCCCAGGCTAGAGTGCCGTGGTGTCAGCCTAGCTCACAGCAACCTTCAACTCCTGGGCTCAAGCAATCCTCCTGCCTCAGCCTCCCGAGTAGCTGGTACTATAGGCATGCGCCACCATGCCCGGCTAAATTTTTCTGTTAGAGACGGGGTCTCGAACTCCTGAACTCAAACGTTCCTCCTGCCTCTGCCTCCCAGAGTGCTAGGATTACAGGCGTGAGCCACCGCGCCCGGCCCCCATTTACCTGTTGATGAATACTTGGGTCACTTCCATTTTTGGCTCTTATGAATGAAACTTCTTTGATCATGCATGTATAAGTTTTTGGTGGACATATGTCTTCCTTTCTCTTGGGTAATTACCTAGGAGTGAAATTGTCATAGGTTAAGTATATGATTAATTATGTTAGAAATGGCTAACTCCCTTCTCTAGTGGTTTACCACTTACATTCCTGCCAGCAGTAGATTAGTTCCAGTTATCCCACATCTATACCAAATTTTAAATTTGGGTCATTAAAGTAGATATTTCAGGCTTAGCACAGTGGCTCACGCCTATAATCCCATCATTCTGGGAGGCCGAGGCAGGAGGATCACTTGAAGTCAGGAGTTAAAGACCAGCCTGAGCAAAATCAAGATCCATCTCTACAAAAAACAGAAAAATTAGCCAGGTGTGGTGGCATGCACCTGTAGTCCAAGCTACTTGGAAGGCTGAGACAGAAGGATCACTTGAGGACAGGAGTTTGCGGTTGCCGTGAGCTAGGCTGACACCACTGCACTCTACCCAGTCTCCCCAGAGGGAGACTGTCTCAAAAAAAAAAAAAAAAAAAAACAGACAAAAAAAGTAGATATCTCATTGTGGATTTAATTTGTATTTCCCTCTTGACTAATGAGATTGAACATCTTTTCATGTGCTTGTGAGCCATTTATACATCTTGTGTTGTAAAGTGTCCAAATCTTTTCCCTGTTTATATATTAGGTTGCTTGTCATCTTACTGTGTTTTAAGAACTTTTAAATATATGTGTGTGTTTGTACATATATACACACACATATATATATACACACATACACCTGTTTCTGGATAAAAGTCCTTTTTCAGATATTTGTATTATATAATATTTTCTACTAGTCTATGACTTGCCTTTTCATTGTCTGAATAATGTCTTTTGAAGATTAGACATCTTTAATTTTGATGAAGTCCAGTTTATCAGTGTTTCATGGTTTTATACTTTTTGTGTCCTAACAAATCTTTGTTTACTCCAAGGCCACAAAGATTTTTCTTCTGTGTTTATACCTTTAGGAAATTTTACAATTGAAGGTTTTACATTTAGATCTTTCACTCATTTTAAGTGATTTTTTTTGTATATGATGTGAGGGGTAGGGATCTTTTTTTTAAATGTTGATATTTTGTTCTTTCAGCACTATTCACTGAAAAGATTTTTCTTTCCCCCATCAAATTGCCTTGTCACCCACATTGAAAATTAGTTGTTAACATACATCTGTACATCTGGACTGTGCCCATTACAGACCTATGTTTTGATCCTTTATGCAATACCACTATAACTTTATAGCAAGTTTTGCTGTGGGATAGTATGAATCCTCTGACTTGATTCTTGTTTTTTGAATTCTTTTGGCTACTCTAAGTGTTTTGCATGCCCATATAAATTTAGAACCAGCTCATCCATTTCTAAAACTAGCTTCCTGGAGTTTAGTATAGATAGGACTGCACTGAATCCATAGATCAGTGTAGGATGAATTGACGTCTTAACAATATATGGAGTCTTCCAGTCCAGGAATATGTTAAATTCTTCCATTTATTCAGTTCTTCACTGTTCAGCTCAGGTAAATATTTTGTAAACATTTTTTAAAGAATTTCATGTTTTTGATGCTATTGTAAATGATATGTTTTTTAAAATATATCTATATCTATCTATCTATCCATATATATATCATCATCATTCAGTTGTTTGTCACTAGTATATAGAAATACAATTAGGCCAAGTGTGGTGGCTCACATCTATAATCCTAGCACTTTGGGAGATCAAGGCAGGAGGATCACTTGAGGCCAGGAGTTCCAGGAGTTCAAGACCAGTCTGGGCAATACAGCGAGACCATGTCTCCATAAGAAGAAACAATTTATTTTAATTAGCTGGGCATGATGTCACGTGCTTGTTGTCCTAGCTACTCAGGAGGCTGAGGCAGAAAGATCACTAGAGCCCAGGAGTGTTGGAAGTTACAGGGAGCCACGATCCTGCCACCACATTCCAGCATGGGCCACAGAGTAAGACCCTGTCTCCAAAAAAAAAAATTGACTTCTGTGTATTTACTTTGTATCCAGCAACCTTCTTAAATTTTCTCATTAGTTACTATAGCTTTCTGAAGATCCTGGAGGGTTTCTTGTGATTGGTTTGTGGGAATTTGGGCTTCTTAGGCTAAAGTGGGGTTTAAAGTGTTTCCAGTATGACATTTTTATGATGAAATTCCATGATTTTTTTTTGAATCTTCATCAAAGTGATGATTGATAATGGTATTTTATATGAATTTTTCATCTATTAGTGAAGGTGATCTTTTTCTTGTATGTTTTTAGATGCCTACTTTTGTGGTCCATTTTCTTTTTCTATTGGGCTAGAAGGCTTTTCCAGTTGCATTCCATGGGCTCTGGGTATACCCTTTGCTTTTCATAAATGATATACATTTGTTTTCAGCTTGTCACTTATCTTTCAATTTCATTTATGCTGTTTCATTGCTGTAGATATTTATAATTTTTATGTAGAACATCTGCCAGTCATTTTTTCATATAGTTTCTTTATTTTTATCCCCTGACAGCCCTTTTTTAAAAATCTTTTGGTTCTCTAATGTTTTTATTTTAATTATGATTAAGAATCTACTTGTATTTCTAAACAGTCAATAATTTATATCAGGCACACTGGATAAAAATCATCTTTCTCTTTCCTCATCGTTTTGTTCTTTCTTGTAAATTAAATTTTTGTTGACCAAATTTTGTTTCTGTACTTTTTCTTCTCTTCTCTATCAGTCTGTTTGTTCCAAAATCACATTTCTGATTTCAGAGCTCTTTTATCAAAATTATTACCATACTAATTTGTTAAATACTTTCTTGATACTGATCCTGTACCACCGATATTACTGATTACTTATACCACTGTGAATGATTGAAACACATTTAGATTATATTTAACTTTAAAATTGAAATAGTGTTATCCTTTCTGTCATAATAGTGAAATATAGCCACTATTTAAACCTACAAGCCAATTTTGGCTGGGTGTGGTGGCTCACGCCTGTAATCCTAGCACTCTGGGAGGCCGAGGCGCGTGGATCGCTCAAGGTCAGGAGTTCGAGACCAGCCTGAGCAAGAGTGAGACCCCGTCTCTACTAAAAATAGAAAGAAATTATATGGACAGCTAAAAATATATATAGAAAAATTACCTGGGCATGGTGGCGCAGGCCTGTAGTCCCAGCTACTCGGGAGGCTGAGGCAGGAGGATCACTTGAGCCCAGGAGTCTGAGGTTGCTGTGAGCTAGGCTGATGCCATGGCACTCTAGCCCGGGCAACAGGGTGAGACTCTGTCTCAAAACAAACAAACAAAAAAAAAACTGCAAGCCAATTTTAAAAAAACAAAATGCAATAGAAATATAGACAAGGAAAATAAATGAGCATCTCAAACAAGATGAAACCCAGTTCTGCAATAAACCCATGAGGCGAGACCCGTCAGAGAAAGAGGAGTTATAATGCTATGGTTGCTGCACACCCAGGGCATCTCCAGAGTCACAGACATGTGACAACACCCAGTGCTGGCAAAGGTGTTTGGAGACAGGGGTACCCGTGTGCTGCTGTTGGGAGTGTACTTTGTACTACACTTGAAGAATGATGTGGAAATATTTAATATTGATGAAGATGTGTTCCCAGTGGTCTAGTATAATAATTCTCCTACATATATACACTAGAGACACTTTTACATATGGACAGGGCAGATACACAAGAGAGTTCATTGAACTGTTGCTTATAATAGCAAAATACTGGAAGAAACCTAAACATTATTGATAGAGAATGGGTAAAATCAATTGCGCACTCTGAAATTGAACACATTCGTTAAAGTCAACGAACTAGACTTAACCTGTGTTGACGGGAAGTAATCTTAACCATGATGGTGAGTATAACGCAAGTTTAACATTTGAAATCAAACAAAACAGTTTTTTAAATGTTATCATGATATCATTTCAAGCTGTATTCAGATGTTGTTGAATTTAAAAGGCATGCACTGAATATTAAACACCATGTCCGGAGTGGAGGGCAGCGGGGACTGGGAGCAGAAGAAGCTCAGAGACCACAGTCCCACCTGTGACACCCACGCCCTGCCAAAGAAAATCTAAGATCACTGTATGTCAGCAATTTTTAAATCTTAGTGGTGGGTACATGAGTATTTTGTTTCTTTTCTTTTTTTTTTTTTTTTTTTTTTTGAGATAGAGTTGTGCTGTGTCATCTGGGCTAGAGTGTAGCGGCATCACCACGGCTAACAGCAACCTCAAACTCCTGGGCTCAAGCAATCCTCTTGCCTCAGCCTCCCAAGTAGCTGGGACTACAGGCATGCACCACCATGCCTGGCTAATTTCTCTAATGTTTGTAGAGATGGGGCTCGCTCATGTTCAGGCTGATCACCATTTTTAATAATGCAATAAAAATGACTCTTGCTCAGAACAAATCCTCAGACACTAGGGAAAAGCATGAAGAAGAGAAGAAACCTCCATGGAATAATGTGTTGTATGTCCTTTTACATATATCTTTGCATATATCTCTGATTATTTCCTTAGGAAAATTTCCTGCAAATGAATTACTGGATCTCAGAGTTTGCTTTTGTTACATGCTCCCAAGTACTGTCTATAAACGTGCGTTCTCCTAAGTGTGTCTGAGGACCCATTTTCCTGCATTCTCAACAACAGTGCAGCATCGTGCATCATGGTTCCGATCTTTTCTACTTGGATGGGATTTTACACGCACACACAATAATAGTTGTAAATATATGGAAGACTGTTGAATTTCCCTTGTACTCCTGAGAGTTGACATTTAAAGACACAATTTATATCTGTATTTTTCCTAGGTTTTAGTTTAAAAGAAAAAAGTGTGTGTGTGGAGAAGGATGAGTACAAAGGTACCAGAGAACATTCATTGAAAACTCTCCTTCCCAGCCCTGTCCCAGATGCCTGGGCACTGTCACCCAGGGAAACCATCTGGCAGTAACTGGCAGTCTTGCAGAGATTTAGGCAGATGCCAGGACTTATGTCTAAAAAATTATTCTGTTTCTTTTTTATTTTTCACATAGGTTTTAGTAATACAAAAGTCCTACAAGTTGTATTTTTTCTCTACAAAAATTTTATTTTGGAGTCCTTTCCTATTAATTGTATAAAGGACTTCTGGTATTATATGGATATACCATCATTTTAAAAGTTAAAAAAATTTTTTTTTTTGATGCATTCCCATGGTCCATTAATTAAAGTGTACTGAAAAGTTTCCCTGCTACACCTAACCCCAAGGTCTCAGCTCCATCTTCAGAAGCAGCTGACCTTCTTGACTTCGGAACGTGGTGGCAATCTGAACTCCCTTCTGCACAGGGGCTTTTCCTGTTACAATATGCCTTGGAGAGAATTTCTCTTCAGTACAGAGAAGCCCTCATTCTTTCTAACATACATGATCATCCCTTGGTAGTTTACATAATCATTTCTTTTGTTGATGGTCATGAAGGTTGTTTTCAGTCTTTTTTTTTTTTTTTAGACAGAGTCTTACTCTGTCACCCTGGGTAGAGTGCAGTGGCATCATCGTAGTTCACTACAACCTCAGACTCCTGGGTCCAAACGATCCTCTTGCCTCAGCCTCCCGAGTAGGTGGGACTACAGGCATGTGCCACCATGACTGGCTAATTTTTATATTTTTAATAGAGACAAGGTCTCACTGTCGCTCAAGCTGGTCTTGAACTGCTGACTTCAAGCAGTCCTCCCACCTTGGCCTCCCAGAGTGCTAGGATTACAAGCATGAGTGACCCCACCCAGCCTGTTTTCAGTCTTTAACTGTTATAACAGTGCTGCAGTGAAGGAGCTTATACAGACCTTGCATTGCACACGTACAGAGTAAACTCTAGAAATGGAATCTCTGCATCGAAGGGTGAGCACATTGGTAATTTGGTGGACATTGCCCAGCAGCCCACCATGGGAGTTGTGGGTGTGCAGCCTGAATAGGAAGGCCTGTTGGTGACCACATCCTTGGCCACCCCATGAGGCATCCACTATCTGGATTCTGCCAAACAAAATAGGTGTGAAGTAGTTCTCAGGGTAGGAATTATGAGGCAGCATGGACCCTGGAGCCTGGGCCCCTCTCCCCTAGTGCTATGGTCTGAATGTTTGCATTCCCTCAAAATTCTTATGTTGAAATTCTAACCCCCACAGTGATGGTATTAAAAGGTGGGGCTTTCAGAGATGATCAGGTTATGGGGTGGAATGAATGAGATTAGTGCCCTTATAAAAGAGGCCCAAGATTCTGTGAAGAGGAAACTGAATACAAAAGAGAGAGAAAGAAAGAGATGGAAAAGAGGCCCAGGAGAGCTGCCTTCCTCTTCTGCCATGTGAGAACATAATGAAACAATGACCACCTCTGAACAAGGAAATGCGCCCTCACCAGAACCCAGCCGTGCTGGCGCCCTGATTAGAGACTTCCCAGTCTCCAGAACTATGAGAAATACATTTCTGTTGTTTAGCCCAGTCTAAGGTATTTTGTTATAGCAACCCAAATGGACTAAGAAACTTGGTACCAAGAAGTGGGGGTGCTGCTATAACAAATACTTACAAATGTGGAAACAGCTTTGGAACTGGATATCGGGAAGAGTTTTGAAGTGCAGGCTAGAGAAAGCCTACATTGCTGTGAACAGACTTTTGCTTGTTTGTTTTCTTGTTTGTTGTGAGACAGGGTGTTGCCCAGGCTGAAGTGCAGTGGTGAGAGCACAACTCATTACAACTTCCGACTCCCAGGCTCAAGCGATCCTCCTGGCTCAGCCTCTGGAGTAGCTGGGACTACAGGTGTGCACCACCACACCCGGCTAATTTCTCAATTTTTTGTAGAGACGAGGTATTGCTATGTTGCTCAGGCTGGTCTCGAACTCCTGGCCTCATGTGATCCTCCTGCCTTGGCCTCCCAAAGTGGTAGGATTACAGGTGTGAGCCTCTGTGCCCGGCCTAACAGACTGTTAAGGGCAATTCTGGTGAGGGCTCAGAGAGACAGGAGATCTGTAGAGAAAGTCTCAGGCTTCTTAAAGAATACCTAACTAAGTGGTTGTGAACAGAATGTTGGTAAAAATACAGACCATAAAGGCTATTCTGATGAGGTCTCAGATGGAAACAAGAAACATGGTACTGGAAACTAGAGGGACAGCCGTTCTTGTTATACATTGGCAAAGAACTTGGCTGAATTGTGTTTATGTCCTAGTGTTTGTAGAACGTAGAACTTGCAAGCAACAAAATTGGATATTTGGCTGTGGAAATATCTAAGCGAGTTTGCAGCTTGTAAAATATGAAAAGAGAGAAATGATTTAAAGATGGAATTGTCACTCAAAAGGGGAGCACAACTTAAAGATCGGGAACCATATCTGTGCTGAAAAGGATGAGAGAGCCTGTTGAGGAGAGGACACAAGAGGTGTAGCGGAATGCTCATCTGATTAGGAAATCTGAACTGAGGCTGGGAGCTACTGTCCAAGACAAGGACTCCCAAGGCAATTCAGAAATTGTCAAGACTGTTCCTCCCATCACAGGCCCAAAGTGCAAGAGCTCCAGCAAGCATGGGGTCACAGCAAAGGGCCCCCTTTTGCCACCCCTGCACCCCTAGACTGGTAGAGTCATCAGTGCAATTCCAGCCCAAGGGAGCCTTGGACCTCTGAAAGAGGCACAGAGGTGGGGCCACCCAAAGCCAGGAGCAGAGCCACCTGGCTCCTGCCCCACCTGGAAGGCGGGACCTCTGACACAGAGGGCCTGGAGGGCAGAGGTCAGGCCGAAGAGGATTATCCTTGAACCTTGGGGTTTAATGTTTGCCCTGTAGGTGTCAGGCTTACTTGAGACCTGTTACTCCTTTTCTTTTTTTCTGTTTCTCCCTTTTGAAATGGGAATGTTTACTATCCTATGCCTGTGCCACCATTGTGTTTTGGAAGCACATAATAGACCAGAATTCGAAATAATAGGCACTATAGACTTAAAGAGATCAAAGTTAGTTTTATTCTAAGCCAAGTGTGAGGATTGTAACCCAGAGACGTGGACTCAGGGCAAACTGAGAATGCGTCCCCCACGCGGGCTGCGTGAGGCTCAGCATTTTTACGTTCTGTTCATAGAAAGTGAGAGAAGGGGAGAGTGAAGCAGAGGTGACATTCTTACAACTCTGATTAGTGCTAAATGACTTTGTACATAAGACAAAGCAAATATGTGGCTGACCTGTATCGGGTAAAGCGTTAACTAGTATGTAGGCAGCTTGAGGTCTGGAGGGGGATGATTAATTCTATCCTGCCTTTGTGCTTCATCTGATAGACAAAATTGTAATCAGTGCCTGTCAGTGAAATATTTGACAAACCCCAGCCTTGCAAGTGAGAGTTCGACTTTTGTTAATAGGCCTCGTTTTTATTACCCTATGTCCAAACTGTAGCCATCTTGGGCCACTTCAGAAAATTTTTCTTTTAGGTTTTCCTTTTTCTGGCAGATTTCACAGGTTCACAGCTGCAGAGCAGTTTGTCTTAGCCAGACTCATATCTTGAGTCTTACCCATATCTGATTTAGACAACATTTTGATGAGATATTAGACTTAAGACTTTTGAGTTGATGCTGGGAGGAGTTAAAACTTTTTGGGCTCCTGGGATGGAATAGATGTGTTTTACATGCAAGAAGGATATGAATTTTGGGGGGCGCTAAGGACAGAATAATATGGTCTGAATGTTTCTGTCTCCCCCAAAATTCATATGTTGAATTTTGCCAGTGTGATGGTATCAGGAGGTAGGACCTTTGGGAAATGATTAGGTCTTTTTTTTTTTCTTTATTTCAATTATTTATTTATTTTTTATTTCAGCATATTACGGGGATACAGATGTTTAGGTTATATATATTGCCTTTGCCCCATTCAGTGATTAGGTCTCGAGGGCAGAGCCCTCATGATGGAATTAGTGTCCTTATAAAGAGACCCCAGAAAGCTCCCTGGCCCCTTCTAGCACGTGAGGACATAATGAAAAGACAGTTGTCTTTGAACCAAGAAGCGGGCCCTCACCAAACACCCAGTCTGCCTCGATCTTGGACTTCCAGCCTCCAGAACTGTGAGAAATGAATTTCTGCTGTGTATAAGCCACTCGGTCTCTGGTACTTTGTGTAGCAGCCTGAACGGACTAACACTTACCTCATCCCTGCACCGAGCCATCCCTGTTGTTCTCCTGTGGTTTCAGAATCGGGCTTCTCCATTCAAGGACATGATCTTGTGCTTCTCTGAAGAGGACTGGTCCCTCCTAGACCCTGCCCAGACTGGCTTCTATGGAGAGTTCATCATTGAAGAGGACTGCAGGGTCTCAATGCCTCCGAGTAAGACTTAACCTCCCCATCCCCACACCAGGGAACTTAGGGTTGTCACTCTCAGCAAGAGTCAACCTCTTCCCATAAGATCAGGGAACTGGGGCCAGGCGCGGTGGCTCACACCTGTAATCCCAGCACTCTGGGAGGCTGAGGCGGGAGGGTCGCTTGAGCTCAGGAGTTTGGGACCAGCCTGAGCAAGAGCGAGACCCCATCTCTACTAAAAATAGGGGGCAAAAATCAGGGAACTCGGAGCCACATCAGATCCGTCTGCTCACCCCCATCCTTGACGGGAGGTCATCTGCACACAGCAGCCCCATGGGCAGCTCGTCCAGGTGACCACGGTCTGCCGTCTTACCACATGTGGATCGGGCTCACCTGGCTGTTTGTCACACAAAACCAGATGTAACGTGTTCGCTTTTCTCCTATTATTTGTACTTGTCCTCTCTTTTCACGCCCGCTTTACATGTGATAGGCCATGGCCTGTTGGCATCCCTCCACCTTCTCTCTTTTGGGCCCGCTCTGGCTGCTGGCAGGAGCGGATCACTGGTAAACACATATTTTACCTTTTTTTGTGAACAGACGACCCAGCTGCCAACCCAGATCTCTCCCAGGGAGAGGAGAGTGAGCTACAGGTTTCAGAGTTGCAGGACCTCCAGGGGAAAGAAGCACCCCAGGTCTCCTACTTGGGTGAGTAATGATTCCAGGGCTGTGTGGAAGAGTGGGGGAAAGGTTGCTGCCAGCCAGAGAGGCAGGTCTGTTCCCTGGCCTCTCTCTGCAGCCCCCAGATGCCTCCCCTATCCCCCTAGCTTCTTTCTGTCTTTGTCTTGCACGTCTTGCCTTGTCCCTGACTTCCCCAGAAAGAATCAGGAGGATCTTAATTTTGCCAGGCATGGGGATTGTACCCCCTCTACCAGGGACTAGGAAATAATAGGAATTTCTTTCCTCTGCCTATAAGTAACACCTGGTTTGTGCTGATGATCCAGTGGCCGCTCTAAGAGTCGAGCCTGGTTGGAGAGGGAGTGTCTCAACCTGGCACTGAGCACAGTCCCTTCAGATGCCTCACCTGCCAGTCCTCCCATGTGGCCTTATACAGGGCTGCGTGAGAACACTGAAGCATGGGGAGGTGCTGGGGCTCAGCAGTGGCAGTTTCCAGTCCTCTTCCAGGCTTTCTGTGTCACTGGAACTTGTAACCTCCATGCCTTGGTGTTTTGAAGCATCTGCTCCTTCAGGGGAAATTGGCTGTGTACAGAGTTGGCAGCAGCCTGCACCTCCTTCCCCTTTGGGACCCTGAGCTGGCACGGAGCACACAAGGTCCTGGTGCACCATCCCCACCAGGAACAAGAATCCAGAGCCTCGCTGTGGCCTGGTGGCCCCGTCCCATCTCTGCCCCATAGGGTCTGCACAGGCAGATTGTGGAGCATCTACAGGGTAAACAGGACCCTGCAGGGGTACCTAAAAAACCTACCACAGAAAGTGGAAATAGCCTCTGGGTTGGGGCAGTTACATGTCTCTGGACGCAGAGTTAGACGGAGCAGAAGCAGGATCTGAATTGATTCTGTCTAGCTTCGGAACCCGAGTTCATGGCGCTGGCCTATTTTGGCTTCAAGTTCATTCACTCAGCAATCACTTACTGAGTGGCCACCCTGTGCCAGGCCCCAGGAGGGAGCCCAAGACCACCCTCAGATCACAACCTGGCATCTATTCAGATACTTCCCCCAGAGAGTGCTGTAGGTGCAAGACAAATCCATTTTTCCATTTTCTCCTCTGGAAAGACCTTCCAAGTCTCCAGCCATTCCAGGTGGAAGAAAGAAGGAAACGGGACGAGCTGCAGGTGCCAGAGTTCCAGACCTGCCAGCAGACATCGCAGGCTCAAAGCATCTGCCCAGGTAAAGGAGGGTCTGGGGCGTGTGGAGGGATGTGTGCCTGTGTGAACGCGCACGTGTGGTGTGTCTGTGTGGGTGTGCGTGGTGGGGGGTGGTTGTGTGGTGTGTGCACATGTGTAGTATGGTGCACGTGTGGTATGGGTGGCATGTGTATGTGTCTGTGGTATGGAGGGTGTGTGCGTGGTGGCCGTGGTGGGGCACGGTACAGTTAGGAGTTAAACTGTCCGAGATCCCCGCTGACCGCGGCTGTGGCATTATCCGCTGTTGCCCTGGTTCTGTTTTGCTGGGGTCTCTCTCCAGCTGACTCCCAAGCCCAGATTCTCCCTCCTTGCCTTCCTGGGTAGGCTGAGGCAGGATGCTGAGGCAGCACTGTTGTAGAGAGTGTATTTCTTCCCTGAACATGGATGGCCAGAATCCTGGGACAGAGTCCTGGAATTAAACAGCAGGTTTCTGGAATGCCAGAGCTGCAAGGAACTTCTGGAAAGTGCGTGTTCCATTACTCCCCTCAGGGAAATAGCCACAGTATCATCGCTGAGTCATCCTGGTGAAAGTCACCACCTCCAGAGGCAAAGACTAAATTGTTGCTGTTTTTAACATCCTCAGTTTCAGACATTCTTCTAAATACCAAACCCAAGTCTCTGACTCTTGCTTGAACCCCCTGTGTTGCTGTGGTTTTCTGCAGCTGTGGAGACTGACTTGCACACATTATCTCTTTTACCTGTGATGCTTTTGAAGGCAAGATTTGTGTTATTTTTACCTAGCTCCGTGCAGGGCACGTGCCCATTTGTGCTCGGCCCACTGTTGTGTGGACAAAGGGGATTTTACGGTGTGGTAGATCTGAAAGGATGAGACCCCTCCCCACAAGCACCGATGTCCACCCCTGGTTTTCTAAAGAGCCTGAGGGGCCCACTGTCCGTTTGGATGCAGACTTGCTGTTTCTGGTGCATTTGGAATCTTCTCTGGCCTCTCTCTGCCCGGAGTGTGTCCCTCCGCCCTGTCAGCGTACTTTCAGAAGGTGGATGGCTGTTCACTGACACAGGGGAGTTTTCAACTCCATTCTCTTCCTGAGCTCTGACACGGCACCTGCTCCGATGGCAGGAAGCCAAGGCTTGCTACCTGAGAAGGCGCAGGGATGATGGATTTCAAAGAGCAGGCACCATTTTTATTTTGGCAGCTCCTGCCACCTCACCTTCCGAAAAGGCCTCCCCTGCAGCCCATGCCCGCCGCTGGCCGGTGAAGGGTCTGCCTCTCCATGTCCACGTTCACACAGGACTCGCCCAAACTGCTCAGTTTGTGCCAGTCAGATGAAAGCCTTACTGTGTCTGCCACTGAGGTGGAATATCTTTTTTTGTTTATTGTATTTTCTCTGTGAATTGCCTATTTAATATTCATTTGTCCTTTTTTCTTTTTTGCATTTTTCCATTCCACATTTTTTGGGGGTTTGTTTTTGTTTTTCTTTTTTTTTTTAGTAGTGGGGGGTTGTATACCAACTTTGATGACACACTAATGTTAATAAGTTCCGATAACCCACTCCCATGGGACCAGCCCCCCACTCACATTTGTTAAGCTCTCTTTGTGCCCCAAGCACTGCACCAGAATAAAGTGCTTACATGGTTTTGTGCATTGTATCCTCACAGCACCTTCTGACGTGGGTGCCGACCGTCGCCTCTCTGCGGCTGGGGCACCCGAGGCCCCAAAAGCTGAAGTCATTTGCCCAGGTCCAGTGCTCACAGTGCACGCAGGCCGGGCCTGGCAGGCAAGGATCTGAACTCGGTCTGTCGGGCTCCAGACCCACGCTCTGTACTTCATATAACCAAACCATATTTTGCTTTTTCTATGGATTCATGGAAACTGAAAATTATGGGTCTGAATCTGTTCCTCTTATGTCTTTACACGTAGTTTCTTTGATTTTTTTAAAACTTTGTTTATGTGTCTTGCAGCATATAAAAGTGTTTTTTATATTTTTAAAATGTAAATACATTTATTCATCATCTTTTTGGTTTTATGTCTTGCTTAAGAAAGCCTCCTCATCCTAACTTTATAAGACTATTCTATGCTTTTTTAATAATGCCTCTATCATTTTGGTTTTTCACATCTAGCTTCTTATCCTTCCTGCTTTTTTCTCGACCCCTCCAGCTCACGGGAAACCATTTATTCGCAGCCCACAGAGTGCCCTTCTTGAGGTGTTAGCGATGGCCGAGGTGCAGGCCTTTGCCATGCCACCCCCTGCAAACTACCCCACCCCGCTCCCGTGGACACGCGCAGCAGCCTGGCTGCTGCCGCCCTTGTGGCCACAGGCTCTGGTCCTCCACCCACACTGGGCTCAGTTCCTCTGCTATCTTGGGCAACTTCATTTCTCTGCTTTAAATTTTTTATCTATAAAACAGAGATAATGGTTACAGCTTCCTTGTAGAGTTACTGTTAAAAATTAAGTGATTTAATATATGTTTTGGCATTTGGACCAATAACTCTTTCCTATCTTTCCTAACATTATCCTGACAGTCAATTCAGTAACACCCCACCCCATTCCAAAAGGGAGAAATTGGAGAGAATAAAGGGTGATGGGTCCCACTCAAGTCTAGAACCTACCACAGGGCAAATTCCCTTGGAAGAATAACCTTTGGCTCAGTTCTGATCTCCAGGCCCACGAGGGTGGCAGCCCTGCTCTCCGAAAGTCAGGAGGTGATGCCTGCATCCCCCTGGCCTGTGCCCTCTGCACCCGTGATGGCAATGGCAGCCCTGTAACCTCTGAGCTGCCTTTGGGATCATTCTTCCCTTTTGTCGAAGGATAATACGTGTCCGCAGCCAGATAGCTCTATTGGCCGGTTCTGTGAAATCCCAGCAGCCCGACAGCATTCCTTCATTTCCCCCATCTCTGTTCCCTTCAGTGCAAGTTGGCAGGGTTTCTGCTGGTATCCAATTCTCAAAACCTTGCCCTCTCATGCAGTTCACGGGGTGCAAGCCATCAGACTGGAGTGTCTCCCCTGGACTGTTCCTGGATTGCCCTGTCTGTGTTCCTGCCTGCTCCTGACATGGTTGATTCGATCCGTGAGTTGTACACATCATCGCTTCAGCAGTGGTTTTCCAGCCATGCTGTCGGTGTTCTTTCCAGAGTACACTTTGTTTCTGCAATATGGAGAGGCTGAGGATTTTCCAAATCTTGATGTCCTGGTTCTTTTTTACGTAAGAATTCCTTCTTTAATTTATCTCTCTCCTCTCACATTTTACTATAAGCAGCAAGGAGAAACTAGGCAATGCCTTCAACACTTTGCTTAGAAAACTCCTCAGCTAGATATCCAAGTTCATCACTTACAATTTCTACTTTCCACAAAACACCAGAATACAGTTTGGCCAAGTTCTTTGCCACGTTATAATGAAGATCTCCTTCCTTCCGGTTTCCAGTAGCATCTTCCTCATTTCTGTCTGAGCTCTCACCAGACGTACCTTTAATGTCTGTGTTTCTACCAACCATCTCTTCAAGGCTTTTTTGTTTTTAAACATGTGTCTCAAAATTCTTCTCGCCTTTACCCATTTCCTAGTTCTAAAATCACTCCTACATACACTTCCTGGTGCCAAAGTCTGTGCTGGTCTAGCAGGGCTGCCAGAACAAAGGACCACGGACTGCGTGGCTTAAACAAGGGAAATTTATTTTCTCACAATTCTCGAGTCTACAAGTCCAAGACTGAGTTGTCAGCTGGTTTCTTCCGAGGCCTTTCCTTTGGCTTATAGACAGCCCCCTTCTTGCTGTGTTCTCGCAGGGGCTTCCCGCTGGGTCTGCATACAAATTTCCTCTTCCTGTAAGGACACCACTCCTACTGGATTAGGGCCCACTCATACGACCTCGTTTTAACTTGACTGCGTCTTAAAAGACCCCGTCTCCAAATACAGTCCATTCTGAGGTACGAAGGGTTAGGTCTTGACCGTATGGATTTGCAGGCGGGCCCAGTTCGGCCCAGAGCACGCCCTGTCTGCTGTCGTAATTCCGGCTCCCCGCCCCGGTGGCAGACTGGGTCTTAGCGGTGCACTGTAGCACTGTTCTTCCTTCCTCCACCAAAATCCATTAACAGACACCAGAGGCGAATTGCTGGTCAGGTGTCTTCTCATCGAGAGCTGATAAAATTTAGTTAAGACCCTCCACTTGTCCACCGTATGAGGCCCGCAAAGTACGTCACACGCGCGACCTCAGCGACCCCACCAGCAACCTGGGACGCTGGGCTGCCAGTGTCATGCTCACCTTGTAGATGAAGTGACCCGAGCTCAGAGAAGCCGTCTGGCTAGAACGAGGCCCCTGCAACTAGAAAACCAAGAGGACAGATGAGCATGAAACACGCGCTGCCCTCAGGCGGTGATTTCTCTCGGACACCGCATGGGTTTTCGGCAGGCTCCTGGCCCCTCCGCAGTCTCACCTTCCCCTGACGCCCGCTCCTTTGCCTTCTGACTGAGGGACTAACGCCCCACAGGTTCCGCCACTGCCCTTCCTCTCTCCTGCGCTCGGTAGCTTCTGGGTCTTCCTGCCCTGCTTCCGTCTGTCCAGCTGCCAGGGCCCTCCCCGCCCCCCAGCCAGTGACTGCAGACCAACCGTGTTTTTACTGATGTCTGGGAGGGCTCAGCACCCCCCGCCCCCTCCCCCGCCGGGTCTAGACCTGAGTTCCGCATTTTACGGAAGTGAGGAAACAGAGGCCACCAGTGTGATGGGCTCTGGGCCACGGTTCAGGACCTCAGGCTGGACTCCCTGCTGCCTGCCCACCCCTCCCCATGGTACCGCCTTCCACCATCACACACTCGGGACCCACTGAGCCAGCTTCAGCCTCGGTTAGAAAGTCTGAAGCATCTCTACCCATCAGCGCTGGGGGGCCTCAGACGTGCGGTGACACTGAGAGGGGAAGATGCTGGGGGGACTCAGTGACCCTGGGCAGCAGCAGCCTTAATGTCAGCCCAGCAGGGCTCGAGTACCACTTCAACCCTCCTCCCTGGGACAGATCCCCTTAGTTTGTTTGTGTGCCTAGCATGGTGTAATAATAATGTCCAGGAGCAAATGGGGCTGCGCACGCCTGAAGTCTGGCACAGTTCCTGGAGCATTTAAGTGCGCGGAGCATGGTAGCGGGCACCTTCCTGGAACTCCATGTATGGAATGGAGGTCTCGCTCTCTCCCAAGTACTTTAACATATCCTGATAGAATTTTTCCCTATACCTGGTTAAGTAAGGTGGTAATAAATAATGTGTAAATGGTTAAGGATTTACACGGACAAATACAGACTCTTAGGGCTTGGGGGGTGGGGGAGGTGGTTCTCAGTGGCTAGAGAATAAAACGGTCGCGGTGGGGGTTAGGGGAAAATGGCTGGGAAGAGGGAGCGAGAGGATAAAGAAGTCCCTAGGCTGCTTTGGACGCACGGCCTATGCTAAGAATTTCCTTCTCACGGGCTACACCAGTGGCCCCTGCAGGACTGGCTGGACACCCTGGCCACCAAGGAGCCTTGCACAAGCGTGGGTTTCTGGACTCCATGCTGGACCTTTCCTGGGTCCGATTCCTAAGGGCTGGGATGTAGCGCCACTAACCTGCACCGTGCTTTCCTGTAGCTGGAGGCGACCCACCATCCCTACAGCACAGCCTCGAGGAGGAAGTGACCATCGAGATTGTCCTGTCCAGCTCTGGGGACGAGGACTCCCAGCACAGCCCGTACTGCACGGAAGAGCCGGGGAGCCCCGCAGAAAAGCAGCGGGGCCTCCCCGCCTCCCGCCGGAGCAGTGCGGAGGCGGGGGCCGAGGTGCAGACCTCCAAAAAGTCCTACGTGTGCCCGAACTGCGGGAAAATCTTCCGCTGGAGAGTCAACTTCATCCGCCACCTGCGGAGCCGCAAGGAGCAGGAGAAGCCGCACGAGTGCTCCGTGTGCGGGGAGCTGTTCAGTGACAGCGAGGACCTGGACGGGCACCTGGAGACCCACGAGGCTCAGAAACCTTACCGGTGCGGCTCCTGCGGGAAGAGCTTCCGCCTCAACTCCCACCTGCTCTCGCACCGGCGGATACACCTGCAGCCGGACACGCTCGAGCAGGTGAAGAAGAGAGAGCAGGGGGCCTCGGAGGACGCTGGCGGGGACCCCAGCGACCTGCTGGGGAAGGGCAAGGCCAAGCTGGGCTTCCAGTGCTGTGACTGCGGGAAGGCGTTCCAGCGGCACGACCACCTGGTCCGGCACCGCAGCTACTTGCACCCGAAGGACAAAGCCCGGCCCTTTCAGTGCCGCTACTGCGTCAAAAGCTTCAAGCAGAACTGCGACCTCCTCCGCCACGAGCGCCTGCACATGAAGCGCCGGTCCAAGCAGGCTCTGAACTCCTACTGAGCGCGCGGCCCGCGCGGGCCCCGGGCAGGTGCTTCCCTCACGCTGGTACTGACGCCCTCCCCGGGCCAGAGGGCACACCTCCTGCTGCCCCTTGCTCTCAGGTAGTGTCCGACTTTCGCGTGGTGCCATGGCAGTCCCCTCCCTCCCCACAGATAAGGAGAGAGTATGTTTTGTTTCTGCTGTGCCAAAAAAAAGGGAGGGGGTGTCACTACCAGCTTCAACGTACCAGGTGTGTCGGGTCTTAGGGACCCCCGCCAGACGCTCTCAGACCTCATGGAGGGCACTGCGTTGCTCCTGTCGCAGCAACCTCTCGGTCACCAACCAACCCTCAGTACACTCCTTCCCATCCTACCCTGTCTAAACACTAGGGGCAGATTCTGAAGTTCAAGAGTGGCTGCTGGAGGGTGAGGGGCCGGGAGGACCTGTAGACGCAGCCGAGAGCAGTGCCTGCAAGCACAACAGCCATGGCATGTCACCAGAAGTCTGAGCCCAGGTCCCTGACCGTCAGGCCCGCAGGCGAGGAGCACTGCAGAGACCCTGAGGTCATCAGGTGGCCCTTTGGGCCTGGAGTCCATGGTGGGAAGCCCCAGAGCCCCGTGAGGTGTGGAAGCTCCTCATGGCCTTCTGATTTGCCTTGGCGGCTGGTGGTTTGGGATCCGGAGCTCATGGAAGGCAAAGCTTGTGTTTTAAATTATGTTGCACACCCTCCCCAGACTGTCTTGTCTCTATACCCTGAAGGCCCTTGGTGAATGCTTGTGCGATGGAAACGGAGTTGTCATCATTTACAAGGCACTTAAATCCCTCCTCCCACTCTGTCCTGTCTAGGAATGTGGAGCTCAGCCCCTAACGAAGGGTTCTGTCTGGGTGAGCCAAGCCCCGAACAGAATCTTCCATGACTTCCTACTCTGTAGACACTTAGAGTACCGGTTGTGTTAGTTTCCTAGGGCTGTTGTAAGAAAGTACCAAACACCGCGTGGCTTAGAATGACAGAAATGAATTGTTTCGTAGTTTTGGAGGCTACAAGTCCCAGGTCAAGGTGTCAGCAGAGTTTGTTCCTTCTGAGGGCCCTGAGGTAGAACCTACTCCATGTCCTAGCTTCGGATGCTTTCTTGGCAGTTGTTGGTGTTCCTTGGTGTGTAGAAACATCGCCCAAACTCTGCCTTCATTGTTACACGGTGCTCTCGCCATGGCTGGTCTATGTCCAAGTTTCCCTTTTGTATAAAGACACCAGTCATACTGGATTAGGGCCCACCCTCCCTACTCCAGTATAACCTCATCTACATCTGCAGTGGCTATTTCCAAATAAAGTCACATTCTGAAGTATTAGGGGTCGGGGCTTCAACATTGGAATTTTAGGGGGACACAACTCAACCCACAACTCCAGTTAATCCTTCAGTGTGCTGTCATTACTGATTCACATGAGTCACTTCAAACCAGTTAGCTTGCTCATGGTTCCACTGAAGGCAGGATTCAGCCCCAAGTGTCTGCACTCAGAGCTGGTATCCTCCGCATGGAAGATCTTAAGTCTTTAAAGTTCATAGCCTGGGGTTCTGGACTGCGGGAGACCATTGGTAGTGAAACCTCAAGCAATCAAAAATGTGGTCTTACTGTTCCTGGAAGATTGCTTATGTCAGCTAGGGTCAGCAATGAGGAGGCGTCGAGGCTGGAACGTAGCAGTGGCTGGATCTGAACGCCACACCCAGGTAGGTGTTTTGTGCTGTCTGTACACTAGATCCCCCCATGGGCAGTAAGCCTGGGCGAGTGAATGCAAGGTGCCTGGTGCTCTTGTCACCCACATAATTTTCACACCAAGAAGCCTCCGCTCCAAACCCAGTGAGAAAGTTAAAAGATTTTATAACTACAATCACTGTTTCTGTGTAGATGCATCTACATATCCAGGAATAGTAAATGCAATAAAACCATTTGGCCATACTTTGAACAAGAAATAAACTGTTGAGGCTTTTAGTTTCTAAATAGTTTGTCTCTTGTATTGATCTGCCTGGAAAAGGGAGAAATCAGATCTTTAAAGCCAAGGGAGGGGGACATTCCAACTAGAAGGCAGACTGCACATTTACCCCACCCGCTTGCGTGCACTTGCCTGGCCTGAGGATTCCACCGGCAGCTCCAAGGCCTTGGGAAGGTTATTTACCCTCCTGCTCCAGACATTTGTCTAAAAGAGCAACAACTGCTGTACTTACCAGTATATTTTACATGTAAAACCAGATCCTAAATGAGAAAGTGACAAAGGGAATGTAATGGAACTGGGGCCCATAGGAGGCTGTCTCTTGAGTCCCCACGAGATGTCAGGGAGGCCCCCCCATCACTGATCCAAAGCCAACAAAGTCACCTCAGTAATTGGGAAGTCACATTTCCTCTGGATTTGGAAACCCTCCTGGGTAATGTAGCTCCAATCCCAGGTCCGCCCCATGCAGAAGGAGCAGGTGGCTTACCTGCTCTGGGGAAAGGCCGCCAGCCCTCCAGCCCGACACCCTCGCCCCCGTGCGGGGCAGCTGGACCAAGCTGGTCTCTGTCTCCCTCTTGGCCGTTGATACTTTTGGGCTCAGCTGGAAACAGTTGACACACTGGGTCCCTTTCCTCTCTCCCCTCCTCACAGGGGCTGGCAGGCCAACTGGAGCTCCGTTTCCGCCGTGCCATCCAGGCTGAGCCCCTACACCTGAGAAGCATCCTCCCTCCGTGTTCCCCTGATCCCTTGGCATCATTCCCACAAACCCACAGGTGCATAATAAAAGCTCACTCACAGAATTAATATTCATGATAGACTTCATTGAAAAGGTAATGTGGAGCATAGCGGAGAGAGGTGGATGTCAGGTGTCCTGTGAGACCTTTAGGCCTGGACAGTTCGAGTCACCTGATCTGGCTCCTCCCCAAAGAACAGAGGAAGTGACGACTGTTTCTCATTGACTGGAGGTAGGTTGCATTCTTGCTCACACCACTGCTTTAACCCAACCTTTGGCATTTTCTGGTATCCTCTGTCTCCCCAACTCTCGCCCCAGCTAGGAAGAACAAACAAAAGGAGGCCAGTGGTGGGAAGGTCCGTTGTCCGTCCTAAATCATACCGTGACAAATGGAAGAGAAGGCGAGAGTCCAAACCTGTGGCAATCTCCTCCAAGTCACTCTTCTTGTGAGATGGTTTCTTGTCCTCTGCCAAAGGCAAAGTTTGGGCCAGATGCAGGCACTTCTGCTTGCAGCATTATGTAGGACATCTGGTGATAATGACAGCCCTTTCCCAATTCCATCAAACAAGGCCAGACATGTTTTTCTATTAGCAACAAATATTGATAATGTTTGGTCTTAAAAGTGATGTCCAATGCCCACCAGTGTTCCATGCAACAAGGCTACAGTTTAGAAAACTTGCTTAAGGCAGACTGGCCAGAGGAAAGGGCATGTTGATAGGACCACGGGACAGCCAGGTGCCTCCTGCAGCCCTGCCCACAGCTAGGGCACCCAGCAGAGCGCCGATAGCCCAGCATCTGTGGGCTGGTTAGTAGGGACCACAAGCTCATCAAGGGCAAAGCCCAGGGGTCCATCCTTAACTGTTTAGACCATCCAATACCAATTGGGGACTTTATCCTCTCTTGAAAACATAGCCTACAGTCAGGGTACCATGATTATTAATGTGCATACACAAGGGTTGTCCAGAAAGTATCCAGCCCTTGTAATATGAAAAATAGTATTAACAATGGCGGGATACTTTTCGGACAGCGCTCGTAATCACCAGAGTACATTGACATCCTGGAAATTCCCTGTGAGAAGATGCCAAATTCCCTTAAAAAGGGATGGGAAAGCATATTCTTCAGGAATACATATTAAATACAAGTGGGAAGAATAAGAGGCCCACCTTACACATCTTGGCTATAGCCAAGAACATCACAGGCGTGCTGGTAGCCTCTACAAGACTAAGGACCATCTTCTAATCATGCAACCAAATGGCAGGGGAACCACTCTTTTTCCCTCACCTGTTTTGTCTACACTGGGCCATTATATACTGGTCTTGCTATACCTTGTCAAAATATGGAGGGGCTGGGATACCTGCTATTTTGTGTTATTGTTTGTTTGTTTTTTAAGAAAGAGTCTCCCTATGTTGCCCACACTGGAGTGCAGTGGTTATTCAGAGGTGCTCATAGCACACTGTGTCCTTAAATTCCTGGCCTCAAGCAATACTCTTGCCTCAGCCTCCCAACTAGCTGGGACTACAGGCACACACCACCGTGCCTGGCTTTTGCACTTTTTTATTGGTGCTCAGTGATTTGTGGCTACACGAGAAGATAGAGGAGAGTCTTAGGAAAAGACGTTTATTACACTCACAGATCCTAGTGACGGGAAGCACAGTATGCCACGCAGGGCCACATGGGAAAGAGACCAGGAGGCAGAAGTCAGGAGCAAGGGGAGGGTTTACATCACTATCGGTATTGGGGTTTCCTAAGAGAGAGTCAAGTCAGGGCAGAGTGAACAGTTTAGGATTGGCTAGTTTGAATAATTTCTGTGGGCTCTGGGTTACAGGGGTGGTCCTTAGTTGCCTGGCATCTGACCCTGGGATGATTGAGGGGGAGGAATATTGCCTCCTGGGGGTATACGGGCCAGACAGGGGAGGTATGGGTCTGGATTGGTCAGTCTGCAAATCAGTGCATGCTCCTGGCTGGGCACGCTGCTATCCCTCAGGCATTGCAATGCCAGCCCCAGAGGGGCAGTCTCTCCCCAGACAGAAAGGTTTTTTAAGGTGTCCAAACATCATAATATCCAGAAACTCGGGGGCAAATATTGACAGTACTCCTGCCCTGAAATGTTGCTAGTCAGAAAAGGTACATCTAGTAGTTGGGGTAAATCAATTCTATCCAAATCAACCCCTCTGGAACCCCTTGGAATTGTCTGTTTGCCCTGAGAGAAGATGGGGCCTGCTGCAGCCAACTGAAGGTAAATTCAGAGCGAGATTTCGGAGTACTTTTAAGAGTTTTTTCTGGTGCTCTTACAGGTACCAGATGAAGACCTGAAAGAGTATAAACTCACATGGAAATCACACCAACGCTGAATCCACTTACCAGCTGCTATGGTTTGAATGTCCCCCTTCAAAACTCCTGCTGAACTTAATCCCCGATGTGGCAGTATTGAGAGGTAGGGCCAATAAGAGACGACCGGATCATGGGAGCTCTGCCCTCATAAATGGCTTAATCCCTTCATGGATTAATGTATTACCGAGCTAATGGATTAACGGGTTATCATGGGAGGGGACCTGGTGGCTTTAGAAGAATAGAGACCTGAGTGAAAGAGTGAATGACCACAAGGACACATTTCACACACAGGCTATGTGGGAGCTACAGAGCCGGTTTATTCACCCGGGTGTGGGTGGGCTGAATCCGACAAGGGAGTCAGCACAGAAGGGGGTTTGTGAGGGTCTTTATAAATGGCGATAGCCGACCCCCTCCCGCCTTCCCTGTTCAGGTCTCTGTTTCGGGCCAAACTCTGGATCTGTATCTGTGTTGCGGTCAGGCAGGTGAAGAATTGCTTCCTGCCACGTGCAGTTCGTGTGTGGCAGAGGACGGTGGGCAGAACAGCTGCTTGTAATGAATTCTTCAAACCACCAACTCCTACGACCCCTTTGCCCCAGTCGCATCCATCCATCTGCTCTGGCGTCGCTCTTATCAGGACAGCTAGGGAGGGATGAACTTCTCTCTGTCAGGGAGGGAGGGGGAGCTGGCTGCGGGTGTCTGTTAGATCTACAAAGTCCTGGGACTCTCCAGATCCTGCAGCTATTGTTTTACAAGCCTGAGTTTTGCATTGACCACATTCTGTCCTACACATACTTTTCGGGTTCCCACCTGGAACAAACCTGACACTGAGCTAGCACATTAGCGGCCACAGCCCCCTCACCATGTGATAGCCTGTGCTGCTTCAGGACTGTAGAAAAGTCCCTACTAGCAAGAAGGTCCTTACTAGATGCGGCCCCTCAACCTAGGACTTCTCAGCCTCCAAACTGTAATAAATAAACTTTGTTTCTCTTTTTTTTTTTTTTTTTGAGACAGAGTCTTGCTCTGTTGCCCAGGCAAGAGTGGGGTGGCGTCAGCCTAGCCCACAGCAACCTCAAACTCCTGGGCTCAAGTGATCCTCCTGCCTCAGCCTCCTGAGTAGCTGGGACTACAGGCATGTGCCACCATGCCCAGCTAATTTTTTCTATTTTTTTTTTTTTTTTTTTTTAGTAGAGATGGAGTCTCACTCTTGCTGAGGCTGGTCTTGAGCTCCTGACCTCAAGCCTTGGCCTCCCAGAGTGCTAGGATTACAGGCATGAGCCACTGGCCTATTGTTTCTTTATAAATCACCCAGTTTCAGCTATTCTGTTATAAGCAACAGAAAACATTAGAACCTGAGGCTTATTAGTGTCTGTGGCAGGGTCTTGATATCAGGACCCTGGGGGGCTGATCAGGTGCCTGATTTAACATAGGACCCTTCGGGCCAGCGGCTATGGTCACCTGAATGCCCTCTTTGGGACTACTTTGATCTTGAGCGGCCACAGAGACCCATCCCTTACCACGCAACTAAGCTCCGTAGGCTTCACTCTTAGGAGTAAAATCCTAAGTTAAAGCAAATACTATTGGGAGAGAACTTTCATTCAAAATTTCTGATAATCTGCTATTAACAAGATTATAATAATAAAACCCTGCATATAAAAGGAGATTAAAAACAAGGTCCTAGGGAATAAGAGACTATACTGGGAAACTGGATAGGGATAAATTGTGTCCCCGCTAAAAGATATGTCCATATCCTAACCCTCAGAACCTGCAAATGTGACTTCATTTGGAAAAAGTGTCTTTGTAGGTGTCACTGAATTAAAGATCTTGAGAACAGATCATCTTGGACTAACTGGGTGGGCCCTAAATCCAATTGTAAGTGTCCTTATAAGAGGAAGGACAGTGAGATTTGAGACACACAGGAGAAAGTCACGTGAAGACAAAGGCAGAGATTGGAGTCATGCAGCCATAAACCAAGGGACACCTGGAGCCACCAGGAACTGCAGGAAGCAAGGACAGATTCTCCCTAGAGGCTTCTAACCTTGATTTCAGACTTCTGACTTTCAGAACTTTCAGGTCTGTTAAGCCACCCAGTTTTTTGGACTTTGTTGCAACAGCCCTAAAGTATACCAGCTTCTGTGGCCTCTGGGGGCCCTTGGCTTGTGGCTGCATTACTCAAAACTCTGCCTGTATCTCTTCACATGGCCTTCTCGTCACATCTTCTCTTCTGTCTCTTTTAAGCCCTCAGGTCATCAGATTTAAAACCCACCCAGGTAATCCCAGATGACCCCATCTCAAAATCTTTAATTGAATTACATCTGCAAAGACCCTCTTTCTTTTCTTTTTTTTTTTTTTTTTTTTTTTTTGAGACAGAGTCTCACTCTGTTGCCCCGGCTAGAGTGAGTGCCGTGGCATCAGCCTAGCTCACAGCAACCTCAAACTTCCTGAGCTCAAGTGATCCTCCTGCCTCAGCCTCCCGGAGTGCTGGGACTACGGGCATGCACCACCATGCCCGGCTAATTTTTTTCTATATATATTCTTAGTTGGCCAGATAATTTCTTTCTATTTTTTTTAGTAGAGACGGGGGGGAGGGGGGGTCTCGCTCTTGCTCAGGCTGGTCTCGAACTCCTGACCTCGAGCGATCCACCCGCCTAGGCCTCCCAGAGTGCTAGGACTACAGGCAGTGAGCCACCGCGCCCGGCCCCCTTTTCTAAATAAGGTCACCTTTACAGTTCCTAGGGGAAAGATCTTCATGGGGGCCCCATTCAAACCACAACAGAGATTATCGATGATCCAGCTCTTTCAAGGGAGGATTTAAATCCCAAAGCCAGTTAGCCCATCAATAATGTTCTGTGGCACCAGGAAACCAAAGCTGCCCTTGACATTCTTTCTGGTTGTCCGTAGCAAAGTGATGCTCCCTCGGAAATGTTT